>OZ007572.1:42392587-42472587 GCA_963931925.1 Onchidella celtica | reverse complement strand
CCAGAAATTCTAAGACCAACACTTTGAGAAACACTGATCTAAACAACCAACACAAATCCTCTTTCCTGTTCAAATTCAATCTATGAAAAACAAAATGAAACAAAGGCATCTTGTACAGGATATGGACAGGAAAAACTTAATTAAGTCGAAGAAAGCCAGCATATTAATTAACATAATACATAAATAAATCATCCATAATGTCAAATACTGGCAAGACAGATTTCGGTAAATTGTTGTTTAAAATGTCAAGATTTCTAGAGACCAAGGAAAATTAATAGAATTGCTTCATGCAGTCGCAAGGGTCAGACTGAGAACTGAACAAGATAGATCTACCATAAATGTGTTCCTTCCTAGTGTGAACAAAAAGAATTGAGTACTTCAGTCTATTTTTTACTACAAATACAATGTTATACAATGACTTTGACCTAAGCTAGGATGTAAACTGCACACAGCCAAATCCCTTTGTCCTTGTCTCTCTGAGCAATAATAGAAATTAGTCAGCTGATCACTAAAATCCAAATGACAAATATCTTTCACTTGATAGTTGAACTTCTATATGTGTCATCACACAATCAAAATCTTGAGGTGATGGAGTCGCAGAGAAGTGAAATTGTATGTTTTCGATTGAGAAATGAATTTCAACACAGGATCACTGATTTTACGATAATACTGATGTGATTTCCATTATTCTATGGACAGGGAGCTGTCTTTGAATTTTTGTGACTGTAAAATTGAGGGTGGACTTACAATTACCTAACACAGCTGATGGCATGATCAATGCCACACCCTTTCACTGGATGCAGATAAATGCAATAATATCATTCTTGAAATGTATAATATCAGATTCAATGCAATAAAGGAGACAATAAATTATGCTTGAGACTTGCCTGCACATGGTGAAGACTGTCAGTAAAATAATGAACATCAAAAAACATACTTGTGCTTAAAACCAATACTCAGCTGTACACAATTACACAGGTCAAAATTTGTATTATGCAAACAAGGAGCATAAAAAGTATAATTAACCCTGAAATGAAAAGAAAATTGTAAACAAAATTAAAGATAAAAAGATACACAAGTATAAATGAATGGCATCAGAAATAGAAACTAAAAACGAACAAAATTAAAGGTTTTTCAGCAAATTAAAAATCAACTGATAAAAAAGCAAAGAAAGAGTAAAAAATATGGACCATAAAGATCCGTGACATCAAATTATCTACAATTCAAATGCACCTCAAACACCACTTGTATCATCTAATCTACATTTGCACTGCACCACAAACATCTCTCACTTCACCCACTTTGCACTTCAAACACACCTATTGTATTTGGCTGTAGTCTCACACTGTGATATTGGGGGTTTCATAATACTGAAACAACAGTTTCAACTTGCTTGTTTCGGAGTTTTCATTATGCTTTAAGCAATGACATAGAAATGGATATTCTTTAAAATCGACAGTTTTTCATGACACAGAGTGCTCAGGGACTGCAATGTTAATCACTTGCAATTTATTATAGATTTTTAAGCTGCTGGATACTCTCAATCCCAAATTTATGTATGTATACTTGAAAAAAACAACAACACACTAACAAAAAACAAAATCAATAACAGAAGACTCAGGGAGGGGATAATGCTCTTAAAAACAGTCAGTATAATAAAAAAAATCAACTACATGCTACCTTCAATATAATTATGAGTATTTTCAAATTTGCTGACTGGACAGAAACCGGTATCATCACTGGCAGTAAATGCAGACAAAAAGTATGTGAAGGTGTATATGGTGGTATATGTTGTAAATAAGGCCTTGTTTACCTTGGACAGAGGCCAGTTGATTTCTCTAGCAGTTTATGCTGCATATATTTAACATTTAATCATGGAAGAAATCATTTTTTTTCTCCATTTAAAGTGTGCATGTGATATAGTTACAAATGATGGATGGTATCATTGCACTTTGCACCACTCATGTTAACATCTTAATCATTTTAAAATCATGCAGATGAGTACAACTCTTATGAGCAGTATGACACTGGCAAATCATATTGCATATTTTGGTACTATTTGATGCCATTCATGGAGCATTGTTGATTGCAGACAAGCTGGTATAAGGATGTATATAAAAAGCAAAAATTTTGCTGGTCTGTAAAGAATATGCAAAACATAAAACAAAACAAAAAAAAGCAGTAGGAAATATTTTATCTTCATCATAGAAGTATGATTATGCCATTTATGAGCTTAATGTCACATAAATCAGGAACAAATTTTCTCCTGTCAGACTCTGCCACTCCCCTCTGTGGACACCTAATATGTGATTATGGACATAGCAGGCACTGTACACATACCTAAATTTCCTTCATGGGCTAGACAAACTCTTTTTTACTCTCACTTTCTCTAAAACATTGTTTTTGGCTGAGTGTATAATATTTAAATCCACCAGCCCCTGCATATGATTTGTTAACACTTATTAAAGTCAAGAGTTCATTAAATCTCATATTATTACAGCCTTTGGGGTCATATCATTTGCTTTCAACAATTTTTTTTGTATGACTACATTGTTAAGCTGTAAAGGACAGAGGACCTGGTTTGCACACCATAATACATATGCAACAACCAGTTCAAGTGAGATAAAGGGCATTTTTTCTGCAGATATACCAACATTCTAATGCATATTCACACTTTTGTATGAAAAGAATTAAATTCTATTTTTGAAAAAGCTGTTTTTTAAAAATATTGTTAACTTTACTCATTGCGTTTACTTGAGCAATTTAAAAAGGTAAATTTAATTCTAGCAGTGGTAAGTAGCAGATGCAGTCTAAACATGTCTCATGCTGAGCTAGAATTTCAAAGATCCTATGCCAAATGACTGCTCATGATTTTACAGAACCAGCATTTGAATGGTAACTCAAGAAAGATCTTGGTTTGAGTTCACCAAGTGTAACAATAACTTTCATTGCGACCACCTTAGGTTCTTGAATTCTAATTGCATAGCCCAGGCCTGTCCTTCTCTTGGCAAGTACATAGTTCCACAAGCTTGTCTGTACACATTCATAGACAAATCATACACATTCTGATTAAAAAATCAAAAGAGAATTAAAAAATGGCAGTGCACCTTGAGTTGAAATATTCAATGCAAATATGATTGACAGATGGAGGAAACTTATACATTGAAGAAATTATATATCTTGAGTAGTATCACATCAATACGATTCAGTTGCTGATGTCTTAGCTTATCTAAGCCTATTCTCTGTATTTTCTTCTTAATACCTGAACATAACTGAGTGTTAAATATATTCCTCATGCATTTTCACCTTATTCTTGTACCAATTAAAAAAACAGATGCACCGAAGCATCAAAAATAAAGAAGTACTATTTTCATGTTTCTAGGTTAAGGTTTATTAAAAGTGCTCTACATCTCATATTTAAAAAAAAAGACAAAAACTCTTCAATTAAGACCTTAATTCTATAATCCTTATTTAAAAGACATTGTGGGTGACAAATACTGAGACGTAGAGAACTAAAGCATTTTATCTGATGTTAATAAATACTTCGCAATTCTGAATTACTAAAACACAAGTATAGTTACTTCATTTGTTTTTGAATAATTGAGGAAAGGGCCATATTTTTTTCTCTCTGTTACTTCCCTTACTGTTTAAATCATCCTCCATACAAATTTGAATAGTTATGCCCACCAGCTTAAAAACTGTGCCTATTTACAAATAATAACAAATACCTTATAAGTGTTAAGGTAAATATAACACCTGCCCTTACCCTTTTAGTGTCACAGCCCTGGGACATAGTGGTGAATTATACTACCTGAAAATCACTCCTGAAGCTCAAGGAAGAGAAAATATAACGCTCTCGTTTGTATTCGCATAAAACTTTATCATACATCCAACCAACCCCCAATCGACCACTATAGGGGCATCGGTGCACATATTTAGGAAAATGCCGCCGACTGCTCTGGAGGTCTGTGACACTGAAAGGGTTAAACACCAGCAAAAATAATTTGATAGAATCAAAATCACTGACTTTTAACATTCTTTTTCCTACCTTTCAGTGTGCTAGCTGGACAGACTGATAATGTATTGGAGGTAGAGATTCTATGTGACTTAAAGGTATCACTATAAGAAAAAAAAAATCCTGACTTACTGGCCATGTTACTGAAAGCACTGAATAAATGTTAGTAAATTATGAGTAAAATTTTGAAGTTGTATGTAACAATTCTCTCTTTTATAATAGTACTACAAAAGTGATTAAAGAGTAATGTACATTATTTTCACCTACACCACTGACTTGTTTGGTGTCACCTCACCTTGGCAAGCAAATATGTAACAATGCATAACAAAGATACAGTCATAAAAATTGAAATAATTGTTGCATATTGCCAAAATGGCCTTCTTATACTGAAATATATATCAGTAAAATTGTAAGTTGACACAAATAAAACTGAGCTATACATATTATGAACTTGAGGAAATTCAGTGTATATATATATATATATTTACAGTCTAGTGTTAGCATAGTTCTATACAAAACTTGATATAAAGCCGTTTTTTCTTTTAAATCAAATTTGAAAAATGATGAGTAGAAGGTTAATTATTATTCCTTCTGGAAAAGAAGTGGAGTTGAAGTGAGATTTATTCCATGATAGTTTCCCAAAGCAATACAGTTTTGCCCAAGTTCTGATTTCCAGGTACAGAAAATTTACATCATTTGAGGGGGGAAAAAATTACCTGTAATTCATAAATAAAGCATAAGGTGAACATTAAATGCATTTAAATATTTGGCAGGTGCAAATTGTTAAAAAAAATTTTCATGGCTCTAACACTTAGGTGAAGAGAACAACATGCAAAAAAAAAAAAAAATGAAAACAATGAAAAAATTTGGTAAATATAATAATGCAATATTTGAGGCTTTGACAACTGAGCATTATCTTGTCATTTCTAGCAATCCATTAAACAATGATTATGATATAAGCATTTGACCTGATAGGGTTGGGAAAAAAATTGGTGCTATGCAAATGGTATTTTCATTTTCATCGTTCTATTAAAGCATTGTTTAAATACTAATAATCTTTTGACAATCTTAGGACAATCCACTATCAGCCCAACCAACATACTTCATTTCTCAAATTTGCAAATAACATATTAGCCGTTACTTCACTCAGACCTCATTATTTCTTCATCAGATAGATGCCTGAGGCCAACTCCTTTGAGAATGAATGCGAATTTCTCTTTTCATCTTATTGATTCCTAACCTACCAGTTTCCACTACTGGACTGAAATCTTACAAAGAAGATAATAAACACAGTGGTAAATACTCTACTTGGCTACTACAGTTCACAAGAAGTTGGTTTGAGATCAAATGTCAACAATAACTTTTGGGCCTGATTGTAAAAATATTAATCATGTCTCCCTATTTTCTACCTTATTCTTTCACTTAACATCACAAAACCTGGTGATTCTACAAAATTTTAAATTTTATTTTGACTTTCGTCAGCAGTTCCATGGCGATATGTTTCTTTCCACCAAGAGTTTCAATTCTTCTTTTTGGATTACAGCCAAACTTTGTGAGTGTTTATGCTCAGCCACTGTGATGAAAAACAAATCTTTGCAATTCAGCATGCCCAGCTGTCATGCACTAGGGAGCAGAGATGAATCACAATTTTGCATGATGTAAGTGGGACAAACCAATTACTTGTTGTGCCAATGCCGATGATCAGGAACTGTTATCCCCACTACAAACAATCTATCAGTTCATTCAGCTAAAGCAAATAATAATTCACTGTATATATGATGATTCATCCACATTTGTAAATAAATTAATTATACATTGTCCTTGACAATAACATTCACACATATATGGATAAAAATTGATATTACAAACAAAACAAGTTGATGTTTTAAGAGCACAACAAATACACAATAAAACACCAAGAAGATCTTTAATAATGTACAGTTGCAAGAGATATAAATATTCATAATGTACTAGCCAGTGCTGTTGATATTGTACTTTTTGCAAATCCAGAAATACGGCTTGAAAGTTGAGACTTATTTACATATTACGTATAACTACTTATCTTTACTCAAACATTATGCAACAAACTGCACAGCTTTTGAAAGCATTATTTCATAATTGAGAATTTTCTGTGTTTTCAAGATATTTTACCACTATATTAATTTAAAGCAATTTATTTTATGACGGAACTTTAAACATGAATGGTGTTGAAATACATTTGTGAATGATGAAAATGCTGTACAAGACTTATTTCCCTTTATGTCAGCTCCTTTCATCATCTCTGTTAAGGCGGAGAAGGAACAAAATGGGCCTCAGTAGTCTATGTCCGAATAGTTCAACCTACGTACAAACCATGAAATCAAATTTTTTTTTTTTTTTTCAACTTCATCACATTTGATGTTCTTAGAGTATTGCACCTGGATCAATAATGTGTCATAATGATTAAATGAGAAATGATTGTTTGGAGGCATTTTGTAACGTCTGGTCACTGTGTTGTTAATACGCACAAAGAAGCAAAACTATGTCCAGTGAAAAGTTTGTCTCATGGAGTAGATGTAAAAATAAGTCCATCTTGGTGGTTGAAAACATTAGAAGTTCTTTTCTAAAGTTTGGACTAAAAAATACACAAGACAAAATTTTGATATTTCGAACATATTAAAATGAAAAATGCGCTATCCCTTAACATGGCAACCTTGTCCTGATAATGTTTCAATAAATGTTGTATTTTGTATTTCCATGATTCATTGCCTTGTGCAGCCATTCTAAGAAGACAGAAACTATGAGTGTGACAAGTGCTGATTCAAGGGGTCATCTCCGCAGTTCTAGTTGAAGTCCTATCTCAGGATCAGGGGAGCACACTCCACAATAACCTCCACATACCCCACGAATTATCTGTCCATCCTGAAAGAAACAAAATGGCAAATAATGTAATTTTCACTCTCTCATATTCTGACCTTATGCCTTATATTACTGCAAGTTATTGTGAGCTCTTCAAACTGTCTTTATCTCTGTCTGCCTTCATGTACGTACGTATAATGTCCATTCTCAATCATTATTTAGTTTACTGGGCAGTCAGTCAGTTGGTAAACCTGTCCTTATTCCTGTATCTCTAACATTTATCATTCAGTAAATCTCTCTCTCTGATTCACAGAATGTCTATCTTTCCACTCTCAAACTATGAGCTGGCCATGCTATGCCATAAAATACAAAACTGTACCAACTTATTCAACTGATCATCTGACATCTTAGATCATTAGTAGAGGCTAAAAACTTTCTACTTTCAAAACATCTCCAAAAGCCAAGGTTGAAAAACCTTTCTTTTTGTCTCAAGGGCCTCAGATTTGGAAATCTCTCTTAGACCCTGGGACTGACTGAAAAGTTTATGGGATTCAAACATCAGCTGAAGAGCCATCTTTTAACACTCTGAATACCCATGAATGTCTTGAAATTTGTTTTAGTTATTAAATAGATTCATATATGTGTGCATATATGTAGTGTGTGTGTGCTTGTATGTATGTATGCATGCATTATAAATGAGCCCAGTCGTTAACAAGGTGGCATGCTATATAAATTCTGTGTATCATTATTATCATCCCATTCCTACCCTCAGCCTCCATATCCTCTGTGATGCTCTGTTTCCCTCCAGTTTCCAAGTTGTATTTGTAGACACAATAAAACCAGTGCCCACCAAGTTGATGCTAAATCTTCCCTGTGGAACACAAACACTTCATACATTAGACAATTCATTGTATTTTCTGATTCTCATTTGTCAAACTTTTTATATAACCTCTTTTTTACCACTTTGACCACGCTTGAGTTTTTCTATGGCCACAGTAGCAGCAAAAGCAAAACAAAACAAAAACAAAAAATCCTAAATTGAAAGTCAGTAATGATTTTCTTGAGGAATACTCTGATTCCATTTCCTATCTTTCAAAATTTTAACCATTTATTTTTAACCACACTGCCACAGTTCACTGCTATGGCAACAGAAAGAAAAAATATCAAAAAAACAACCAAACCCCAACAAAATAAAGAAAACCCTCAACTGAAAGTGAATAATGATTTTACCTTGAGAATTACACACAGTTTCATAAGGTGCATAAACCACAAAAGTTAAGGGGTACAAGATTTCAAACTCAAGGGATTATCTGCTCTTTGCCCATATACATATAAATCGGTAGTATAATGTATATTTCAGGATTTGCCGATGCTAGGCAGCAGTTACTGCCAAAATTGCAAACAGCGTAAGCTCCAATTTTTTAATGGGTTACAATTGATACTTGGGTCTTAACATGATTATTGATAATTATTGCATCTAATTGATCTATTTTAAAAAAATGTATTTTAGCAATATATTTCATCCTCGCATGGTGCCCTCTTTAGAATTTTATAATGGTTTTCATTTGACAACCTTTCAAGAGCATTCATTTCGGTGCACTTTTCCCCAACAAGTTCAGCATATGTAGTGCAATTATGCACAAGGGAGATTATTTAAGAGGCGGGTGGAGGAATAGGAAGAAAAAGAGAGGGGTACACAGAAAGGGGTGAAGGACCAATAAAACAGATTTATCCCAAGCAACACTGGGAGCCTAAGCTAGTAAATAAAATATTTGTGGTTTTGTGTCAGTGTGACATTTTGTTGCTAATAACCTGTGAAATCTCCCCGAGTAAAAAATTACCAGGCCCTTTGCCAATGATCAAGTAGAAACCAAACTTGGATGCACACAATAACAATTGTACTAGAACCAGTAATAATGTAGAAATAAGATTATACCTGCGGACAATTGTTGTAACTGTAGCAATCTCCTCCTGTGGCATAGGGAATGAACCTGCCTATTGGTGTATTGCTGAACTCGTCATCCACAACTGAAGAGTAAAATTGAAAAGTTATCAAAATTTAACTAACACACATAATTCTTGATTCAACAATAACATTGACATAACAGCCCTGTTTGCTACTGCTGAAATATGATCTGATTGTTTAACTGTGAAAATTTGCATTAGTCTGTTAATATCTGTAAGAATTTCAAATGAAGATTAATGACATTTAAAAAAAAAATCCAGTCTCAAGAATAGATTGCCCTGAGTGCTTTACAAACATTTCAACAGCCTGAACAGTCACTTTGGCAGTTTTTTTCTTCAGAGGCAAAGCGCGACATTCCGTTTTTTGCTCATTTGTAATAGGCTGTGAATTTGTTAAACTCACTTCCAAGTGTGAGATTGTTGAGGAAGATTCTGATTTTGGAGAAAGTTGTGTTTCCTGCATTTTCATAGCTCCTCCTGCGACATTCCATACAGTGCTCGCCCGGTCTATCACCATTGTAAGGACAAGTTCCAGGTTTCCGCAACCTAAAGAATATAAGAAAAAAATTCATTCAATGTTGCTCTTTTCACAAACGCAAAAAGTATGAGGCTGATATTTTTCACTATGTAGGCTGTGGACTAAACCAACTGAGCCAGCTGCTTCCAATTGGGCTCTGCACCTAAAGGATTCCCACACCAGGGTTGTCTGGGCTTGTCAAATATGCACAACAGCAAATTGCAACACACACCTAACACCAGATTGCAGGCTTTACAGAGAAATTATTATACTTATTGAGGCCTGCAACTCTGAAAGGCTGACCCTGAGATCTAGAATTATTGAAACATTTCTTCATTAACAGATATAAACCAGAACAGTCAGCTGTATTTCTGAAGTCTCTGTCAAGGTTTATTAATAAAACTTTGTCCAGCATAGTAATAGTTCAAGCAATTATGTTGTAGTCCATGTCATCTGAATTAGTCATAAATCCCAACTGCGAGAATACAAGTTTGCAAAAAAAATCTGATCATCTATCCCGTGTAAATGAAAGAATTCAGCACTTTTCAAGGTCATATAGAACATGTGAACAATTTTATTATCTGTCCAGCACAGACCACCCATGATTTGATCCAGTGTTATATTCATTTCCTCACCTTCTGTCAAAGATTTCTGCAAAGTTCTCACCAGGTCCCTGAGGTAGCGTTATGTATTCTTTAGGCTGTTTCTTGCGCATGTTCTTACAATAGATCTGTGGATTAAACAATTGAAGTAAAGCATAGATAAAGAAATTTTACAAAGTAAATACAAAACCCTTAGGTGAAAATTATATTTGATAATGCCTTCAAGTTCAGTCAGTATGCAGAATATTTTGGTGATATCGAAACCTTGGATTGAAGAAGCAGTTTAATCATGGCACAGATCTCTGAGGACAAATTTTCATCTTTGTGTAATTCAAAGTCCAAAACTTCCAAACCCTTATAGCTGACAAATACTGGCATATTCATATACTCAACATACGCCACTAATAGTTGAAAATGTAATCCAGACTGATATGATCTCTGCAGCGTTAAAGCTTAAAATTAGTTTAATAAAAGCAGATTAGCCCATGCTATGCTCTGGCATACAAAAATATTGTTGCTTTCCTTGACATCTTGATTCACATAATCTTATGTTATATGAGTGTGTGCATATGTGTTTAGCATAAGAGTGTATGCAAAAGATTGTGCATAACGGAGAGAGAGAGATAAAGAGAGAAAGAGAGAGAGAGAGAGAGAGAGAGAGAGAGAAGGTGATTTGGAGAGAACAAGATCTTCTGTAAAGCACCCAGACCAAATTTTTGGATTGGGCAATGATCTCTATTATTATTATTATTATGACAATTTTATACAGCATGATAATTTAATACTCAAAAATGCTGCCAAACTAGCGAAAGATGACACCTTGAGAAGAAACTTTTTTGTTTATTTTCGCAAAACATGGACAGGAAAACCTGGGAATGTTAGACTATAAAACATGGTGTGGAAAAGGTAGAGTTCATCTCCACAAATTGCTACAAAGTTTAAATCAAATTTAAATAAAAAGCATATCTCTCTGGGTTTTTGGGTTGTTTCAGAGGTCCCTAAGTAAGGCTTGCTATTTTATGAAGATTTCACTACAAAAATCTGATGCACTGTACAAGCATGAAGCCAAACTTCTAAACATTTAAGCGAGTCATGTAATAATTAACCACAATTTGTGACACATTCAGTGCAGACATTAAAGAAATACTATAAAAACCACACAACTTTTTCTTTTTGCCAATTCTTGACAGTGCAGACATTAGAACTCCCAGTTCTGTGAGGAAGCCCAGGCTATGAATTTCCTTACCTTCACCAGCTGATTGCCAATGTTAAGCTGATAGTCTCCGTCACGTCTAATTGTTGTCAACTTTTTGAATTCCTTACAGGATGTTGCATAACCTGTGATAAATACATAGTGTTGAGGTTGGTGGCTTCTTAAACATTATTCGTTATACACCTGTAATGCTCATATGATAGATTAACTTGATATCTTAATAATAAACATTAATTATGAAGTTTCCCTGAGTAAGACTACAAATTTAAAAATGAAGTTGGGCGCAACCACATGTTCCTAAGTTTTTTGATTATCTCAGAGCTCACGGCTTTTGAATCCTGCTCTTATTTAAAGTATGTTTCACTTCAAAGATCTTATGCACTGTATACTGGCAGACAATTAACTTATCTCAAGTAACTCATTTGCTCTATGTCCAATCGTAAAAGATGAAATGAGTTTTATGTCAAAGTATCACAGTAAAAGGCTACCTGGATTTGAATAGGAAAGCAGAAAACACAGAGCTTGGTTAAAACACGATAGAAAGGGCCTGGTCCTGGCCAGAGAACTGGGCATTGCATTATGAAAATAACTGAAGTTTGTGGATGCTAACACAGTTCCCCTTTCAGTTCCAGGCTACAAAAAAAATATTTTTTTCTCATTTCTCAGCAAACTGCAATATTGAAATGCCTATGACTCAGTTATCTCCTTTGAATAATAAAATCTCCATTTGTAATGGTCAGTTTCAGAATCTTGGGAGAAACCAGAGTTTTTCTTTGTTATTGATGTACATGCAGTTACAAACTAGGTTTGACAACTTTATCTGATTAGGGAAATGTGAGAATTGCACTAAAAGTTCCCAAGCTATACACATATGCAGATTTCTTTCTTGAGCCAAAATACCAACTTAGTATTAAATGTCTTTCAAAGTTCATAAGTTGAGCTATCAAAGTTAATATTCCAGCCCCACTCACAATGTCCATTATAGCAAGGTCTTGATCTGACAGGCCTGTAAAGTGGGATACAGAATCTTCTCTTGGTTCTCTGTCCACTTTCATCCACACAGATCACTTGTCGTCTCTGCTTTCCGTTTCCACACTCGGCGTCACACTGAAGACAGGAGAAATAGCAACATGTCATGCACTGATTGCATGAGGCATTATGGGCTAGGTACAGCTATGTCTTGGGTTTCATTCAATGAGGCTCCCAACTGTCTCAACCCATAAGAGCCAGTTGGGTTCATCAAAGGCCTTTTCAAAATCTCTTGATAAGTCGTCCCCTTAGAATGGCAAGGCTTTTTGGCTGAACTGAGTTACACACTACACACTACTTGTACGGGCCTTCTCCGTTGTGTGTCAAAATACCAAGCAGATTCGATGCGTAATTTGTAAGCATTACTAAAAAGAATAAAATCCTTTGCTCTGAAAGCTAGGATCACATGAAACTTCAGTCCTCGGTTTCTCAAAAGTTGACGGAAGGGACTCAGAACCTTGTCATTCTAAGGTGATGTAGTGTTTATCTCAGCAAATCCTCTAAAGGTTCAGAAACTCAAGTTTAAATTGTTAACTTGCAATGTCTTCCCATTTCTTCTGAACATATTTAAAACATAAGCAGTGCTAAAAGTAAATACATGTGGACACTTACTTCTCCCCAAGGTCCAACAGCCCAGTGGTTAGGAGAACTGCAGTCTCCATAGTTGCAATATCGAGCATAGCTGGGTTTTTCCTCTGGCCGACACCCGTAATGGACTTCACCAGGCAGTATCCATCCTTCCTTGGTCACAGCTTGACAAACAACTGTTCTGGTCTGTTTGCCTTCACCACATGTGGATGAGCACTGAAACCAACACATAGTAAGTATAATGAATGCTTCATTGTGGTGAAATTTGCTGATGTGTACTCAAACTGAGGAATTTCAAATCCAATGGGGGGGGGGGGGGAATAAGGTGTATAGATTGGGACGGAAATGGGGAGGGATTTCAGAGGAAGAACTCCAAACAGGGAAAGAATGTGTTCTGCAGATTGTATTTGTATGATACATCAAATGAAATACCAATAATCACAACTCTGAGGACAATCATGAATTAACTATGCATAGAAACTGAAATTAATAAAGAAATTCAGTTAAAAAAATGAAGAGGCACAAATGAAAGACAAAGATGAGAGAACCTTTAGGACAGGGCCAGTCTTAGGAGCTGCCAGGTCCAGTAATTATAATGGTTGCTGTTCTCTGTAAAATCTCTAGGGTGATGTTAGGTGTATATTTGCAATGTATTTTTGTGTGCATGTGTGTACAGGACAGACTAGACTATCCTAGTGCAGGGCCCCCTAGGTGGGGCCTGCCTAGGGACAATTAGTTTAATTGGCTTAAAGCTGGGCCCTGCTGTCAGGGCTGGATTAAGATTTTTAGAGCCCAAAGCAATTAAATGATTTTGCCCCTTAAATGTAATTCAAACTATGATACATTAAAAAAGAAAGTGAGTCTTGTAAGCCAGCAAATACTTTAATTTTTTCATTTATGGTGGAGGCCCCTTTTTTATGGTTCAGTTGCACCATTTGCAGTTTTGCACCATAGGTTACATGTTACATCCAGCAAATGCAAAATTACTGTTCCCCCCCTCCCCCCTCCTTCCCCATACACACACACTTGTACTTTCCCTTGATGCCCTAAGCACTTGCTTATTTTGCTTAATGGTTAATCCAGCCCTGCCTTCCATGGGAAATTTTGAACAACCCGCCTTACCTCACTCCAAGATCCAGTATTCCAGATGTAAGGGCAAGGGAATTCACTGCATCTCCTCTTCACTTTGGGTTTCTTGTCATTGTCACACAGGTGAGAGGATACCCTAGTGCCAGTCCTGTCAATGCAGGTCACTGAGCGATGCTTGCGACCAAACCCACATGTTCTTGAGCACTGCAGAAATGTCCATCAGTCAGTTGGAGCATTGTAAAATGTATTTTTAAATTATTTAATTTCCACTTCATTTCATAATCATTCATGGTCATTAAAAGCCTTCTCATGTCCATTGGAAATTCTGCTGAACTCAGTTGTGTCCGAGAGTTACACTGTACATATCATGTCAAGTAAAAATTTGTCCTATTTACTCGACCTGTATGTCACATTCAATTTGCGCTTACTTGAAACAACAAGTGAAGTAATTTGACAATTCTCTGATCAAGAAAACCTGATAGACCGTCCTCCTCCCCCCTCCCCCCCAACCCCATCCCCCAAGACATTTTTTTTAATAAACGCCCAACAAATACAACACAAATGACAACAGCAACAACAAATCCATACAGAAGAATTCTGAATTCAACAAACACCAGAATCAATCCAAAATTGATGCTAGAACCTCCACAAAATTTCCCCTGCCCAAAATTTTCACCCTTGGAAGACATTAAAAGAACATTAATTTTATATCCTACTTGGCACTTTTCAAACAAATTCCTGACATATTCTGATCCTATTTAATATTAATAACCAATCTTTGCCAGTGTTCAATTCTCAAACTAGGATACCATCTCAAAAAGACATCCTGAGGGATGCTGGCTCACCCTCTGTACCCACCTCTGACCATTCCCCGATCTGCCAGCGGTACAGAGAACAGTCTCTCCTTGAGCATGGCGTGCTGGTCTTGGGTTTGGTTTGGTGCTCACACAGTATGGGATCCACGATCCTGAACCGCTTGTCTCGACAGAGTAACTCTCGGGTTCTCTCCCCCGTGCCGCAACTCACGGAACACTGGGAAAAGAAACGAGACATACACCGAGTTCATTTAACTTGTCTACGTCTGAAGTTGTGGAGGGACATTGTGTTGAGTTTGATATCAGAGCAAACAGCAAATCAGATTTGTATGGAATGTTGATATAATGTAATATAATATTATTATCAACACTGTTTCACGATACCATCTACACAGAATGTGCTTTAAGTTACAGGAGACGTAAAGGAAACACACGAGTGTTGACGTTACAACTGGCAACTTACTAGCCCTCATGAAACTTCTTATCATAACCATACATAACAATCATTCTCTTGTCTGAATTTCTCACTCCACTGAATAGCCAATTATGTTTACAATGCAGAACCTGTTTGTGTTTCTCTACAGTCTAAAGTCGTAACAAATGTATGTATTCGCATGGCCTTACCGTCGAACAACTCTGAGGAATAAGAATACAAACAACTGTATAACAGGAAATGCTTGTAAAGCAGAAATAACTGGAAATTTGCAGCCTTTGATGTCCATAGGTTTCTTTGTCATAGTAGTGGCTGTACTTCTAATTTCGTCATTGCTCTAGGATAATGGCATAATGTCAGACTATGCCAAAAGGCAACTGGCGGTTCATTGCATTCCTGAACATAAGGGTTATCAGAAAATATTACAGAAAATAGAATGTCCCAACAGATAAACGTAATAATCCAATAGAATCATAATGGCATAAGTCACCAAGTGATAGGGAAAGAAACAGCTTTTTCTTAATACCGGTCTCTCAAAAGTGTCACGGATTGACTGGTGGATTGATGATAGGAATCAGAATCCTAGCACATCGGGCATTCCCATAAGTGTTCCTCTCAAAGATCCATTTGAGGGTTATTCCATTAATTGTCCCGGTGGCCAGCTGGTTCCATATTTGTCGGGTTCGTCCGGCTTTGTTGCATATTCTTCCCTCACCCCGTTTGCATCCCGCCTCACTCATTCTGGTTGTTGGGGGGGGGGGCACCTCAGTGTCAAACGTTTCAAAAATGACTTATGCCCTTAGTGTAAAGCAGTGACGATTTGTAGACAGAGAACGCTAATCGACGGACACTTACAGTTACAAAGCATTCAGAGTCTTCAGACTTACCCTAGTCCATCTGCTCGGGTACCATTTCGGACACTGTCCTCTAGAACATCTCTTGGTATTTCTGGGTTTTTTCTTCTTGCAGTAGATGTAGGGCACTTCCTTGTCGTATTTGTCTGTGCAAGTGATCGCACGGGTCCTTCTGCCCTGGCCGCATGTCACCGAGCACTGAAATAAGAACAAAAAAATATAAACATGACTTAATGCAGATTTCTGGACTCTTAAATGCAGTGATTATAACGTAAAAACTTCCCATAACGCAAATACAAAGACAGTCTGTTTCCACCAAGAGATAAAAAAAGTTTTTAAGTAAAACAGTATCATTGGTAACAGTCACCAATTATTTGACAATGGTAGTAATGAGTATAATTAATTAACTCAGGATGAAGAAAGGTTTGATATATGTAACGAGTGACCAAACAGTGGTCCAGTGGTTAGCGAATTATATTTGGATGCGAGAGGTTTTAAGCTCGAATCCCGCTGTGCCAGGGACTCAAATCAATATATTTATGGTGATATTTTTTTTAAAGCACTTATTCGCTGTGGACCTGACGAGGGCCCAAGCTCCATCTTTGATTTGGCCCCATTATGTTGAAAGGGAGACATCATAAAAACACTAACAACCACAAAAAACCTTTTTTTTTTTTTTTTTACCACCACACACAAGAGAGAAAGAAAGAAACAATGAACGATCAGGTTCCAGGCCGCAATAAACTTAATCGTTGTCTGTTTCGTTAATTCCTCCGTGTCCGTGTGTGATGATATTTGAATTGTGGCTTACAGCTTCTACCTATATGACACACACACGCACTTAATTACGGCCCAGCTACAGATTCGCTCACGACTTATGCGTAATAGCGCCGACGGTTGCCATAGGTTTCCACCCTCGGTAGGAAACTGGACATACCTATGCGTTTGCAATACTACTGTATGTCTAATAATACATTGTGACGTGACTGTGAGAGAGAACAAGGCAAAACAATGAAAGAAAGCAGTAGGGTAGGGCTCTGTTTGTATTTCCTTCCTTTCTTCCATGTGTAGTAAAGCAGACTGTTTATTACATATTATAATTATATCATGCACATGTAATGAAAACATAAAAATTCTCGTCCCTGATGTTCCGCTCTTGCTTCAACACGAACAGACCGGGTTATAATAAACTAAATAGGCGATATTTAGTTTAGTAATGTTCTGTAACGACAGCCCTCAGGGCGGAGGTAAAAGGTGGACGGTACTCCTGCATTAAGCTATGTTTTCATGCGTACGGAAACGGGAACTTAAATGTAAAAAAATTATCAAGTAGTAAAAAGAAAGGTGTATGGAAACGCCTTGAAAACATTCTTTCCATTTCACTACTTGAAGGGTTTTTGACGATTCCATTTCCGTTTCCTTACACATAGGCTAATAATATTTAAATAATTATATAATTATTGTTGTTATTACAAATTAGAACTTCATAAACTCGTGAACGTACATAAAATATTATAGGCCTACATGTAGCCTAGTATTGGAAGGTCTTTCAAGACCTGGCGCTTGTGTTCATTTTTCCTTTTTAACCTTGTTTTTTTTTTAATGATTCACCGTAACGTTTCGCCATGGTTTCAAACGTGGAGATTTGGAACATACAACCTTTTTTCTTCATGTTTCAATTTTTCATCACATTGTTGTCACGGAGCCTCATGATGAAAGTCTCAAAGCGGAGGAAAGATCGTGTAAAGAAACAGGGAATGGGTTGATGAAATTCAGCACAAATAAGCATGAGCGGGCAATGGCGTGCAGAAAGGGGGAGGGCATAGGAGGCGGCGGCGGCGGCACCGGGTATCCATTTCATGGGGGGGGGGGGCATTTAATCAAAGAGTGTCTAGGCCCTTTACTTGGGACTTGGGGCATATAATCAAGGAGTTGGCCCCCGGCATTATGGGGCCATCACCAAACCTCTGCACGCCGCTGTATCTGAGCACTGGATAGACCTAATGTTACAAGTCGTTCAAGTCATCACGTACAAAAAATAGCCCGAACAAATAAACAATATAATGTGCACTCAACGCCAACAGTGTGCTGTGGACGTATTGGAAACTCTAGGTCAGGGTAGCAGACTAGTGTGTCGGTCCAAGGAAGAATTCTATGACAAAACATGCTATGAACCATGCCATGAACCATTTATCATATGGAATTCGCCATCAGATGTAGCCCAAGGTACATCTTTTGCCTTCAAAGACATCAGATAAGACATCAAATACAACGAGAATCAGCAAACAGCAGGGCCGAGGAAGCTGACGCCTTGGACCCACCATAATATTTGAAACTAGTCAAGATATTTTATCTATCATATATATCACTCCAAGCATGGTGAATACGGCCATAATTATCTCCAAATTTCATACCTTAACTCTCTGGCTGCCACTGTGCCAATATATCGGCTTATCATATATTGCAGAAGACTGCCGCATGGCTGATATATCGGCCCATCTGTTTCGTACTAAAACTGTCGGGAGGCCAATAATATATTCACCGACATTGTTTCGGCATGTTTTGCAGTCCTAATTTTACTATTAATTTTCTGTTGTCTTTTCTACCAGATAATCCATTATTCTGGTAGTCTAGGGGAAGGAAGGGCATTTGGGCTTGCCAGCAAAAGGGTTAAGGCTGTAACTGTTCTGGTAATTGTCAGCCTGTGATATCCAACCAAATATCAGCAACTCGAGGCAAAACAAACACCCTATTTCTCTCACTGTCGGAAAGTCAGTTTCATGTATAATTAGGCCAAAAACGCACTGAATCAAGTCAGTTTTGTCCCGGTTTTGTGGATTTGGGAATTGAACAGGACCCCGTGCACTGGTGAGGCCAGAACAAATCTGTCTCTCTAGTTGATTCAAAGAGAGTCTACGTCTGTGTAAAACCGCCGCACAACAGAATGGACACAGTGCGCCTCTAGCCTTATTTTGCCACAAAAACCAAAACTTTGAAAGCACAACATATCCTCCTCTCTAATTCTGTCAATTTCAGCTCTTTTCCTCAAAGCAACTTTAAAACTGAATTTCAAGAGATTGTCTCTGAAAGTTCAAAACTGTCATTAATATTGCCTTCTGCACTGTGGCGGCGATGTGTCTGCTCCAGTTGTAACTAGGCTGCAATGACTCTAAGGTACATTTCCCAAATGGGATTAAAGAAGTATACAAAATATCGTCCATCGCTAATAACATTTAATACAAATACTGAGTTTTGTTAGAGATCCCATCCTGCAGTGCCAGAACACAAAGGATCAAACAACAGGATGTCTGTCTGGAGACCGGAGAAACAATATTATCAAAGAAATCTAACTGTACTCCCCGCAAACGCTGCAGGAAACGTCTCTTTTCTTCTAGACAAAAGTTTAAATCTTTATTTCCCTAAGACAACATCGGTTTCTGTGCGTCGTGATTGTCTATAACATCGTATCTCTAGTCCTTTCCTTTGTTTTGTCTACCTTGCATCAAAGCCCAGATGGATTCATCTGCCGGGCAATACATTAAACACTTAGACATTTGCAGCAAGATAGAAAGACGACTGAATTTGAACGTTCTTCTATAATCCACATAATCGGTAGTTTTTGGACATTGGTTTCAGTCTGGAAAAAAAAATGTATCAAATCCAAGTTTTTTTTTTGTTTTTTTTCCAGCCATGTCTACAGTCTGAAATATGGTAACGGTTTGAAATTTACAAAAACCTTCAAGGTATACAATGTAGAAGAAACTGGTGCCGTCACCCCTTGACAATCTCTTAAAAATACCTTAATTATAATAAAAACCACAGAAAACAAGTGGGGTCAGCACAAACGAAAAGTTGTACGTAGCCAAGCCTCGCGTAAGAACTTTTTCTTTTTGCCAATTTTTGACTTCAAAAACAGCCCGCGTGCGAGAGTTTGCTTATGGTCAAAGTTCTGTCAACAGATTCTAAAAAAAGATTCAGTAACCTGTGAACAGTATAGTGTTATATTACAAAAGCCTGTCTGATGGTATGATGGGGAGTTCGAGGGTTCGAGATCAGGTGGAGGTTCTGCGACGGTGCTGGGTGTTCTAGATTCCATCTACACCTTCAAGTACCGACTCGGGGCCGAGCCTTATCTTGGACAGCTGATCGATGTAAACATAATCAGAGTTAGACACAAACCAGGTGTGCTGGCCACTGGTCACTCACCATACTGACCTACCCAGGGGAATCTGGAGTGGCTCTGAGGATTGGTGGAGGTGGGGGTGTGGGTGGAAGGAGGTATGACCTGGTCACTTTCGATGCCTAGCTGAGGCAGGGGTGGTGATTTGGGAAGGGGAGGGTAGTGGATGTGCAGAATGAGTATCTCATTTTTCCATTCTTGACTGGAAGATAGGGGATTAACACGGCATGGAAATAGGAGGAGGAGGAAGAAGGAAGAAGAGAGAGGTGAACTCATTAGCGTTCAGTTAATCATCTATCGTACTTCGCAGGCAGGGCTGGTGAGTGAGAACTGGGTATACGCGCTGGCTTAAAGGCTATAGAACAGTTGCATATGAGTAGGTACATGTATTCATAGTGATAACTGAGGAACAAACTCATTCGCTCATACAGGCTGGGTATGTTGATTGGTAAATACGAATGGGGAATTGTTAGGCGGACAGACTGACAGAAAGATAGATAGATAGATAGATAGATAGATAGATAGATAGATAGATAGATAGATAGATAGATAGATAGATAGATAGATAGATAGACAGACAGAGAGATAGATAGATAGATAGATAGATAGATAGATAGATAGATAGATAGATAGATAGATAGATAGATAGATAGGTAGGTAGATAGATAGATAGATAGATAGATAGATAGATAGATAGATAGACACACAGACAGACAGGCAGGCAAGCTGAAAAACAGACAGACAGACAGATAGATAGATGGACAGATAAATGGATGGATAGATAGACGGACGGACGAACGGATAGATAGATAGATCGTCAGATAGATAGATAGACAGATAGACAGACAGATAGATAGATAGATAGATAGATAGATAGATAGATAGATAGATAGATAGATAGATAGATAGATAGATAGATAGATAGATAGATAGTTGAAAAGAAATTCAGACCGGTGTACGTTATGAAAAACGAAACAAGGAAGCCAACCAACGTTACGAGAAACAGTAATATATATATTATATATATAGCTCAGCATAGACCAAACTGCAGTAACGGTAAGTAGTGCAGCAGTCTGACTCGGGTACTATGGACGGGTTAAGAGGTCGGTAAGAGGGGATGACAGACGTGTTTCTAATGAAGATTTGTGGCAGGAAGGAAACGAGGCGGATGCGAGAGACTATGGGGGAAAGGAGGCTGGAGTATAACAATAATGTAGGGTTGGTAAAGCTGTGGGTGAGTAGTTTATTGGTAGTAAAAGTAGTTTTGAAATGGAGTGGGGACAATAGTTGAGTCATAGAGGTGGGGATGGGGAGGGAGGGTGTAGTTGCAACCGGTGACTATGGAAAGAGCCACTGTAGAGATAACGGTAGTGATGGTAATGGTGTTGGTGATGATGGTGATGATGTTGGCGGTGGTGATAGTGATGGTGTTGATGATGGACATAATGATGGTGTTGATGAGGGCGATCATGCCAGCGGAAGTTACAAAGGTGTGATAGTCGTGACGATGGTAGTGGTGGGCTATTGTAGCGACGACAAGCACAGCTGGTTTGATACAGAAAAAATGTTCCTCACGATTAAGTTAGTTGCAATCCCGTTTTTATGTGAATATTGGATTGCCCTATTCACTAGACAAGTAGAGACAATTACAACGTGGTACCTGGTCTATGTAATGTAATATGTAATATGTAACAATTAACTTGTATAGCACTCAAATCCATCCAAAAAAAAATAAATAAAAATGATGTGCTCTATAGCGCTGAACTACAATTAAAAACAGGATTAACATAAGATCAATTCATCATGCTCCCACTCACACACATTAACAAACACTTGATCTACTCTCACCCTTAAATCACTGAGACCAAAAAAAAAAGGACATCATTCAGTTTCAATAAAACAGTCTTAACAATTCAGTTGTGAGCCTATTTTTAAGTGTGACGATGTTTCGCTTTTTCATGGTGTCAACGCTGATGTTGTTCCACAATTTAGGGCCACCAATAGAAAACGCCTTTGCATTTAACGACAGTCTGTCTGTGGGTGTCTCAAGAAGTTTCGTGTCTACTGATCTTTGAAGTACGTGATGGCTGGTATTCTATCCTCACTTTCTAGCTTGTTTTATCCTGGAATAGTTCATGCCCACCTGCTATCTGTTTGTTATTGTTTCCTATCCCAGCCTGAACTAACGCCAGATCTACTTTGGTGTGAATCTGTGTTTAGGTAAGCATTTCAAGCCGAACAAAATTGGTAGAAAAAAAAAGAAAGACGAAGAGATTGTGGCAACAAGTACTTAACTGCAAGATTGACTAAATCAGAATCTGGTATATTTTTCTTTCAGAGTGGAAGAATTGAAATCTTATTAATAAATCAAAATTATTTTTAAAGAAAGAAAAAAGATTCTTGCCCTCACATGACATTATTTCAAAACAACCGTGACATTTGCTGACTGATTATGACACTAATGGCAAAAACAACAACAACAAAACACACCTCGTCTGAGGTCTTTGTTTTAGGAGGATCACCACTCTTAGTATTCCTTCACATTTACACCTGCAACAAAACTGCGAAAAAAAAACACATATTTATCCTTGTCTGGTAAATTCTAACTAGAGAGAGACAGAACTCGTGACCTCTCTCGTCAGAAATATCACGAGAAGTAATAGCAACACCTCACGACGCTCGACGTAGGCGGGAAGAGTTTATCAGTGGGCCAAATGGGGTTTCACCATGTCTTGATAACCCGTTAATGTCCAGGTTTATCTGACACGTCAAATTTGTCTCGCAAAACTTGGCAAAATGCGAGCGCACATAAAGACGAGTTATTCTATATTTTGCACTATCTGCCTCATCCCATCAGATACCGAGATAGTGCGGGACAACGCATTCCGTGACATACTCTATGCAGCACTGAGCCGCTTGGTGCCTGCAGCATGGCTTATGAAGAAATTAAGCTTAGCTTTTGCGAGGAATAATTACATATAGTTATATATCCTTCTTCCACGGCCCTATTCTTTAATCATCCTCATTATCTGTTTCCATTTGAAAGCCAGGTGTTTTGTTTTTTTTTCATTCTTCTCTTTCTCTCTGATTCTTTGTTAATCATCGATCTCAATTTTCTTATTCTACCTATTTTCCGTGTTTTGGTCTGGTGACCTTCTAGAGATGTGAAAGCTGTCATTCAATAGTGTTTCAGCTAAAAGGCATGTTGGACGGGACTGATAAGACAGGCGCCGCCTACATGCGCTATCAAAACGTCTCTCCGCTGAAAACCAATCGAGGCTAATGGAGAACTTCAAAGGACTTTCTCGTTTCTTACAATGTGAGCGAATCCTAAGAACACGCTGAAGCAACTTTTTACCTGTCCAGGTATTTTGCCACCGAAGAGTGTGCCATTGCAGCTCAAAATGAAGATAACTGGTCATTATAATACAATACTATGCAATGAATCAGAATACACACAGTGGGTTACTCGTGGGCCAATATGTGGGCAGTTTTTTTTTTTAAGGTCATTTTTAACCATTTGGCCAACGAAAAGATTATCGTAACTAGCGGACCAAAGGAGACTCCCCAAACCCTCAAGATTTTTTATTTTTTTTAAACAAATTGCCAACACACGGGTATAATCACCTCATTAACATAAATCTATCACACAAACACATACAGCCAATGGTAAAATACTGAAAAAAAGTCCCAACAATAACAACAACGGCAAAAATACCAATAACAATAATACACAACAACAGCGATGACGAAGACAATAATCGTAAGAACTCGCCCCCTCCCCCCCCTTTCCAAAAAAAAACAACCCACCACCTCCAAAAAAAAAAAAACAACTTAAAATATGATTCAAAAACAAAGACAAGAAAGAAAAAAACAAAACAAAACAAAACAAAAACAAAAAAACAGCGGCAACAGTAATACAAATTTAAGTCAGAGATCACCTGGAAACCATTCCAGGACCAACTCCCTACTTTTCAAATGCTATTCTCAGTCTCATGTTTATATTGCACTACCATTCTAACCACATCAACAAGGTCCACATGTGCACAATTTTATAGAGGTGTCGGGGACGAGTATAGAATAGGGGGACTACGTAACTATGTGGGTGGTGGGGAATGGCGTGACAGTGCAAAGGCATAACCCAGCCGGCAACCTTACCAAATCCGACGCTTAGGATTGGACTCAAGTTTGGTCATAGGAGTGACGTCGTTCCTACGTAGAGCCGCTGTTTACCACATCGCGCCGGTGACGGTTTCGTGTGGTTTTATTTTCCGCAAAACTTATATATCTGTCAAATAAGCCCGCACTTAAGGATAATATCTAATTGAGTGTCAAACATTGTATGTATATCATTGTAATAATGGGTCATCTCAGAGAGATGAATAAGATGGAATTCGCCCCTGCGGGAATACTGCCAACTCTAAGGAAATCCTATGTAAATCCACGCTGGATTGACGTAGGGGCGCTGGCACTGGACTTGGAAGTAGCGAAAAAAAACAACCCACCAAAACCATCGATTCTTAATTTCAATCAGCCCCCACCCACAAGAAAGTTAATGACGCCACTGACTTTGTTTTAGTGAATACCACACCGATTAGCTATTGCTTTTACAGCACACAATGTATTCTCAACAATTTCTGTTCTTTATTCCTCTGGTATTGTTAAGGTCATCATCATACCTGATGGACGAACTATTATTATAATGTATTCAGTATAAAATTTAGCAGCGTAGAACTTTTTATAAAACTACTCCAAATTGTGGGGCTCTGGGAATGAATTAACAAACTGATCCGAGCGCGGACTTAGACAATTTGCTTCGTCACGATACCCGTATTTGGCTTTATTGTATCATTTCTTACTGCTCTTGTCCACAGCATTCGCTCCGCCCAGCTATATTTACGGACAGTGACGTTAAACTCTCTTTGTCTCTGTACACTTGTCCACAGCATCCGCTCCTCACCGCTATAGAGGCAAAGATAATTTTTCATATGTCATTGTCCGTAAAAACAGCGGAGCGGATTCTGTGGACAAGAACAGTTACGCGAGTCTTCACAACATGCAACTTTTTCCGTTTTGCCAAATGTTGATTTTGTTTCGAGGTATCTTTCAAACAACAACAAAAATATTTATAATTTCTTTCATCGTGGTTTTATTTCTTTACAGATAGCACTTCCAAATATACCTATCGCAGATGAAGGCTTATCTATATCTTAAAGGTTTTACCATTCGCTGTAAACTTTACATTTGTATTCTCAGCGACAAGACCCTATTTGTAGTTTGTGTGGAGCGCCGTATTGCATTTGTGGAGCACATGAAGATTAACCCTAGACACAGAATACCGAGACGAACCATTCCTTCTCTCACTATAATATTTGTCCACAAATATGCGCAAGTATAAATACAGTGAGTACTATTCTTTTTCGTTCAGTTATGAAGGGATGCGGTGTGCATTGTTGCATTGTTGTCATCGATGATACGCGCGCAAATCGACGGACGGAATATGACGAATTGATTAGTCTCGATATACTGTGTCTCGGTTAAACCTAGCGCCAAGCTCAACACTTTACTTGTATATAAAAAATTTCATAAATAAATCATAAATCATTCTGACGTTCCTATCTGGCAAACTCGGCCAATCGAAGGTAAAAATATCCCAACCAAATTTCCAGGTTATTCACATGAGCCCCACATATTTCAAACAGGTCATCTGATTTTCTATTATCAGGGGTGGCCAAACCGATGCTCGCGAGCCACATGCCGCTCTTTGACCTTCAATAATTATGCAGCTCGTGGAAATACGTTTGCTGAGCATTTTTTTTGTTTGGTTGAAAACATTTATATCATATATGAGTATTTTGTGATTACTGAAATTAATACTAATTAAGTTTAAAAAACTGCACATATGAGTAAATATTGTTAAACATACGTATTTCTTAATATTTCATAAAATGTTTGTAACAAAATGTCTATGTAACAATAAAAACGCGTGAGAAAATTTTGTTTATATCATGTGGCTCTCGAACATTTTAAAGTTTATCGTATGTGGCTCTTACATTAAGCAAGTTTGGCCACCCTTGCTCTATAGCAACTCACGCCAAAACATAAACCTCAAGTTTGCTGATGCAACAAAACCAGGCTCGTGAGAGCCACGATGATGTATTATCAGAAATTCATTTATTAGGATATCTGGCCCTCGTGTTATCACGAGGTTTACGAGACGCCATAACCACATTAACGACAGTCTATACGTGAGCTCTTCAAGGAGGGTTGAAAAAAAAAAGGTAGCCTGACCTGAGATTAGGGCAGGCTGGGTGAGTAATGAATTAACTCCCGTGCTGACAGTTGGATGGAAGAGACTGTAATTACCTGTTGGAAACACAGGCCAGGGATGATGTTAGAATCTGGACTTAAGACGCTAATTGCCATTTCCATCTGTTATTATGTCGAGGAGGAAAACGCAGGCGCGATGATAGGATGAATAGATAGATAGATAGATAGATAGATAGATAGATAGATAGATAGATAGATAGATAGATAGATAGATAGATAGATAGATAGATAGATAGATAGATAGATAGATAGATAGGCAAGCAGGCAGGCACACAGCTAGACAGACAGATAGAAAGACAGACAGACAGCCAGACAGACAGACAGGCAGACAAACAGACAGATAGATAGATAGATAGATAGATAGACAGATGGATAGATAGATAGATAGATAGATGAGTGAGTGAGTGATCGTGCAGTTGAGCGAGTGAGTGAATGACTGAGAGTAAGCCAGGACGTGAGTATAGAATGAGTGAGTACGGGTGCGCATGTCCTTCACCGACCATCATGGCTACACTTAAATAAGACAACACAAAGACGACTCCATTCTGTCTATTGTTAGTGGAATCTAAAGTTCGCCCCCCCCCCCCTTTGCGCCACTACTTTTAGCCCAGACAGACAGACAGACAGATAGATAGATAGATGGATAGATAGATAGATAGATAGATAGATAGATAGATAGATAGATAGATAGATAGATAGATGTGTGAGTGAGTGAGTAGAGTGATAGAGTGAGTGATCGTGCAGTTGAGCGAGTGAGTGAATGATTGAGAATAAGCCAGGACGAGAGTATAGAATGAGCGAGTACGGGTGCGCATGTCCTTCACCGACCATCATGGCTACACTTAAATAAGACAACACATAGACGACTCCATTCTGTCTATTCTTAGTGGAATCTAAAGTTCGCCTCCTCCCCCCTCTGCGCCACTACTCTTAGCCCAGACAGACAGAAAGTGCAGTTTTGGCACCTTCAAGCCATGGTGACAATCGAAGGTGCACGCGTGAGCAATGATTCCACATGTGGCGCTCACTCGTAAAGGTCAACGACTCTGAGAGTGCGTCAGAGCTCATTGCACCTCAAGACACGTACGAAATCGGGATTTTACACCGGAAGAATGCACCCCTTCGCCCCCCGGCCCCCTACACCGGCTCCCCCGTGCACCGTTTACGACCTTAGGGTATTTATGAGGAGACAGTGGCACGCGAAGAACTACTACTCGATTGTCCTCGTATTGTGTCTGTAGGTACTTGGGTGGGGGGGGGGGGGGAGGGGGTACATGAGCAATTTTACATCTCTGATTCATGTCTGGCGGTAGAGACAGGTTATTTCGGAGTATCAAAGTCAGACCAGTGACCCTAAGAGGTGCATCATACCAAACCCGGTCACACACAGCCAGTCGCTACCAGCAAAATGACTGTACACCCAAGAAATAATGGCAGAAACTGACTGTGTCTGACCGGGCTTGGTTTGATAGGGTCTCTCCGGATTTACTAAGAAAATATAGAAAATTATTGTGTGCACCTCTTGTCTGCCAGTATCTGACTGTGTCTGACGGGACTTAGTATGTTAGCTGCCCTAAATTATAAAGGTGATCCAATTTCAGTTGTAGAAAAAATAGAAAGGATTATTATTCTTTCACTTTTATTTTTCAATCGATCAAAATAACAATAAATTTCAATGAAGTAGGTTTTTTTTTTTTTAAAAACTAATTGGTGTTCTTTTTTTTTTCACCGTATTTTGTATTTGTATTTTTGTATTTTGTATACTTCTTTAATCCTATTTGGGAAATTTGCCCTCGTGTCATTGCAGCCCAGTTACAAATGGAGACACGTCGGCGGTTTTTGTTTTTCGGGGGAGGGTGGTGCGGGGAGGGAGTAGATAATTTTTATTTAATTTTGCCAGGGCAGCTACCTGTTCGGCCTGCTCTTCTCGATTTCCAACTGCCAAGGTATCTTTAACGTGCGCAACGTGCACACGGGCCGTCCGAAGTTTTCGTCCTTATCGGAGAAGTCTAGGTGCTCGATCCTACCTACTATAGGATCATGGACAGAAAAATATGAGAAAAATCCCCAAAAATTCCAACACGCCTGCACCGATTGCGTGAGGTTGTTGGCACACTGAATCAGGCCTGGTTTGCCTCTGTTTTGACTGAGTTTTTGACTGAGTACGCGAAGTTTCTCTTCCCGCCAGCTGACTCTACACTGATTTGACGTGCCCTCACTAGTGAGACTTGACTTGTTTCAGCCTCGCCAGAGCTCGAGGTCCGATTTAATCCTATAACAGTCCACATCTCACACCAAAACGAGACCAAACAGACTTGACTCAGTCCGCCATCAGCCTTTAGTGTAACAAACTTCAATCCTCATTTTCTCGAGAAGGCAAAAAATGGACGTACAACAATATGGCAAATACCCGACGATCTAATCAAGTGTCAACATTGTACGTCTATATCAGTGTAATTATGGGTATATTAAAGTTATTTCTGAAGTATCAAAGAAGAGCTTACAATACATCTGTCATGATATATACTGAAACATTTTTCAAGCAAGTCAGTGGTCATTTAGATTGAGTTAGTACTTTTGCCCCCAAAGCTCATGTAGATTAATAAAGATTCATTCTTTCAAAAACCTTCGTTTAGTTGTTTTTCTTTTTTTTTTTCATGTGGTTGCTGGTTTCTAACATGGGTTTTGCCAAATACACAGAACCTGTATTTTGCCACATTTCAACGTCATGCAAAATCAAAAGCCGACTCCACAGCTTTTCTGTGGTTTCGTTTCAAATTCGGTCAGCTGTTGAGAAAAGGTTAAAAATTACGACCAAGACTACAGCGAGAAGGACGCTCGGAGTTAACAGACAATGATTCAGATGGGAAACTTTGTTAATGACAGGTCTTCGTAGTTGAGCCTTCCATGACTTATGTCACATACACACACAAAACGAAACTCAGTGGCCTGTGAAGCGAAGCTGAAAACCGTCTACGCCCTAGACACCAACCACAAAATCCGGGCAAGTCAAGTGCGTCCGTCAAAGCACTGACCTGAAGAGGTAAGAGCTCCATTCTTGATTTCCCCATACACACAAGCTTCATTACCCAGTGGCGGATCTACTATGAAACTAATGAAGCTTAAGCATCAGAGCCCCTAATCCCGGATGGGCCATGAAGAAACTTTTCCAATGACTGAATTTTGGATGTTGCCCTATTGTTGCTGGTTGCAGAGGGGCCCTATAACAATTCACGCTTCAGGGTCCCAAAACCGTAGGTCCGCCACTGCCATTGGCCAAACCGTGGCCTGGAAATGCAACTGTCTCCAAACCCAGACAATCAGATAATTTGCTCTTGCACTCGACGATGAAGTTGTCCCCGAGCCAGAGACCCCAAGACTGTGGTTTCGTTGGCTTCCTATGACAGTAGCACTTCACTGTGGAACAGACTTCATTCAAAATGTCCAGTCATCGGAGTATGTTCATTCAAAATGTCTAGTCATCGAGGCATGTCCATTCAGAATGTCCAATCATCGGAGTATTTCAAACGTATTACAACAACTGGACGAGGGACATAAATATATACCGTGCACAGACCTGAATTCAATGAAAGCTGTGAACCCAAGTGAAATTGACCTCAGAACGGGGAACAGTATGATTAACTGCAACCGAGGCGACGCAGTGTCGTAAAAATCTTCTTCACAGTGGTAAGAGATAACCAATGACCATCAAAGATAAATTCTTCAATCTCTAAAAGTACAATAGTGCAAAAAGAGAGAGTGAGAGGGAGAGAGAGAGAGAGAGAGAAAGAGAAAGAGAGAGAGAAGAGAGAAAGAGAGAGAGAGAGAGAGAGAGAGAGAGAGAGAGAGAGAGAGAGAGGGAGAGAGAGATGTAAATTTCTCTCGCGTATGTCAGATCCAAGACATATCGATACTACAAGGAAATCTAAACAACAAAGAACTGGTAATGTAATTATGTTTCATTTACGTCAGCAAACTAATGATATAGACCGTCATGCATCACTTGGCCACCACGATGGATACAAGTAACTTAAAAATTCGGAGAAGCGCAAATCGTGTGACGTCAAAGGAAATCAACCCCTAGTATTTTGGCAGGCTTTCTTGAGGTCATCAAAACAGTGACTTAGGTAGCCGGATTATGCTCCATCGTACTGTGAATTCAAAGTGTTAAAAAATATTTGGAGAAAAGCAAGTTTTATGTCATCAGTTGAAACCAACGCATGAGTCAACTTGTGGTGTGAATGAAGTGCTTGGAATTTTTGCCACAAGGTTCAGGGTCAGAACGATATCGTGACCCGCTAACTCAAACCACGACCATTTTTTTTCTTTTTTTTATCCACACTGAATCAAACGCGCCTGGTTCAAACCCAAGCACCTTTCATCCGTTTCCTTTGTGAAATTTCGAAAGAAATTTTCCGAGAGAGCATTATTTTTCCCGCACTGCATGGGAAAGTACAGATTTATATTCAGCGTACACTAGCTTAACAGTACAGACGCAGCATGGGAATGTCAAAATGTGTTCTCACTATTCCAAATCAGAATCAGATTGTGTTTGTTAGAGGAGTCGAGGCTGAGAATCGAAGACAAAACCAGTTTACTTTGTGAGCACCCCTTTCTCCCATAATCCCCTTTTTCGTTATTTTCCAGAAAATTTTGGGTTAGTGGGGTGTCATACTAAGCCCAGAACGTCACAGCAAGTTTGTTGCCAGCAAAATGTACACCCAAGAAATAATGGCAGAAACTGACTGTCTGACCAGGCTTAATATGATAGGGTCTTTCCCAATTTACTAAGAAAGTATAGGCAATTAGGGTGCGCACTTCTTGTCTGCCAGCAGCTGACTGAGCCGTTCCGGTTTTGGTATGAACCCCTCTCCCTCCCCTTAGAGTAGACTGACAGCTGTATTGTTAAACTTGTGATTTCATAGCCGAAGGGGCATTGTAACACGTCAACTTAACCAAGGCAGTCTTTGTATCTCCCCAGTAATAATATTACATTTTCTGCGGATGTAACCAAAGCTATTTCTTGTCCGCGCCTGCAGTCTAAAATTAATGTCTAACGAAATTTCGTTCGCATCAATGAATTATACAGGAAGTGCACGTGAAACCTCGTAATTATGTTTCATTTTGACTCAAAAATGTCAGATTGGATGTAATTCTCAGACATAACTGCAGGTTTGAAATCTAAACTTCTGCCGTGAGAGATGAACATCTGTCCTCGGCACCACAATGCAAATCTCACGCGAAATGGGTCGGGGACACCCGTGGCTTGGACAAAACTGAACAGAGGAGAAGTTGGCGGGATTAGATCGAGAATGGACACATGGAGTAAAGGCCTGGAAAGAACTGGCGTCTCTTAACCTGATTTTTATAATTCCATAATTTTCCACGGAAAAATGGAGCGAATTTGGCAATGGACCTGAAAAGAATGGCGTCTCTTTGCCTGAATTCATAACCGTTACGGCATGAAATTCCGATGGCGGGGTTTCCTTGCCTCTGGAAAAAGCCACATTTTGCTGTCTCACCAAGGAGCTGGCTGTGTACGGTCCTGCCTGTACCTTTGGCGTCACGTAGACATTGTATATGACTGTGTGGGGTTAGGCCAGGTCTGAACCCAATCAGGATTTACGCCAGACAGGTGGTTCTCTCACCCACACAAGAACGAAACGGGAGTAAAGATCGACAAAGGAAGGAATAAGGGATGAAAAAGAAAAAGGAGGCACGTTTTCTGAAAATAGGGGGCGGGGGGTTCAAATGAGACGGGTCAGAGTGGGAAAGATGTAGGGGAAGAAAAGCTGGAGAACGGTGCCACAGACAGAAGGACCTATAAACAAACTGACGGATGGATGAGCGATGGGCAGAAGGAGAGAGAAAGGATAAAACAATCATAAATCTTTGCTAGCTCAGCAGTTTACTGTGGTGAGGAATCACTCCCTCTTCAGTTTCACAACTGTTTGCAGCATACAGACACATACATCTTTTTTCCCGTTCTTATTTCCTTAAATCCGTTCCTTTTAACTCTTTTCATGATTCCTTCTTTCAACTTTTCCCTCTTTCGTACTTTTTAAATTTATTTTTTATCCTCTCGTCCCTATTAATCTATCATTCCTTCTTCGATGTAGCCAAAATAATTTTGTTCGGTAACTGGCCATGTTTTAGTGACCAAAATCCTACCTTGAGTATTTTGGTTGCATGGTCTGAATACCTCTTATCATATTATCCTCGTTTAACCTTTTTTAACGACAAAATATTACAGAAAATCTGTGTGTGTATGGAGGGCGGGAGTGTTGGGGGGGGGGGGTTGGATTGGAGGGGGGGGGGGGAGCAGTAACCCAAATTGTAGAGTTTATCTTCTTTGCTTCCACTGTAACCTCGAATAAACTGTTTCTTGCAAGACAATCTGAAGGAGGCATTATGTGAACGAGGAAATAATATTTCCAGCTAAATGCTGCACAGGCCTGGAAGGGTGGCACTTTTATGTGGAAATCGAACAATCCCTGTTGGAATGTTTCCTTATCTTGGACAGGAAAAATAACAGATGAAACTGCTGAGAGTTAGGGAGAACAAAACCATGGGAAATCTGCATGGGGGAAAAGAACCCTCGTCAAACAAGTCATGACCATTTACCTGAGTGTTCCATGTCAACATTCGCAACAAAACAACAACCCCAAAAAACAAAGAAATTAGTTCATGTCATCATTGGGCCTAAATTAACGCCTGGTATAATCTAATAGTAAGGTCAGGCCCGCACGTTGTTCATAAGTGGGTGATTATATTCAACATTTATTATATAGCCGCCATTTGGTGACTTACGCCATTATGATTTTATTGGATTATTAGATTTTTCTATTATCTTCTTTCACAATATTATCTGATAGCCATCGTGCTCAGGAATGCGATGAACCGTCAGCTGCCTTTGGGCATAGGTCGGACATACGCCATTATCGTACAGCAGTGATGATATCTTCATCATTTCTATGGCCAATCTGTGAAGCCATAATGTAACTACTTCAGCATGGTTAACTTTCTACAGCGACCCCAAGACGTATTTGGAGAGGAGCCAATCGCTCTGTGGGCATCTCGCATGAATCTCAGCAAAGAATTGGACACATCAGCAGAAACTCAGAATGAACAAGAAGTCCGAAGGGCAACTTGAACTTAAATAAAGCATTTCCCGGGTTGAAAAAAATAGTCTGCGACGGAAATGTATGTTGCAAGAAGGCTTTGTATCAAAGGTTAACATGTGGTCAAAGGTCAAGCAAAAGTCGTACGATTTTGTAAAGTACAATTTTTTTCCTTCACAGTTTCACTTCGATGGAATAAGTAATGAGTTTACTTGGAACATCTCTTGCAATTCTACCAGCACAAATGGACTGGCTTGAGGAACTTCACCAAGCTCGGACGCATAGCGCCGAACATGGGGAAAAAAAAATAGATTTCGCAAATAGAGAGGCTGAATTTCAAACACCTTGCGCTGCGGCGAGTCAGATAATCAGAACATTGTGTGGTTGTTGAAAGGAGCAGCACAGAAGGTTCGTAGACAGGAATCGACTCCCCCAAAAAAGATGGGGAGGGGAATGAAGAAATAAAACGGCGGCAAAAATGGGGGTGAACCGGAAACCGGAAGGAAGAATATAAAACAAGGCAAGACGGACCGGAAGACGCAAGAATACACGATAAGAAAATCGCATTGCGAAACCTTCATTGTATATATTTCTTCGTTTGTGTGTGTGTGTGTATGTGTGTTTCTGTTTTTCCCTATGTCATGCCGTCTGAAAGAATAAAACGCTCATTTCCTTACGCGAAAGAACACGAAGGTTCGATTGAAAAGCTCAAATACTGAAATACTGGATGGTTCAGAAAAACGTTTGATTGTACGTGGGTAAAGAATAAAAAAAAAAAGCCGGGATAGGGCTGGAACGGACGTTTAGCAAAGCCCTGTCTTAACAATAAAAAAAAACGAGAAATCACTCCAAATGCTACACTACTGGTGGAATAATTTTATAGTCGTCCAGGCGATGTGAACGCAAGATACTCACCAAACTCTGATCTATGAAGAAGCTAATAATTTATTCCCTCCTACTTCTCAGACAACAATGGCACCAACGCCGTGGTCACCATTTTTCCTTCCTCTTTAACCTGATTTTACGAGTGGCAGTGGCACTGCATAGCACCTGTTACACTGCAACTGAAATATCTGCTCCTTTGCTGTTGGCCAAGAATTGCCAACGGAGTGGACATGTGGCTCCACTATAAAGTGCCAGTTGTGGGTAAAACACACTCATGCATCTGCTTGCAAATGTGTTCCTGAAATGAACCTTGCCACTATGATTGTTTAAAGTATATTTTCATGTTCAAGAATACAAAGAGAATAGTTCTATTACACTTACAGTCATCGTGATCTTAAAGTCATTAAAGCGAACAGACTCGCAGCGCGGGATATGAAAGTGTGTACGTTGTGTAACAAACACGCAGATGATTACAGCTGTGGAATCAATCAATCAATCAACCAACCAACCAATCAGTCAATCGATCAATTGAACAGTCAATCCAGTATACCCCTTCTAGTATCTCAGAGTGATAAGTTCAAAGAGTAACCCTGAGGACCTTCACACGATTCTTCGCTATCAACCATATTAGGCACCATTTTCTCATGCCAGATCACATTTCTGATATCTCAAATGTAAACTACAGATAACGATTCTGCATACAGATTCATATCAATACAGCGTTTTGACATCGAGAGATTTATCCCTTTTCTTCGTGTCATTTCCTTGTGAAAATCACTTACTTTACATAATCATGACCTTAGTTCTTGCTTGTTCTATCTCCATTTTCTGAAAAACTGGAGATCTTTTAGCATGTAGATAATAGAAGATATATAACAATGCACACTTTGACACTCGTTTAAAATGCGTCGTGGTACTTAATAAGCTGTTTCACAGGTCTGGTTTATTCTAACTCCTTAATCGTAATACTAAAGCTGGAAATGTTTAACGTCGAAATTGCTTAGTTGTGCAAAAAGTTGAATTGAAATAAGAACTAAAGTCGCGATGATGGAAAGGTCAAAATTTTTAGTAACATTTTCGCGGGTGAAATGCCTGCAGGTGAAGAATGGCCAGCTCTCAGTTCAGATGTCCCATGCAGGTGAGACAGGTGATCCAGTGTTCAAAATCGCGGGCCAGACCGACTAGCTGAAAAAAGATTTGAGAATTGTGGTATTTACGAGAACAGTCTAGGTCTTTCTGTAAGGCACGTCTCAGTCTGACCTGCTGACGTTAGCGAAACGCAGCAGTTGGTTGTTGCAGCGCATCCAGTGCACAGACAGGTGGAAATCGCAAGGGGGCGGTGGGGGGGGGGTGAAAGAAAGAGAAAGAGGGAGGAAAGAAGGGGCCATGTAGGTTTGGAATTGCAACATGGGGTGCAAAGGAATTTCGGACATAAGCACAGACGAGTCAGTAGTGGCCAATGTAAACTCCGGCAAAACTCGAGGGCGGGGTTGAGGGTGGAAGGTATGTGAGGGTCGGTGGTAATTACGGGGGTAGTGGTTTGGGAAAAGGATGGGGGGGGGGGGGAGGCGAGACAAAGGTGAGGAAAAGTGGGATAATAGACGAGTTGTGGAAGCTGAGTTAGTTTATATAACCGGGCCTGCCGCTGAGACCCCCGTGGTGTGTTGATGACGATGGAGATGAAGATGATGATGATGGTGGGAAAAAACGATGGGAAGGAGAAATAAAGGGAGGGGGGGGGAGGGGGCACGTGCCTGAAAATGCGGGTCGACAAGACTCGGGACGCAAGGGTAGTGACTCGGGTATGCAATTAACGATTTTACGGCAGGCGGGATGAAAATTACGGAAAGTAATGGTTGAAGAGACCCAGAACGCAAGACTCCATGAGACTCCCTGAAAGCTTTTGTACTTTTTGTTGTAACAACTGTATGGTGTCACGTACGGGCACTGGCAGGTAAATCATAATTATGGGACGGGCGGCATTTTTTCTGAGATAAAACATGTAAGGACAAGGTGGTCTAGAGGCAAGGTGCTCGCCTCTCATGCCAAGGGTCCCGGGTTCTAAACCCGGCCGGTGCAGGCATGTTGGAAGTTTGGGATTTTTCTCATATTTTCATGTCCCTGATCCTATTGAGGGGTAGGATCGAGTACCTAGTCTTCTCGGATAAGGACGAAAAAATTCGGAGGGCCCGTGTGCACGTTGCGCACGTTAAAGATACCTTGGCAGTTGGAAATCGTAAAGAGCAGGCCGAACAGGCCTCTGCCCGGGCAAAATTAAATAAAAATTCATCCCTACCACCCACTCCCCCTCATCCCCCCACCACCAAAAAAAAAAAAAAAAACGCCGACCGGCGCTGCACTGTGGCGACGACGTGCCTGCTCCAGTTGTAACTGGGGTGCAATGGCACAAAGGCAAAATTTCCCAAATGGGATTAAAGAGTTATACAAATACAAATACAAATACAAATACAAATATTTGCCCTATGTCTTTGTTAGTACATGGGCGTTTTTGGAACACGAAATTTGCTGCAGGAGAGAATATTATTTGTCTTTACAACTATGCAGACTGGAATTCAGCACGGTTGTGGATGTGGGGCAAGGTAGTGGTTGTAGATAGATGTGTGAAGGGACGCTAAAGTTGGAAAGGCATGGAAAAACACACGGTTTGATGAACATTTATATGGGAGGTTGGGAAAAGTCTGGAAAGACACACGAGTTAGATGGACATTTGTATGAGAGGACATGCATGAAAAAAAAAAAAGTATCCATATGAATGGTGAAATAATGGACATTGCTGTAAGAAGAAAAGAAAAAAGACCATAGACCAGGTAACTGCCGGTAAGACAATGTGTAGGAAAAGATGTGATATGAACGGTTTTGTGTGATTTACTGTAAATAATGTCTCCGAGCACTGTATGCTCGTGCTAAAAATGGGGAGGGGGTGAGGTGGGGTGGCGAGTGTGTGTATGGGGGGGGGGGGGGAATCCCACCGTGAATATTTATGTTTGTGTCTGTGTACGTGTTGAAAATGGGAACCGGGGAGGGGTTGAGATGGGGGGGGGGGGTGATGAAATGGAGGGAGGGGGGTCCACAGTGGTTGCTGTCTGCCTTGCCATGAATACAGATAGCGGGCGTGTATGCGCATGTGTGAATGCATACACGATATGAATGATCCATACGTGCCAATGTAGTGGGTGGGTGGTTGGGTAGTAGTGGATACACGGGGTTTTGTATGGCTTGGATGAGTGTAGTGATGTGTTCGTGTGTGTGTGTGCATGTGAGAGAGAGGGAGGTGGAGGCTTGTGCGTATGTGCGTATTGCGGGGAGGGACGCAGCGGAGAGGTGCCATTAGGTGTAAGAGGGATCTCAGGATTTCCATAGCCGGGTCACAATGTTGTAGTTCACAAAGTTCGCAGACATAGGTATACAAACATACATACATACAAACTCATCAAACAGAGACTACCCGCTACATCCCCCACCATCCCATCTGCCCGGGACGGGCAAGGGCCTTACTTTAGGGCACTTTCAGCCAATGGTGTGAAAGGATCCACACGCCGTCCATGATCTTGTAGTCCCGCCTTCGGTGATTGGCTAGACTTTTGGCGGGCATCGCGAGCCGGGCTACCAGACCGCACCAAGCCAAGTCAGGATTGGTGGGCGCATGGACCAACTCCTTCCTCCCTCCTCCCACCACAATTTTCATTAATGAAATGATAATTATATGAGGTATCCGATTACCACAGGGATCAAAGGTCAACTCAGAAACATTTTTAAAAACCTAACCAGGAGACTGGGTGAGTTCCCACGCACCCCCTTGCTTCCCCGCTTCTACCGCTTGCCATGTGGCACCCAAACTCTGCCAAAGACGTACTTTGGCGTAGAGCTTGGAATACCGGCCGACAGCTATAGAAACGGGAAACATAAGGGGCTCTTGGGAAGCTCAACCCAGTCTCCTGGTTAGGTTTTGAAACTTCAGTACATATTTTATTACGAAAAAACGGGAACAGTACAAAAATTATAATTTCTTCGTACACAGTATGTCACAGAACCGATATACACGTGATATATTTATGGCTAATGAAAATAATGTGGCTGCTATAATACCACATGGCATAATGTTGGTACGCACTATATTGGTATAATTATTTTGTGTATAATTACGTGAGTCTAATATTCAGTACTGTACATGCCAAGTTTGGAGGTAGACCATTTGCACCTACATTTTGAAGTGAGTAGATGTTCGCTGGCATAAGCTGAGTGTACCGACAAACACATTTGATCTTTCTTTAAATGTCTCTCCTACAAAAGAAACGATTTTGCTTTTCTTTCTTTAAGAGACAGATTCAAACTTTGCCGAACTCTTAACCTTTGGAAATTAAAAGTTTTGGATTCCTTTTGAACGAAATTTTGAATTTCCAATAGCACATCAAGCCACTGCCACGAAATATCGATATCTCAGTCGGCCCATACGATCCATTTGCAGCTTGGTGGTATTTTCCCCTTTTCGATTTCCATCTCCATTGTGCCATTCGACCAGTGCATTTTTTCGAAGACAGCTTTGGTGGGTTCTGGCTTCTCATTCGCTGACCAATCACGGAAGTTACTGAGAAAAACGTCATGTAGCTCTCGGGCACTCATACCATTGTGCATCGTCAGTACTAGTACTGTCCATAACTCTGGTACCGTATTCCTGTCTGTAATGGGTGGTCAACTTTACTGTCCATCATAGTTTAGCTTTCAGACAATGACACAAGCTAGTATCTCAGAGAAGAGAAACTTGTTCACGTGGAAAGCATTTTTTTCTTTGGGGCTGTAGGCCTACGTGGGCAAAAAAAAAAAAATCCCAAAATATCCCAGCTGCAATCCTTCGCCTGGCATATAACATTCACGCAAATCTTAGTGATTTAACACATCAGATTAAATTATCAGAATCAATTGAGTTTACACTTATAAAATTATGAGCTGTACAAATCTACACCACGAATCATGAATAGAAATATGCCAACATCGAGAAAGAAGAACAAACACAAATAATTTGAACAATCAATCTATGAACGTATTTGAGATAATTAAAACTATTCGGAAATTTAAATACATTACAATATAATAATAATCACAATGAATCACAGTTGTGTAGCCATTTCGTCCACTGTGAATATTGACATTGTAACAATAAAACACACACTGGACGTTATCAATGATCACACGCATGCCTTACAATCAACAAAATTATTGTCATTCACTCATTAACAACGTTCTCTGTAGTAGACTTCCTCGCATGAAAAGAGGTGGTGAGTCACCGATCTTGAATCGTTCAACAGCCAAGCCCCCCCCCAAAAAATGCGTCGCCCCTGACCTCCCCCCTCCCAATCCCTAACCCCCTATTTGGGACACACTTCAGCCCACCCAAACCTCCCCAAACCACTAAGCTTGGCTCTGAAAACTTTGTATCGATCATACTGCCCGTAAATTTATCTTTGTCTTTCGTCATCTCTTTTTATCTTCAGAAACGTTTCAACTCTCCCCCCCCCCCCACAACCCCTTTTCCCCTCCCCCGGCTTTTAGAAGTTTAGAGATGCTGTTGAAGTTTTGGAGTATTGAGATTGCTTGACATAAGGGCGAGAGCAGGAACAAAAGGGCTAGCGCGGAAGGGTGAGGTGGAAGGAGGGGGCTATAAATGTTTAAAAAAATGTTGTTACGAGTACCTACGTCCCCCCAACTTTTTTGCACTAGGGGTGCGAATTTTAAAGCCTTTTCTGACTCCAGAGTTAGAGAGCTCCTCCCGAAATACTCCTAACTACTGCCTTAACTAATATTATTCTTTCACATTTTCTTTTTGTTTTCCTCCTGTTTTTTTTTGTTGAAAGGGTAAAGGGCAGGGTTAGGGATTCGGTGAGATTTAGGGTTGAGGACAAGGACGGGGTTAGGGACTGGTACGTATACGTACGCGCCTCTAGCGCAAAACACTTTCAGTAAGTACGTACAAGTAACAACAGCAAGTTTAAACTTTTGTATGATCGATAATTTCCATTTAAAACAGCTTATGTCCATTAAAAACACAAACCCATCCTAGAACTTGTCTGTGATGGTAGTTACGCCACCACTGAACAATTTTAGAACAACACTGGTAATAAATTAGACCTATCTAATCAGAAATTCTGTTCGTCTCAATATATTATTTTATAAAATGATTGACCATTTATAACTTAATTACATAAAAATTACCAGAGATTCGGTCATGAACGCATGGACAAAGTTGCAAGTTTCCCGTGTGGGCAGTCAAACAAAAGTACAAACATATATTAATTACTAACATTATCGAACATATATATATATATTTGGACAAGATAAAGTGACCTAGCTATTTCCTTAATCCAAAGAGGAATTAATGTTATTACTTTACAATAACATACTGATCTCGACATATTGAATAAACCGGTATTATCACTCTACACTAAAGTGGACAGGAAAAGTACACTGATTAATATTCTACATAATTCTGACATTTTGTTCAACTGAATAAAACAGCTTCTAGCATTTAAAAACTTTCTTAAAAAGCAGTCTTGAAGTACATACCGTATGGCAATCTGAATATTAAAAAAAAAAATTATTATTATTATCTGTTGAAGAATAAATAAATATGCCCCAACAATAGTTCAGGCTTTCAAAACCTGACAATTTCTGATCCATCATGGCGCAGATAATATACAGATTTATAATGATTACATCCAGAAAACATGCACTTTAAGTAAAAAAAAACAAAAAAAGCCATTATTCCAGGATTTAATATCACGTAAATGTTGAATGATACGCACTGGCCATTGCTCCCAAAACGGGGAATGCAGTATGAAATTCATTTCTTTGGTATTGCTAGGAAGAAATTAAGTCAATAAAATCATGATAAAGATATCGTTGGATGAGTGACGTCATTTTTGGTGTAAAATTGTACGCCTCGTAACTGTAATGCATTATTAGGAAGCGCATATCCGTACAGCATGTTGTGCACATAATTCGATGACGTAGAACACACAATCTGAATGAATCTTCTTCATTCATAGAAGAGTGCTTACATTTAAGACCACTCAGGTAGAGCTACCCCAGCCCACAACATGTTGTAGTGCATAAAACATGTTGTACGGATATGCACCTCGATATTATTATCTTTGGAAAAAGTGACGTCACTCCGGTGTAAAAGTATGTGCCTGATATAACCGGAAATTGCAGCAGCGTTATCTTTGGGAAAAAAGTAACATCGCTCGGGTGTAAAATCATTTGCCTGATGTAACCGGAAATTACAATAGTTATCTTTGGGAAAAAGTAACATCGCTCGGGTGTAAAATCATTTGCCTGATGTAACCGGAAATTACAATAGTTATCTTTGGGAAAAAGTAACAACGCTCGGGTGTAAAATCATGTGCCCGATATAACCGGAAATTACAATAGAGTTATCTTTGGGAAAAGTAACAACGCTCGGGTGTAAAATAGTGTGTCTGACTGGAAATTATACTGCAGTAGAGTACACTGCACGTTATCTTTCGGAAAAGTAACATCCCTCATGTGCCTGGCATAATCTGTAATTCTCCCCCATCTCAGTTTCGCCATCAGTGCATGTTACTCTGTTAATGACTTGAGACTAAGCCTCTCAGCCATAGAAATCAGTTTTCTCTCTAGTTGAAGGCCAGAATTCGAGAGCTTGAAATACAGTGTATCAAAATATTTCACAAGAAGGTTGAAAATCCAACATGTTTCAGTACCTGTGCTTTTGGTACAGTACGATTTTAAGTACAAATCTAGTTTTCTGGAGTCCTTTTATCTTTTGTCTTGGTTGTCGTACATCTGGATTTGGATTAAACGATTTTCAAATATTAACCTTACCATAAATCTGAGGTCGCCAAATTCGCCATTTTCTGATAACGTCCACTGAACAGGAGAGACAACCGGGAAATTTTTTAACTGACTCTAATCTTGAAAGCAGATTTGTTCCCCTTAGGCAGTTTCTCACTGTAGTCCCGCGGCGGAAACGCGGCAACTTATTTGTGGACAGTTTCACCAAACATTCCAATACGCTTGTTGTGGCCGGTTTGCCAAAGAAATTGCAACAAAAAAAAAAAAAAATTATCACGCGTCTTGTTTCCAATCTCCCCTCTTCATATGGGAAAACATCGGCTCCAGCAGCTTTTATTGTAACAAAGTAAAAGACAAAAGTCAAGATCTTTAATCTTTAAGTAACGTCATTATTTTATGAGTGAATATTTTGCTAGTGGCACGCACTGCCCTGCCTACAGACTGCTTAGAATGACATACCATCCACCAGGTGTGGACAGCTATTATAGCGCCAGCCCCTACAGTAGGTTTTATGGTGAAGTTTGATTTGCATAATATCTAACTATTAAGATATCGATTAATTTTGGCCAGTTACATTTGGTTTATGCAAAAATTTACACAAAATATTTCCTATCTATTGATAACAGCAGCATACAGCTATGTATTGAAAATGATATGGGAATAATGAACGGGCAAACACATTTACAAAAATATTCTGTGAGATTCCACAGAGGAGCATTTCATAATTAATTACTTATTTACAGAGGCAAAAAATGGGTACAAAACATGAAAAATATCTACAATAGAAAATATACACATTATAAAGGTGAAACCCTGAGAGTAAGACATTTAATCCACCTGTTCACTGGCCCTAAATGAAATTAACATCTGAATATATTTATATATATAAATATGTATATTTTATAAATAATTACACTATTACATATTATGATAAATATATGCACATCATCCAATGAAAACAAACAATTTAACACAACCTATTCCACAACAATATACTTAACCTACATTAATAATCCAGTGGCCAAAATTACAGTGTAATCAGCTCCAAATTGCAGTTTTGAAATAAAATAAACAAATGAAACAAAATTCCAGAAAGCCAGTTGAAGGGCAAGATCAGAAACCAAATATCAGCATTTTGTGAATGTTCAATCAGTAGCTTGAACCCCAAACAATTGTTCAATGAACATTGACCTTTCAAAGGACTGCTGTTAACAACAGCCTGATAAAATTGAAAAATCAAAAATTTAAATAATGTTTTACCAAGTTCTAAAATCTAAATGTAGTTTCTCATAAATTTTCTGTCACTTTTCTTCCTCTTCTCCGTCTATTCTGTCGTTTTCTGACAAACTCTTTGTGGATCAACTTCCTGCGTTGGACATGTGATCGCTGCCTTTGAATTTCTCCTGTTCTATTGCGCCGTTTATTTTTTCTTTTCCCAGTTTCATGTGTTTTGTGTCCACTGTTCCTTTTCAATTCTTCAATGGTTAGCATATCCTCCTTGACTTCTGAATAATGTCTGAGATTTTGGGCATTCCCTTGTCTGTTAACATAGCCACGCGAGGATGTCAGTCTTGGATTGTGTGATCCAGAAGGTCTTTGATCATAAGCTCTACTAACAGTGTCATATGTATCTGTTCTTTGCTGGTGCTGTCTACTCTGTGACTGAACTTGGTGACTCGCAGGTCTATCAGGCCGTGATCGGAATCTGTGATGTCTTTGGCTTGGGATCTTTGGTAGGTTTGGTGTTTGTGTGTGAGAGCCACTTGTGGTTGTCTCGGGACTTACTGTACGTTCTTGGTTCTGACCCTGAGGTCTGTGATAAGCTGATGAACCTAGTCTGGCTGGGTATCTCTGAGTGTTCCCGTTGTACGTATACTGATGTGATTCTGGCAGCCTGGATGCTCTAGCTGGGTACCTGTGGCTCCTTCTCTGAGTTGAGTGATAATTATTATAACTACTTCCTCTATTTCTCCAGAGATCTGTCCTACCCTGACTGTCATAAGGTGAGCTTGTGATTGGACGTCTCGTGTTCCTGGAGGGTCGTTCATACCATGGCCAGTTTGTTCTCCTGTTCTGGGCATCCACGTGTTCTCCGGGGTCTTCTCGGCGAGAGTCTCTGCCTGGATAACTTGAATGGCTTGTTCTTTTGTATATATCTCGTCCTGAGCTTGATCGATGCCTTGTGTCATGTCTCTGTTGGTAGTTTGTTGGAGCGTGACCAAAACGTCTCTCTGAATGGTGAAGCTGTGAGGAGGTGAATCTATCTGTCTGATCCCCAGGATTTGAACCAGAGCCTCTGTTACCAATAGTCGTGCTGCTATACGCATTGCCATAATTAGTGGAATGTGAGTTACGACTGTACCTAGAATAATATTTAGATCTTGATCTTATATTCTGTTTATAATCTCTATGTCTATACCTGTCCCTTGTGTGATAACTTCTACTCTTTGGATCATATGGATATATATGATTCTCATTCCTACTATGACCATTTTGCCTTTCATTCTGGGAGTTTAAATACTCCCATGTGTTAAAAGTTGTGAGTGTGGATGGAGTGACATGGCTTTCATCAAAATATTTACTATGTCTAACTACGGAGCTCCTGTCTCGGCTAGACCGTGGTTGATGTACTGAGTGCCGGGAAGGGAGTCTCCCCGTGGATTTTAACCTTTGATCTCGGGTAGGTGGGGTCAAGGCAGAATTAGAGCTTACCGCTGACCATGGTCCTTTTTGCCAGTTGGCCTCTATTGGTTTCTCACAGGAACCTTTACATGCTGTTGTCTCTTGAAGTTTCTTTCTACTGTCACAGTTTGAGTTGGCCAGGACCTCTCCATTGGGCAGTCGACAAACAACCAGCCTGGTTTGTAGTCCGTCTTCATCACATCGCTTGGCTGAACACTGGGAAAACAAACAGACCACATCAGTGGTTTAAAAAGAAGAAAAACATGAAAACAGAAAACAGAATACAACTCGCAGAAGAACTTATGGTGGCATTTCTCTGACAGGTTCCTCTGCAATTTAAAAGCATTGATTATCATTTATAGTTTTTTTGCATTACAAAGCTGACATCAAGATATCACAGGAAATGTAAAGAAACTCTTGTCTCTTTATTCACAATATTTTCACCTGTTGCTTTTTAGAAATGTTTCATAAGGATAGAAAAAAATAGCGGTGGGAACTGAAGGGATGAACAAGAAGGAAAGATAGAATAAAATGGAAGGATCATATTTTTAAATAGATGACTTACATTTGACCATCTGTCGGCTTGCCAGGTGGGACATGAACCGCTGTCACAAGTCCTGAACTCATCTGGCTTGAGTTTTTCATCACAGTCATTACTGGATCCACGCTCATCTCGACAGATCACATGACGTCTTTCCCATCCTGTCCCACAGGTACTCGAGCACTGGAATTGACAAAATTTTGATCACACCCATTTACAAAGTATTTCAACAGTGAAGGATTTTGTCTTATTTCATTCATTTCTCTAAAGGATTTTCAGCTGTTATGAATTTAGTCTGCAATTAATTTGGCTAATGGTATTCGTTTTTGTATTTTAATCCCATTTGGGAAATTTGCCTTTGTGTAACTGCAGCCCCAGTTACATCTGGAGCAGACACGTCATCACCACAGTGCAGTGACCGTTGGCATTTTAAAAAAAAATTCAAGATCACATTTTTGTACAGTTGGTCAGTAACTTGTCATTTTGATCGTCTGCTTTGGATTCAACATGCTGTCCTACTATGAAGGTTTTCATATAAAAAACAAAAAAAGAAATGTAAGGCTTGATTGTTTAGTCACTAATGGTTTGGTTTTTGTTAGAGTTGGATTATATTGCAGTTTATAGGTTGTAATTCATGTGCCCAGTAGTTGTCACAGTTGATTTATTGGCAGTTTTGATTGGTACTTACAGCGCTCCATGAACCCACTCGCCAATGACTGGTGCCGGTCACTTTGTTGCTAGTGATCACCGCAATCGCCAAGTCATCGGGCGTGAGACAGGTGCCTCTGTTGCATCGAATCTCCGTTTCCGGTTTGATTGTGATGTCACAGAATCGGTCATCCTGTCTCTGCTGGTTAAACGTGCAGGCAACAAAGCGTGTCTGGATCCCTTCACCACAGGTCACTGTGCACTGGAGAGCAGAAACAGAACAAGACCGTGATGCTTTGCAACCACAGGATAATTGATATCCTAGTGCTATAATGTCAGATGAATGGTAACTTCAGTAATAGCAATAAAATCAACAACAGTGAAGACAGGTTGCAGCTAGGAGAAAATTTCAATGGGGAACAGCAAAGTAACAAATTTTTGCATTTACTCATGTTAAGACTAAACTTATCACAGCTGTGATCATTCACTGATATACAAATATTACACATTCATATAAGTCTATTTATTCTTGAATCGAGGTTATCAAAAAGAGATTTCCCATAACATAAAATTTATCTGTGACTTTCAAGCAGCTCATTAATCCAGTATCAACTCTGTGTACAAATAATGTTGGTAGGATCACCCCAAGGATTGGTTTGTTGCATTGAAAAACATTAACCCGATGAAACCTGTTCACCAGTGTACTTGTCTCGGTCTCGATACCCCTATTCACTTGTAAGCTGGTGCGGAGTGCCCTAAAGTTGAGCTCAGCCGGCCAGGGATATGGTACAAGGGAAAATCAGGAGATCAGGGTTCAAAGTGTTAAAGCATTACTCTTTTTTTTTGCAAAATTGTTTCTACACCTGTCAAGAATATTTCTGAATAACACAAGCTGCATGGCATGGGGACTAGCATTTAAGATTTAAAAGATAATTCATGACTTTTTAAGTGCAGAATAAGTACTGTGCATTAGACAATGTTTAAATGACAAAAAAAACACCATATCAATGGTTATCACACTGTGCAACTGGAAGACTCACATCAGTCCATTCTCCTTGTCTCCAATCACCACAGGGTTGCTGCATGCAACTTTCTACTTTAGCAGGCCGGGTAACGTGTGAGCACTTGCTGTCATCAATTTTGTTTCCATCGTAATCCATGCAGCTGACATAGCGATGTTTTGTGCCGGGGCCACAAGTGGCTGAACACTACAGGTAAGGTAAATATAAACGGAAAAATCAAGGGGATGTGTGAGAGGATGAACGACTTTTTATTTTTAATGTGCTTTCATGGTAGCTCTAGTGCGTGAGTGAGGGACGGCCACTCATAGTAGTTTATGGACACTTGGCCGAGCACCATTAATTGGATTATTTCCCTTGTAATACTAGCGCGGGACCCGTTATTCACATCACGGTGAAAAGCGCGCATTTTGATTGGTCAGTTGGAAATGTACCGGGCTTCCAACTCTTATATCATGGCTTTGAGTTTCTTACAACTCGCTCACTCGTTGTTATCCACCGACAGAAAGACGGGAACCCGAATTCATTTTTGAGAGTAGACAATACCCTATCGGTACAAAATAGGTACTCATGATAACGTTTGTTATCAATGGAGATACGTCGTATTAATGGACGAAAGTATCCCGCACAAAATTGTCGAATGTTGTTAGTCCTGACACTTTGAAAATTTATATTAAAACTATTACCGGGTTTCTGGTATAAGTAGTCAGTTAGAATTTTAGCAGCAAGTTTCCAATTTATAATGGTACCAATTTTGTTGTACTTTGATGCACATATCCTATTGAAATAATTAATAGGAGGATCTCGGATTTAAAGTAAACCACGAGTTAGACGCATGTTATCCCCGATAAATCCAACCTGGGTCAAATTTATTCAATTATTGCTGGAGGGGTCGTTAGAGTAATTTCTGCAGTTTACTGGGATACCTAATTGACTTTTGTGTGCACCCTTTTAACCGTACTGTAAATTCGATTGTGTTAGGACCCTAACCGGTTATGTTGTCGGGCTGGACTCCATGTCCGAGCCTTTCACTTGTGCAACACGGGCTACGTAATAGCTCTCTCGGACGTCCGCGCGGGCTCATAAATAAGATGCGGTTCGAGTGGTCAAGACACTCCATCATAGACGCAGAGACAGAGCCGACGCTTGCCATCGCCACCCCGCCCCATAAGGCATGTAGCGGTAGCACAGGACCCGGAGAAACTTTGGCTTATGGCTGGTTGGGCTTCTTTTTTTTGGGCTTCTTTTCTGGGTTTCTCTTCTTTTTTTGGCTTTGTTTGGGCCGCGATACCTTTGTTAGGCTTTTTTTGAATAAATAAGATTGCCAGCAGAACCCTGTGTTTGTTAGTCCTGTGTATCCTTAAGGGAGTTACTATTGAACCCACGCAGTAACCACATTAGCCACTCGTAGTTCACCCAACATTTTCTGGTGTCAAGAAGTGGGATACACAGAAGGGTTAGTTTGTAGTGTAGAAAACCCAGCCATGGAAATTTTTAGTTTGAAGCCCAGCCGGCCAGCCAACCCCTGCCCCACCCCACAGGAACCAGGGGGCCACGAAGACCAACGCCCTCCAACATCAACTCAAGATTCAGGACTTGTATCCCAGTCCTGTGTACACCACCCATCCCACTGCAGTCAACGGAGACCTCTTGCGGTTGTTTCACCCCCCAGTGGTCAACACACGTCCACAGCACCCGCCTCCACTGCCTGCGTCGACCGATGTCTGGTACTTCCCAGCCCACCACCCTTGCCAGCCACCTGCAGCCCGACCGGACCCTCAACCTGGGATGACAACTTCCCAGCGCCTACCTCCTGTGCGAAGGTCCAGCCGCCCACACAGACAACCCCAGAGATTGGACCTCTGACTCTTATTGGTGATTAACATTAGACATTGATTGTGAGTGCAGAAAGAGCAGGGGAGCGCACCCATCAAGACCCCCCCCGAGTTTCCATCAGGCCAGATGATAGACCACCGAATCCAAGGGAGCTCCGCCTCAAGATTTTAAGTTAGAGAGTATGCCCATGTTAGCTTTCTCCACAGCTTAGTTACGATGACTTTTAATGCCTATGTTGACCTTACCTTTTCATTGCACTGGTGCCCTTATAGCATATTGTCTTTTTTTGTACTGTTCGATCCTACGTTAACCCTGATAGTGGTCTGGGACCACCGTTGCAGGTCTGGGACCTGTTGTTTTGTCCATATGATGTAACTTGCTACAGCCAGAGCTGAGACTGTTGTGTACATCTTCAGGATGCCAGTAGTAACTTAGCCGGTTCACGCCACCTGTTAGTAGTTATAAAGAGGATGGACCATTGTTGTACTTCGGTTCACTGTGTGTAATTTGCAATTGTTCTACTCTAAGTGATGGTATCATAGCCCCTTAGAGTTTGTTTATACCCTCAGTGGTCTTTTGTAAACCTTTGAATTGATGTATGCGTCACGTAAGGGACTACGTGACTTAGCAGGGGAGAATGTGAGAGGATGAACGATTTTCTATTTTTAATATGTGCTTTCATGGTAACTCTGGTGCGTGAGTGAGGGACGGCCACTCATAGTAGTTTATGGACACTTGGCCGAGTACCATTAATTGGATTATTTCCCTTGTAATACTAGCGCGGGACCCGTTATTCACATCACGGTGAAAAGCGCGCATTTTGATTGGTCAGTTGGAAATGTACCGGGCTTCCAACTCTTATATCATGGCTTTAAGTTTCTTACAACTCGCTCACTCGTTGTTATCCACCGACAGAAAGACGGGAACCCGAATTCATTTTTGAGAGTAGACAATACCCTATCGGTACAAAATAGGTACTCATGATAACGTTTGTTATCAATGGAGATACGTCGTATTAATGGACGAAAGTATCCCGCACAAAATTGTCGAATGTTGTTAGTCCTGACACTTTGAAAATTTATATTAAAACTACTACCGAGTTTCTGGTATAAGTAGTCAGTTAGAATTGTAGCAGCAAGTTTCTACTTTATAATGGTACTAATTTCGTTGTACTTTGATGCACGTGTCCTATTGAAATAATTAATAAGAGGATCTCGGATTTAGAGTAAACCACGAGTTAGACGCATGTTATCCCCGATAAATCCAACCTGGGTCAAATTTATTCAATTATTGCTGGAGGGGTCGTTAGAGTAATTTCTGCAGTTTACTGGGATACCTAATTGACTTTTGTGTGCACCCTTTTAACCGTACTGTAAATTCGATTGTGTTAGGACCCTAACCGGTTATGTTGTCGGGCTGGACTCCATGTCCGAGCCTTTCACTTGTGCAACACGGGCTACGTAATAGCTCTCTCGGACGTCCGCGCGGGCTCATAAATAAGATGCGGTTCGAGTGGTCAAGACACTCCATCATAGACGCAGAGACAGAGCCGACGCTTGCCATCGCCACCCCGCCCCATAAGGCATGTAGCGGTAGCACAGGACCCGGAGAAACTTTGGCTTATGGCTGGTTGGGCTTCTTTTTTTTGGGCTTCTTTTCTGGGTTTCTCTTCTTTTTTTGGCTTTGTTTGGGCCGCGATACCTTTGTTAGGCTTTTTTTGAATAAATAAGATTGCCAGCAGAACCCTGTGTTTGTTAGTCCTGTGTATCCTTAAGGGAGTTACTATTGAACCCACGCAGTAACCACATTAGCCACTCGTAGTTCATCCAACATAAGCAGATGTAGTTTTTGCTCGGGTAATTACTTGTGAAATGAACAGCTTATATGAAAGCCACAAATTTCTCAGAGCTGAAGAGTTTCATTGTTTAAATTACAATGCTGTAAAAAATTCTAGGTTGAATTGCACCAAATTTTGGTATCTCTGTCACTGTACTATACTGTATTTATCATGACAGACAACAGAAGTGAACAAAATACAGAAACAAAGTGTGATGTCAGACTGAAAAAGTATGTTCTCAAAATAAAACATTTCTTAGCCATGCTGTATTTTTGCCCAAATTGATTGAAGACTGCATGATAGTGAACGGTGCTGAAATCGTCATGGTATGCAGAACACTGAAGCTTTTATTGAGAGATTTTTGCTAACTTATAAAAATTCCAAGGCTTTAAGTCATCAACACTTCTTCCACAGCAAATGCTGAGTTGCCCGAGGTTAGTAGTGCAGTGTGTCAAATCTCCTTTCCTTTTGATTTTTGACTCAGACTTGATCATCCTTTGAATAGTTAGTGAGGCAGAAATGTTTCAGTCTCACAAGTGCATGAAGTTCTGTTAAATTCTAGTCCACAAAACTGAGGCAGAAACAGATATGACTCAATACTCTATAGACTTAATGGGAAAAAAAAGTGGTAATTCAGTGCTTAAAAGAGTATACAGAAAACAAACTAGCTGATGTATTGCCCATGATAAATCTGTTTATTAGTTTCACTTCTGGATACTTAGAATGGATCTGCTTCACTTTGTCCATTCTTTAAGGATTATTTTTGTGTTGTTATTGTATTGTATATTTGCTTTTAGATAAATCATTCAAGATGAAGATTGTCATGAAATGATAATAATCTACACACTGGACAGTTTGTGTAATGGTGAACACATTGCATGGAGTGCTAATGTCATGAGTTTGTGGAAAAGAAAGAATTGGGGCATGAAATTAGTGACACAAAGCAAATTAAAAAATGCATCCCCACCATTTCAAGCCTCTGAATCCAAAAGAACCTTTTGAAGGTCTAAAGAAAGGGACCTTCTAAATTTCAGGCAAATCTGAGCTGTATGAGCAGCAGTGGGTCTTTTGAAAAATCCCATGAGATTTTATTCATAATATAGATTACAGGCAAGTACACATAGAGTTTGTGAAAGGCCTCGATGACCACCAACCTCTGTCCAGCTTCCATATCTCCAGAATGCAGGTTTAGGCAAGGCCTTGACTGTGGTGGTAGTGACTGGTTTCTCAGTGGGGCAAACACCAATGAAACAGGCTCTCTTGTCTACGGGCCTCATGCTGGCGTCACACACAGCATCATCTTGGAAGCCGTCACTCATACGACACTTGACAGCTCGCAGGCTGACTCCAGTGCCACAGGTCACAGAACACTGAACACAAACAGAGATTTTCAGATTTACTACATGTATCTTATCTGAACATTTTCAAACTAAGCAATTCATTCACTTTCCTGTCGCTCATCAAACTCACTGAGAATATATTGATATACTTTAAAAAGCGAACAGTATTTATGAAACAACATAATTATGTTGTATGTTGTGGCACAATAGAAAAACAAAATCTTCTGAATAACTTGTTGGGTTATCTTCCATATTGTTGTATGTGCATTTCTGCCTTTTTGAGCAAATGAGGATTGAAAGTTTGAAGAGTTGTGTAAAATCAATGCCAAAATACATAAAATATTACCTCACAAACACATATCTCGAAAAGTTTTCAACTGATTGGAATGACACCTACACATAATAAAATTATGAGTGAGAGAACTATTTTCATGACAAAACCTCAAAATTGGCAAAATGTTACATCCAACAATATGCCAAATACCCCTTGGACTGACTTCTGATGAGAAACCTAACATTAGATTTTGTCCCATGATACAGAAATTTCACACTCACCGGTCCCCAGCCACCAGTATACCATTCTGGGCAATTCTGAAGGTTGCACTCTTTTTTGCTGGGAGGTTTCTTTGTGCTGCATACACGGTCATCCACCTTCTCCCCTTCTCGCATGCACCAGACTTTTCTTTGTTTGTAACCATGGCCGCAGGTAACAGAACACTGGGAAACAAGAAATCATTTTACATAGTTGAATATTAAGTCATCAATATAATTATTTTCGCATACAGATAGATGACATAACCAACTAAAATGCTTTCCACGGCGCTAGAGTTACATATTTAATTCAAAGCATTTCAGTTTGTTGCTCCACCATGTTAGGGCTTGGGAGTAACCCGGCCTCTGGGAATCAAACATGTAGGATTGACGTCAAGTTTGCACCTAGGAATAACATGGTTCCTACGTAGATCTCCTGGCTACGACATCATCCTGATGTCAATTTGATGTAGGGAACCCACCTTACAGTAACCCTACCAATCCTACTTAAATCAATGTCAGATTGATGTAGAGTTGCTAAATGGGAGAGGACATAAGTGACCAAAATACTTTCCATTTTACCAGAGATACATACTTAATTCAAAGCATTTCAGCACATGGCTCAGCTGCTGAGAGCTGGAGAGTAACACTCTTATAGAGCCATTTAAGCTACATCCCTACATGGGCGAGCAAAGAACTGGATATAATATCATGTCATCTGAACTAATAAATATTTACATGGATAGTTCCAATATGTGAGCGGATCTGGCGAAATCAGGTGTAAGGTGAAAGACCAGATTCGTGAGAAAACTACTTCAAAGAGGAAACAATTTTCTGTGGAAACTGAGATTTGCTTATAATATGAATGGTTAGCCATTTTTCTGCATTCAATAGAAATATTTTGCTTGAAATGGTCCTAGGAATATTTTGATTTTTTAAACAGGTCTGAAAATTTCGCCTTTGGCCAGTTTAGTCAGATCCATCCACATATTTCAAACTTTTTTTCATGGCATTTATCTGGTCCACCGTTGGCTCATTAATACTTGAACTTGCATGCAAAGGTACAGGGGCTGCTGGCTGACAAACTATACATCAACCATAACAGAAATTACGCATCAGTTCTGTCTTCGCTTCTTCCGCGCTGAAATTTACTTTCAGGGGTAAAAACAGACCAAGGCTGGGGTAGGTGGCTCGTGGTGTGGGCAATGCCTACTGAGTTAGCATGAAGCAAAATTTATGGGCGGCAAAACCACCAGTCTAGCGCATACACCAGCTTTGGTCTGTTTCAGCCCTAATTCTTCATTATGCATAATACTCACCCCAAGCCAGTTGCCTGTTGTCCACTCAGCACATGGACCATTGTTGCAAGGACGAGAAAAGCTTTTCTCCTTATTGTCACATTCAGAGTCAGCTAGCTCTTTCCCTGCTTCATCAACGCATTTGGCTTGCCTCTCTTGAATTCCTTCATCACAGGTTTTTGAGCACTGGACATTCAAAATAAAATTCATTAGATGCAAGGATATTCTTTCATGTCAATATATTGTGACCTTAGTCCTTGCTCTAATCCAGTTTTTGCATAACTGAGAAATTTGATGTTAAGTGTGTGAGGCTTCGGTATTCTGTCTGTTACTATGGGACTATAGTATTTTAATCCTACTGAATCAATCCTACTGAAGGTCCAAATATGTTGGACTGGCCATGTTATCAGAATGGATGACAGCCGCATTCTCAGTTAGCTCATGTATGGCAAGCTGAGGCAGGGCTCACGCAGACTAGGAAGACCCAGACTGAGGTACGAAGACACACTGAAGAGCAACCTCAGATGGAGCCGTTATCCAGCCACGCGAGCTCAAAACCACTATGCTGTAAACAGACAGGCAATGGGGGACTGAGGCCTCAAAGGCCAGATGCCATAGAACAGCATCTGCCCCAGTTCAAACAACAGATTACAGCAGTGACACCTGTAAGTGCCTGTGTGCTTCCAGTTTTGGACTACGGAGCCACACGCGCTCCGATCGATGAGTCCACAGACTACGTCTTCATCAGATGTCGATGGACTACCAACATAGTATTTTACACAGTAAGCTATAGCTGAGCAGTGAACACAAGTCAGTATTTTCTCTATTTGGCTTTGTAATTACACTGTGTCCCCTGACAACGGAGATTATGATAAGTAGTTGGAAAAAGTTGTAACTGTGAAACAGCTTGATAAGTGCCACAATGCATTTTAAACAAGTGTCGGGGTTAATTCGTGGTAAGTTTTCAATTTACCGGAGACCAGTCCGTGTATGTCCAGTATGTTGGTAGACAGCTCCCCTGACAGGAAACATATTCGTATGGTTTGACACCATGAACTTTTTCGCATTCTTTGTCGTTGATAATCTTGACTTTCTTGTAGCCAGTCTGTTTGATGCAGTGGACAAGTTGTCGTCGCATGCCAGCACCACAGCGCACTGGACATTCTTCCTGGCTGAATATGCGCCAGCTGGAATACAAGCAATGCCAAAATTTATTTTCTACGAGGAAAACAAAACAAACTGGCAGATGATGTCCCGGATAATGTATGACCCTGAACAAAAACCTTCAAAACATTGCTGGAGAAATGATGAATGCCAATATATAATGACACAATGAAAATTATGACAACAGCTCTTGATAAACATTAGATAAAGTTGAACATTTCATATCATATGTCTAGGAAGTTATACTTTCCACAAAAGTATTAACATTTCTGCTGAAACAACCTAGAAATGATTTTAAACAGACGAATGTTCACCTTTCTGCAGAAACACAAAACATAATTATAAATGACTTTGAACAAACATGTAAAAACAAAAGAAAGACTCCAATTCTTGACAATGGGAGACAACTCACCTAATTTGACAATCGGTATTACAAGGTTCTGTAATCCTGCTGGGTCGCTTCAGTCCCTTGCATCGCTTTCTCGAAACAATCAAGTTGTCGTCTTCACGAATGCATTGAATTTTGCTTCTCCTCTCGCCTACAAAACAGTTAAAGATATGTTTAGGTGTGAGCAAGGAGCGGAGGGAGTGAATGACCATGCATTCTGTTTTTAATGTTTTTTCATAGCCTGCTTGTTCTGTACATTTTGAATTAGCTGCCAGGCCTACAGTAGTTAAACTTGAACTTGTGAATCCCCATCTTTCTAGATGGGTAATATCCAAAATAGCCCCCTCTCCAAAGTGTTAAATATCTCATTTTCATATAATCATAGACAGATAATAATGAAATGAATTACAAGGGGACAACTCACCATTGCAAGTAGCACTGCATTTTGCCCAGCCTTGATTTTTCCACTGAACATTTTTGGTGACAGAGACCATGTAGGAGTAGGTAATGTTGGGTGGATTCAGTTTACCCACTGATAGAACCTGCGAGTATAAATAGACATTAATGTCAGTGAAATTGTTAGATTAATCTCTAGGTTTCACGTCGATCCACAGTGTGTCCTGTCCTTTCTGAAAGAGGCTAAGATCTACAACTTGATTTAAACACCTTTTTTACACATTTACAAAACTCTTTTCAGATCTGTATAAAACAACTTTTGAGAATTTTACCAGTGTCATAAACTTTATACAGAACCATTTAATTCTATTTGTGAACTTTACATTGATGAAGAATACCAAACAGAAATAAAGTACTCAAGAAGACCATGAAAGGTACAATGAGAGATACATGTATAGCCCACAACTAAACAAACAAATGCACTGATGTTTTCTACAATTAGAAATATAGCCTAGAGCTAACCTTGAAAAGACACTGATGTATTCTGTAATGACAGATATAGCTCAGAGCTAAATTTACAAATACAGTATGCGCTCATATTTCCTACAATGAGAGATACAGCCCAGAGGTAAACTTACAAAGATACTGGTGTTTTCTACAATGAAAGATATAACCCACAGGTAACCTTACAGAGACACTGGTGTTTTCTGCAATGAGAGATATGGCCAACAGCTAAAATACAAAGACAGCACTGTTTTCTATACTGAGAGATATAGCCCAGAGCTATACTTACAAAAACACTGATGCTCTCTTCAATCATCATTGTAGTGTTGATTCTCTCCACATAATCCTCAGAGCCTGTGTATTCCATGAGAGCCCCTCTGACTTTGACCTGCCAGGGTTCTGTTCTCACAGTGTATTCTCCATTCAGGATGTAATGGCGACGGGAATCTTGCAGTGCTGGATACACAAAAAATATTGGACAAAATAATGATTATTCTTGTTACTATTCTCAACTCTCAAGAGGCCTTGTCTAAGCATTCTTGCCAGACCTGTGCCATATGTGAATAACATTCCATGCCATGTTACTTTATATGTTATATTTGACATTAAGTTAAGACTTTGAACTACAAGAAAAACCCATTTATCTTCTTATCTCCATCGACTCTATGGCACAGTCTTAGGATTCGAACTACAAAAAAAACAACCCACTTATCTCATCTCCATCAACTCTAATGGCACAGTCTTAGGATTTGAACTACAAAAAAAACAACCCACTTATCTTATCTCCATCAACTCTAATGGCACAGTCTTAGGATTTGAACTACAAAAAACAACAACAACAACAACAAAAGAACAGACTGCTTACCTAAGTAATTGTCATCATCCTTGACATGCCTGATCTGGCCGTACTGTCGGATGTCAATTTCTGTAGCTCCACTAGGGATGGTCACAACATAATTGTAACCTGTGGAAAGAACAATGACACTTGCTTATGTCACAGGGTACAGCTGGAAAATAGGTGCAGTTTCCTATAAGTAAATACAGTATTCACCAAATGAGGAAATAATTTGTCTCCAATCTTGTATTTTCAAAAGGTAAGTCCCCAGCCAGCTACCCTAAATAAATTCCACGTATGGGATTGATGTCAAGTTTGCACACAGGAATGACAACATCACTCCTATGCGGGATCAGCTGGTTATGACATCGCACCAACATTGGTTTGATGTAGGGCACCCTCCCACATGGTAATCCTACCAATCCTACGGAAATCTAATTTGGAGTGACCCAGGGTCCCCGGCTGGGTTGAGCTGGGTTGGGAATTTTCTGTCTTAAATATAAGTATAAACCTCAGAGTGAGCGTTACATAATCCCGCGGCCAGTATCCACTCGTCAATCTCACATAGAGTTTGTATTGGATTTCCATAGGGTTGGTAGGTTAACTGTGCAGATGGATTTCCTACACCACCATACCAACAGCAGGTGTGTTGTTGTGACCAGTGGGCCTTGGTTGGGATAATGTCATCATTCCTATATAAATGCAAACTTGACATCAGTTCTGCAGACTGACATACAGATTTACAGGTCTTTACATCCTCCAGATTGGCAGCAGCAAAAGACCTCCCAACCAGCATTCCTATGTTAATCCGACATAAGTCTGTATTTCAATAAGGTTGGTGGGATTACTGTAGGGGCAGGTTCCCTATTTCAAACTGACCTAAGCGCAATGTCGTAACCAGCAGTTCTACACAGGATCGATGTCATTTTCATGTACAAACTTGAAGTCAATCCTAGGTGCTGGATTTCCTTATGGTTGCTGGCTGAGCTATTTCATCAAACGTTACATTTCATCTGTTTTTATTGTTATTATTTTTGTTCAAGACAAAGGTCAACAAGAGAGAGGTTCCCACCATATATGGCATTGTTGAAAACTCCAGTCACCGTGCGACATGTAAAGTTGTCACCCCCACATACACCACATCGATCTCTCCTCACTGTTGACCCCAGTCGGTTGTCGCATCCCACAGCCTGCAGCAGGACAAAAGACACAGTAGATTTAAAAGCAGATGTATGAAATATTTCTGTGACATATCGTGATCTTAGTTCTTGTTTGTTCCAGCTCCACTTTTTGCAGAACTGACAAATTCGACGTTAAACGTTTGCAGCTTTGGTGTTATGATAAGAAGTTAGAATAAATCGGAACTGTGAAAAAAACTTGATAAGTGCCACAACCCATTTCAAACAAGTGTCAAAGTGTACATTTGTTGTACCTCTTCTACATGCTAAAAGACCTTCAGTTTTTCAGAAAATGGAGATAAAACAAACAAGAACTAAGGGAGCAACATGTTTTACTGTTTGTTCATGTGGTTCTGCTCTGTTCATTGTTCCTGATATCACATACATGCAGCACAATTATGACAAGTTCTCTCTACAAAAGCAAGCTACTTGCAATAGCCGTTTTTTATCACGATGGTCATTACAATGGTCCTTAGTATCAATATTTATGAACATCATGTACCACAGTCAGGCATCCCAAAACTTTTATGACCATCTGACTTTTCATGGATTCTTGTTCCTTCTACAACCCTATAGATTACCAGAACAAAAAAAAAATAAATTAATATTTCTGTGGCCGTGGAAGAATTCATAACATTTTAACCATTCTGAATTTATTATTACTTATTTTTTTTTTTTTTACACTTATCAGTTTTTGATCCAATTTGTAATTCACCGTCCACCATTCCAACACTGACCGTGTCTCTTAGTTCAAGTGCATTTATCAACCTTCTTGTGGGGATTAACATTAACTAACCCCTTTGAGGACCCCTCCTCAAGTTTTTCATTATATTAAAAATTCTCTATTCTTTCCCCAGTTCTATAAAAAAAATTATGCTCTCATTCCATGATGCCAGTGTGCCCATGAATGAAAGAGTGGTCTAATTCCATTTTAGGTGCTTGAGAAAATTGAATTTGAATTTTTTTGTCTTTGATTTAAAAAAAAAATAGACTGGGAGAAAAGAAGTGAAATAATTGGTTACTTTCATTTTGGGAGAAGAGTTAGTTTGGATGTGCCTGTTAACATTCATAAATTTATACAGCCAAATAACCAGTGGCAGTATTGGCAGAATAGACAAGACACCTGCACCAGAAACCAGTGGTACCGGTTCAAACTCAAAGAGGAGCCTGGTGATGAGAAGGTGGATGATGAACACCGAGAGTCATGAACTCGGTGTGGTCGGGGTTCTAGAAGATGTCAGGAAGTTAAATGCCGAAACATCTAATGAAAGAATCCACTCTTCCTCTGAAGATCATCACCTGTCTTGCTCCATCTGAGGAGTTTCTTCTTGCCAAATATTATTTCGGTTCCGTGCAGAAGTAATGTTTTACCACTCTCTTATTCATAGCCACAACTGATGTTGACAAACTTACCCAGCACTGTCCATTGACGCAAACATCATCAGTGAAAGGACCACACTTGGTACCGTCAATAACTTTCTTGGAGAACTGGAAGTAAGTGCTACTGTTGGCTGCACTGCAGTAAAGTTTACATGCGTCTTTCATATGAACTGTGGGAAGTACAGAAAGTAACCAAGTTTTTGTGGTGTATGGAGTACAGAATACATCTGAAACCTTGCCCATAATTGACGTCTTACTACATCTTTCAAATCCACGTCAAAAATCGAAACACTTAAATTTTCTCCTTGTGGTCTCAACTGTTCATATAATAAAACATATTTTGACAGAATGTGTCCACTTTATGCATATCCCAAGAGGCCATTATGCCTCCATGAAAGAATTATTTTCTAATGTGGACCCGCAACGATTCCTGTCCTATCTGAGAAAGGCTAAGATCTACAACTTGGATTTTTGACAGCCATTCACAAAACTTTTTTCAGATCTGTACAAAACAACTTTTGAGAACTTTACCAATAAATAAAAGTATATGAATGTACTTAATACTATTGTTAAACTTAAAAGCTCTGAATGGAAGCGTAAATAAAGAACAGGCACCCAAACTAGACCGTGAAGGGCGCAAAGTGGCCGTTGTCGTGCCGACTCTCCGTATAACTCAAACACAAACTCAAACTCTTGCTTGACCGAGGATCCTTTGCAAAATTAAATGCATATTTATATATGTAAAAGTCAAGATGTGGCAAGAAAGAAAAAGTTGTATGTTTCAGAGCCTCGCGTAACAAATAATACAGAAACCTTGCCCGTAGGGTATATCTTACTACACCTTTCAAACCAACGTCAAAATTCGAACACTTCAATTTTCCCTTGGCAGTTTCAACAGTTCATGTCTCCTGCTTGAATATTTTTATTTTTGTATGACACACTTTCAGATCTGGGCTCATTGTCCAACACATACCAGCAGTCAGATTTAACAAGAAAACTGCACATATTTACCAGAATCTTTGTCCATACATCATACCTCCTGTATATTTTGGCTTCCAAGTTACATTTTGAGGCAGTTCTTTGTTGCGGAACTTTCTCTTCATTTCATCGCTATCGCACTGCACTTCACGGAAGTCTCTGCTGTCCACAGGGCAATTCTGGATGCGTAAAGAAACAAAACTGCGGTTGCCACCATTGTTAGGTTCAGGTTTATTGGCTGACGGCCAATTCAAAGTATACGGAAGAATCATGCAAACAAGCCTTAAAAAACGTTTAAAAAAACAAACTACAATCAGATTGCACGGCCATTCACTCATTCTCTCTCCCCCCCCCCCCTTGCTGCCTACCGGGACTACAATTTATACATTTATGTGTACTTATAATAGCATACAAGAAAATTTAACCTGACTGATAATTGCCAGCAACAGTTATCAGTCTAAAATCCCCCCCCCCCCCCCACACACACACCCCCGTTCTTGTCTCCCTATGATGTCGTACATTTACTATACATGAAAATATCACTAACATCTACATTTTCACACAGAGAAGAATTCAGCTTTCAGACCTCAGGACTCTGTTACTTTTAACCTTTTCACATCACCCTGCACCTGACGGGTGTGGGCAGTTTTGCAACCGATCAATACACCGGTCATCCGTGAAGTGCGGCCACTCGAACACCTGTTCGCGGCCTCCCTCTCTCCCTCCCCCCTCCCCACCCCAACAACATGTAGTTTCAAAGCACATACTGTTTGTGCTTTTAGTGTTTGTAAACATTCGGTTGTCATCATTCTTCTCTGAATAAGCCTTAGAATGATACCAAATATCATAAATCTAGCTTTATCAAAACAGTTTATATGAATTTTCAAAAACACCCCCAAAATAGTGCGTACACAGGTAATAGCCACTGCAAAGAAGGAACATACAGTGGGCATGCCAGAGCCGTGATCCCCGCGAAATGAAAAGGTTAATCTTGATCTTGGTGTGCATTTGCTTAATGACTATGTTTGTAAACGATATAAAACAAAGACAAAAACAAAAGCAAACAACAAACAAAAGATCGATTAAAGTATGAACAATTATTTGCAAAGTGATATCATTCATGACACATCTTTATATAAGTGGACTTGATAGTCTGCTGATTAGAACCATGTACTGACAAGTCATGTCACAGGAATGCTTGTAATCTTACAACTTGAGGCATTAATTAAATTCATAAAAAAAAAATATAGACTGACTTTGATGTTGCAGGACTTGTACTTCACTCTAAGTCCAAGGCAGTATCGACCTCTATTTCTGGGGCTGAAAAAAATCAGTGCGTAACTCATAACAGGTCAACTATCTGATTGTAACGAGAGATTTACTTTTGAGATGTATATCTGCCACTGTTTCACATTCTGAAAAAGCTCTTGTAACTAAATACATGTAATATTAGCGATAATTTGTGTGATGTAATCCCTCAAGACCTTCAAGTAATGCCCGCAAAAAAATAAAAAAAAGCAACGCCGAAACCACTACAGCCAGCTCTTCTTCCCAACCACCCACTGGCCCGAAGTGCGCAATATGTGGCAGACAGTTCCGCGCCCAGATTGGACTTTTCAGCCATCTTAGAAGACACCCCGCAAACCAATAAAAGATGACGTCATGGTCATCATCGAGAACAATGGACGAACATCATCAATGCTTCGAGATACAGAAAATTGAGACATGCACAAAACATTCCTGTCATACCAAATATCGTCACCGTACCTTAACACTGTAGTAGCTTAATCAGTTTGGGCTATTTTCAGGAGAAGTAAAAAATTGTTTTATTTTAGCACAACTGATCTAGATCTAGTAACATTGAATTTTTGAGAGTTTGCTCTTCGATAATTTTTGGGCTTAAGAGTCTCTAACAAGTGCATTCGATGCGGCTTTGAATAATGCAGTTGAATACAAAAATATAAAAATATGAAATAAATTCCATGAAAATTGATTTTTTGAATTTTTGATTTACTAGTCTTAGGCAACGGCAATGATGTGATGCATAACTAGGATTAAATCATTTCCTCTCACATTTACAACAGACATGACTTCCGTAGATTTTGGTGAAATGAAATCAAAGACTAGGACAAGAATGTGAAACTTGGAGAAATGAACTTACAAAATGTGAAACTTGGAGAAATGAACTTACAAAATGTGAAACTTGGAGAAATGAACTTACAAAGACTAGGACAAGAATGTGAAACTTGGAGAAATGAACTTACAAAGTCAAGGACAAGAATGTGAAACTTGGAGAAATGATTTTACAAAGACTAGGACAAGAATGTGAAACTTGGAGAAATGAACTTACAAAGATTGGGACGACAATGTGAAACTTGGAGAAACGAATGTACGAAGACTGGGACAAGAACGTGAAACTTGCAGAAATGAACTTGCAAAGGCTGGGACAAGAATGTGAAACTTGGAGTGGAGAACTTACGCTGGGTTATTGCATTCTCTATATTTCATCTTGACCCCTCCACCGCAGGTTCTAGAACAGTTGCCGTAGGATTTCCAGGGCCCCCAGCCGCCATTGATGAGCTTAGGCTTGGGGTTAGGGATGGGTAGACAGTCACCCTGGATACACATCTGTGGAGGAAGAGATCGTCATGTTTTAATTTTCTATCTATAATATAATAACATTTTTTGTCTTCCCCAAGGTCTTTACAGGCAGTGCAAAATACTGTATTATTTTTATTTTTATTTATTTATTTATTTACTTATTTCATTTTTCTTTTGTAATGTATCACTTATTGTATTTTTTCTATTGCAATGCAGTACCAATTTTAATTGTCTGCCATAATGCAGTACTTATTTTATTTTTCTCTTATAATGTAATGCTTATTTTGTTTTTCTATTATAATGCAGTATTTGTTTAATTTTTCTATTAAAATGCAGGACTCATATTTTATATTTTATGTTATTATAATGTAATACTTGTACTTACTTTGTTTATCTGTTATAATATAGTAAATAGTTTTTTTCTTTTTTTATTACACATCAAAGTTACCTAACTGAAGATTAAAGGCAGACTGCAACTCAGTTGCTGATCTCTTAAGATATCTAGATATTCTTATCATATGGTCAAAGGCCCACCATTTTTGTCTTGTGTACTCTCCCTCTACATACCTTATTTGAACCACATGGCGTCCCATCAGCCCAGGGCATATGTTTTGTGCGGCAGCCCGTGTGATTGTCGTTCTCATTGGTGCACCACAGTCGTCTGCACAGTGGGTTATTCTGATGAAGGTAAAGTGAGAGATTCGAGGAATCAGTTCAGATTGCTTTGATCATTTAAAGAAATTTAAAAAATCGTTTTTCTGTGATGCGGAACCCAAAAATGGTGATGAAAATAGATAAACCGAAAACATTTAGAAATCTTTCTGTTGTTGGAGCTTTGATCATTTTAAAGAAATTTAAAAAAAATCATTTTTCGGTGATGTGGAACCCAAAACTGGTGATGAAAATTAAAAAAACTGAAGGCATTTAGAAATCCTTCCTTGCTTGCAGCTTGTTACAATTCATGGGTAATAGAAACATACAGAATTTATGTATGGATATCTTCTAACCTTTTCTATCTATTGTTAGTTCAATATTCTATGTTTTAAACCTCTGGAATCCCAAGTGTTTCAAATGAACTGTAGATTCACAAAGCTTGAAGTGATCCATGAATTTTTCTCTCAAGAAATCATCACAAAGTATTTGAAGGAATGTTACTTTTTATCAGATATTGTTACTGAGGAAATATTAACATGATTTACATGTTTCAAATAACCGTGTCAATTAAAAAAATTTCTAAAGACTTGAAGGTTTCACAACAAATCATCTGTAGATGACCAGAACTGACTAGGTCCATTGTGGCTAATTTTCCAATTATAGTCAGTTTGGCTTTTCTAATGATGGTCTTCCATAAGGTCTGTAAATATCCATGTTACAATCTTTCAAATAACCTCGGAAGTTCAGTTCCAGATATTATCCCCTCTACGATAAGGGCATAAGTCAGACATATGCCAAAAAGGCAACTGTGGGTTCATCGCATTCCTGAGCATGAGGGTTATCAGATAATATTATGGAAAAAGAAATGTGCCAGCAGGAAAATGTAATAATCCAATAGAATCATAATTGCACAAGTCACCAAATTTCAGGAAAAGAAAGTTTTTTTCTTTCAATCTCTCAAAAGTGCCAAAAATGACTTATGCCATTAGCGTACAGCAGAGATGGTATGTTTATATCCTTTGGTTTATAATGGCTAATGGGAGACAATTTGCCAATTTGGAGCAACACCAATTTTGGACCCAGTCAGTTCCAGTTGTCAGACAACAGAATATCGGACAATGATGATGGAATATGGTCATTACCGTATATGGGCACACAACGTAATCTTGTCCGAAGATCAGCCGGCACTGTTTGTTGACAGAGTAAATCCATCCGGGCTCCTTGTAGGTTTTCATCGTGTTGATCCATTTCTTGACTCGTAGTCCGTCCTGGAGACAGGTGGCCAGGCCAGATTCCAGGAACTCGGTCATCAAGCGAGCACTGCAGTTGGACCAATCCCAGGGGCTGGCATTATAGTCCAGGGTAGGGGCCATGACATGGAATGTATTTTTCTGGTCATCTGGTAATGACTCACTGCACTGCTTGTCATCATCGTGTGGGAGGTTAAATCTGAAATGTACGATTTTTGTATTTGTTTCATTATTTTTTAATTTACTCATTATAACAATGGATACATTTAATATGTTAAGTTTGTTATTTGCAGTGTGTAAGAAAATATGTAGAGAAAGATTGTAAGAGGTACAGATAGCAAAACTCACAAAAATATGTTTTTTTTTCCAGTAATATTTCGATGACCAGAAATGCAATACACAAAAGATAGAAAAATTACGTTTAATACAGTTTGAAATAGAAACTGGAGTTTCATTTCTTATAATTTGTGACGTATTTCATGATATTAACAAACACATCTACCGTAAAAGGACGTATGCATAGGTAAGTGATGAGTGGTCCCTGCCAGCATCCCTATATCAATCTGACGTAGATTTGTATGGGATTTCCATAAGATTGGTAGGATTACTGTAGCAGTTAATTTCCTACATCAAACTGACATTGGTTCGGTGTTGTAATCAGTGGCCTTAGGTAGAAACGATGTCATTCTTATGAGCAAACTTGACCTCAATATTACGAGTCTGATTCTATAGGATTGCCGGCTGGGGATGGACACAAGCGTAATTGTAAATACTCACACATGGCCAAGCTCGTGAGCTATGGTAAAAGCTGCGCTGATTCCGTTGTCTTCAATAATTGAACAGCTTCGAATTGTATCACAGATAGTTCCTAGCTCAGCCAAGCCTGGAGAATACAGGGTTAATCCCACAGAGTGAGAGATGGGTGAAGTATAGGGGGTGAAGAGATTGGATCAGTGGATGGTGGACTGGATGAATAGATGGATGAATGGATAGAAAGATGGAATAGGAGAGAGAGGGGGATGGTATTACCTTGTAAACAGGTGAAATAAAGAATAGCTGATTGAAAGATGGATGAATAGGGAGTCAGCTGAGTAGAAGAATGTATAGGAAGGTAGCTAATGGGGTGGACTGTATTATATAGAAATACGAATGGATAGGTAGGTGGGTCAACTCCTTCATAGGTAAGTGGATAGCTGGATAGATGAATATATGAATGGTCAGATGGTGGGTGGATGGTTGGATACATGGATGGACAAATGAATGTAGATTTTTGAATAGATAAAGATGGATAGATAGACGGATGGATGTATGAATGGATCAATGGAATGATGGATGGATGGATGAATGGATGAATGGATGGATGGACGGACTGATGGATGAATGGATGTATAGATGGACGGTAGAGTGGCTGGCTCAATGAATGGTTGGATAGTTGGATCGATGAATGAATAGATGGATGGGTGGATGGATGGATGGGTGGGTGGAGGGATGGCTGGAATGGCTGGATGGATGGATGGATGAATGGAGGGATGGATGGAGGGAAAAAGAAGGCTGTATATCATTTATGAACTTACCTAGTGTATCGCACTTGCCGGGAGCTCTACATATATCCTCTCTGAAAAAGAAATTCAGTGGTTATTAAAAAAAAAGGTCTAATGATATGAAGTATGTACTTTGCAACCTGGGAAAGAAACTGAAGATTTTCTTAGCAAAAGGTTATCTTCTTCACTTTCTTAACAACATGGTAAAGTTTCAAGACAATTTGTCAGTAACACTTTGTGGATCTCTGTTTATTAAACCTTTTCTAAGGTAAAAACTGACTATATTGTGAAAGACATAAGGTACCCAATACTACAAAATTCGTCTCATTGTCTGAAGCCATGCTGTAAACCAGATATAATAACTGAAAAAAAATACAAGGAAAAAACCGAATCACATGTAGCGTATAATAAAGATCCAAATTTTTAATGTCTACTCTCAAATTTGTTGATTCACAACTAATCCCCTTCCCCTCCCCCACCCTACACATAGTTACATGTATGTGTCACTGATAACCAGGCCCTAAAACAATTATGCGCAATATTCTACCGGCAAAATGCAAAGGAGATAAGCAAGTAAAATATCTTTCCCTTGCATTACGTTTTATCGAGTTGTTTCCCTTGGACCGTTTCGCATCCCTCAGGCGTCACGTTCGAACATTATGAAATCCCCCGCTAGATAATGCCCGCATCGTGTTTTGTTCACTTGGCCTTAGAGTCAAAACAGTAATCAGTGCTTTGTTTTAGTGATACACTGGCCTATAGTACGAAAAAGCGTGTCAGTGATGCCAGTCTGACGGAAGTCATTCGACCATTGCTATGGACGCTTCTCATCTAGAATTTCTATGCTCGTTTGTTTGAGAACTTGGCCTGAAGCTGTGCTATGAGATAAACAAAATTCATGACGTCTCTAATGACAGAGAACAAAGTGACTCGCTGCAGTTCCCACCCCAGCGCTCCATATCGTTAACGACCAGGCTCTAAGCACTTTACATGCAATTCATATCTTCGATTATTTTAAGTGTTGAATTTTCTATCTTGTTACTTTTTTGTTTCTTGTCCTGACGAAGGTAAATATACAGTGTCTCCATGTGTATGGAAATGCGCCATACATATGGGAACACAGCTTAAGACCCACTGATAGGTGATATTACAGAATAAAGTCAAAATGAGGAACTCGTGTCACAGATGCAAAGAAAACAACAAATTAAAGGCAGCATAATATAACGCTATAAAATGAAGTCAAAATAACAAGTTCGTTTCAGGTGAGGCAATGCAGCAACAATGAACCACGTTCGACTAAAAACCGCGCGAAGTGTTTTACATTCAGGTCTCAGTTTGAAGACGCCGTTGTCAGGGTGATGAATTTGCGGTGCACTTTGCTATTTACATACCAGGATATATTAACTTATGCATTCTCGCGACCCCCTGGTTAATTTCTGAGCTTGAGTGGGCACTATGCCAGGGAGATCGCGTGGCGTTCCGTTGAATCTAACACGCAACACTAAAACACACACCTTGCTGTACTTTATAGTTTATATCATCAGTGAAGGAATTCAGATTTATTTTTTCTCTCTACAATCATGTCTGAGGGTTTCCGTATACAACACTAAGCACCTTCACCTTCGCCGTGCGTGCTGAGTCTAGCAATTAAAAACGTCTGTAATTATCTTATTTCTGGGGATTTTTTCTTGAAATTTCAGATATTCCTCAATGACGTCATTGCCATCATCCCATAGTTTTAAAATTTCAAAACATGCACTTGAGTGTTCACCAATACACATACAATTTTACTATTCCTACCCATACGGCCTGGGGTCTCACAGACCCATACTTTTAAAGAGGACTTTATTGTTATTTGTATCGTGAGTGTTGACGACCAAAAACTTGCAAAAAACACGCTGTAGAAACACTGACACAAGAGTATAGGTAGACACGGTCACAGTGAGGCTTCCTTATGAGTAGTTTAAAATGTAGGAATCTGAGCTCGTATAACAAAATACTATCATCAGATCTGAAGTTTGTTGTATAATTAATATCTGCCATATGAAATTTTTATTTATCATAACAAAAACGTCTACTGTAAAGTTCTGCGGTACATCAAGTTAAAATATGTGCCGACCCCCCCCCCCTATTGTGTAAGCTCCTTGGTCTCTGTCTATCTATCTATCTGTCTGTTTGTCTGTCTGTCTGTTCGTCTGTCTCTCTTTCTCTCTCTCCCTCGCTCCCTGTGTTTCATAATTTGTTCATCGGCACATCAAATGTGTGTGCAGCATGGGGCAGTGGGCAAGAAATATGAACTTTAAACTTGCTGGAATAGAATCCGATGACTACCGAGTACATTTATTTGTACACACTTATTGAATTTTTATGGAGCGACACGCGTTTATCTGTCGCCAGAGTGGTAACAGATTAGAACTGGGAAGATTAAACATGTCAGATGCCATGGTGTTTTTTGTTTTTTTTCACACCTCGTGCTCACCTCCCACGTTGAACGCTACATACACCAGATTGTAAGAACGAGCATTCAACACATGAACAAGGAAAAACACAATGACACCACAAAAATATCGATGCATTTTATAATTTTATGAAGTTCTGAAACTGTCAAAAAGTCCATTATTATCTATTCTCTGGGCCTTTCGGGAAACTGGCGGAAATCTTTCTCATTCAGGTGACTCCAGTATGAAATGGTGGCAGGCTGTATTTGTGACCGGATCTGGCGAAATTGGGCTTAAGATGAAATTTTTATGTAGATCTACCTCTTTAAAATTAAAAATTAAAAATAAAATAAATTATATTTCTAAGACGATTTCAAGCAAACCATTTCACCTAGACACAGAAAAATGGCAAATCTTTCATTTTATAAGCAAATTTCAATTTCCATAGAAAAATGTTTCCCCTTTGGAGGGGTTTTCTCAGGAATTGGGCCGTTCACTTCAAGCCCGATTTCGCCAGACCCACTCACATTTTGTTGTGTGTAAAAGACTGGGAAAGGATGATGTTCTCGCACTATCTTGTAGTTGGACACTTCTAAAGAACACGGGTCTTGGTTTAACCCCTATTTTTGTCTCTGCTCACCTGCTTGCATCTTTGTAGCTGTTCAAAAGATTCTTGCATTTCATTTCCTCCCTTTTGCCACGGTTATAAATAAATTTTAAAAATTTAATGTACACTCATTTACCCGTTTACAAAGTTGTACATCTTTCTTAACTGTAGCCCTACAATATTCAAATTTTAGCAGCCAGACCTCCTCGGGAAATCCCATTGGGCGCACTACAGCCATTGTGGAGTTAAAACTCCGTGGAATTTCAGATCAAACCCCTTACATTTATTAAACTATTCCAGACTTGATCCTCGAGACGGATGACGTTTCTCGTGAGGGTTTTATCCTGATGGTAATTAGGTGGCGCCTGCCTCACTCTCGTGGCACTCTCGTGGTCCCATCACTCACCACTGCCGACTCATCACGAATAAATAATAGCAGATAAGCGGACATCTCTGCAGAGTTCAGCCATGGTAGATCAACAAGGTAAAGATGAACTCATACGACAAATTGAGCACATATGTTGTTTACCTTTTACCACGAAGTATGAGTGAGGGAGATTATAACAAATCCTTAATAATTATAGAGAAAAAACGCCTACTCGACCTCAGTCCGGCGAAATTTGAATATAAAACAATTAATCTACGCAATATCTAATGCTCCTAGCCTCAGGCTTCAGCATTATAAGGGTAAACCTATCGTTTGATTTACGTAGTCTGACTGCTAATCTGCTTCGCTCATAGTGTTGTCATCGAATTTGGTCTCTCGGTATTCTTAAAACAAATTAAACAGCTTGGTGTATTTTTGAGCCCGAAATGCCAGCATCAGTGACAAAACCACAGAATTTAGTCTTAATTTGTCCTGCTCGGTCGTAATCCTCCTGCTAAAATTGAAGAGGTACTCGCCGCCGCCTCGGCTCGGGAAACAGTACCGCTAAAAAGTCATTGGTATCAGCCGTCACTATTTCTAGTCACCCGAAAACCTGAGCTTATCCGTGGACAACTTAATCCACACGTACGTCTGACGTGGAGGTAACGGGAGCCTCCGTACAATCAGGGGCCATCCTTAAAGAACCTACGTTTGAGGGGGGGGGGGCAGCTCCAGCGTGCGAAAAACGGGCATTTGGAAGGGGGGAGGGGGCACGACGGCATTTCAACTGTGGCAATACGCATTAAAAACTGGTTTTATTTCCCTTTTTTCCAGCAAAGTATTTTATTAGACCATACAAAAATCTTGTCTCTTGCTTAAACAATCAATCAAGTAGATCCTGTGCATGCAATAATGCCATCGAACAGTTTCAAACACGAATGCCTTGTCATGAACATTCAACATGTTAATGACCTTGCACTCGTACACGGGGGAGGGGGGGGGGTGTTGAAGACAAGAGCATAAACAGCGGACGGATGAAGCTGAGGGGGGGAGGTTAAAATCGCCAAAGTCGAGCATACGCGCTTTTTTGGATGGCCCCTTAAGTATACAGACGGGGAGAAATGTGACATGTCTTTGTAACGGCGTAAACCATACGATAATGGTTTCTTTACAGGGGGAAAATCCGCCGGGGATTTATTATTATAGGGGTGGGGTGACATGGGAGAAATTTTTCCGGCAGCCTTACGTCATGACGTAATGGAAGTGTTCTTGACCCCCGTGAAGAACTATTACAATTCATATGTTAAGTTTTTTTTGTCTTTTGTTTTATTTGTTTTAGACCCACTCAAAAAGAATTTATGGACAGTTTTTTTGTTTTTTTCCTTCAAGTGTCAAAAAAGAAGAGAAGTAAAAGAAAGGAGGAAAGACGGAATGGACAGAAGAGCGACGGAGGAATATAGAAGAAACGAAAGAAAAAATGCATGATAAAAGATAAAAGAAAAGACGGAATAAGTAGAATTAGGAAAACCATTGATGAATCGATCACTCAGTCAATCAATCAATCAATCAATCAGCCAATCAATATATAACAGACATAAGTTGAAAACCTAAAGAAAAATAATGAACTACCTCCTCCCCCCCCCCCCCGCCCCATTTAAAACACATGCAAACGAACGAACGGACAACCAACCAACCAACCAACCAAGCAACCAACCAAACAAACAGACAAACACATTTATTTCCTGACCTGGTAAGAAGGATGGCTGTATCATGATGTTTTTCACTGCCGGGGGTAAAATCATTGATTCTATGCTGCCACAAACAAAACTCCTTAAGAGTCGATGCTGCGTTTGAAGTCACCTCGAAAGGTGTTTCCTGAAATAACAAATCGATTACACGTCATCCATGAAGAATATCGATGTCAGCATCGTCAAGGCCGTTCCATCTCTTAGAGCAATGAAACACTCTGCTGTAATCAGACACACAGATTTATACCCGATGTCTGAAATCTCTTATTACTCTCTGAGTCTGTCATAGCCTTCCGATTATATCTGGAATGTTTTCTTGTATAGCCAAGAAACAATGGTGCATAAAAATGGCTATGAAATTCATATCATTTAAGCATCTGTCCGACTGTCTTTGTACCATCAGTTCGTCCATCGGTCTGTCCTTATATCCGTATATCCACCCATCTGTCCATCAACCCATCCATCCATCCATTCGCTCGCCTGTCCGACCGTATGCCCATCCATCCATCCATCCATCCATGCATGATCCATCCATTCATCGATCCATCCATCCATCCATCCATCCATCCATCAAACCATCCATCTATCCATCCATCCATCCATCATCCACCCACCCACCCATCCATCCATTCATCCATCCATCCATCCATCCATCCATCCATCCATCCAACCATCCATCCACCCATCCAACCACCCAACCATCCATTCATCCATCCATTCATCCATTTATCCATCCGCCCTTTCATCAAAACCACTGACTCATCCACACTTTCTCCCCCATCTTCCGTCCACCTTTCCAATACTTACCCAAGAGGTTTCAAATATGATAAGTTTGACAACGACGACATTGATGAAATTGCGTATAGATGGATCTCGGTATATACTTCTGACCTGAAACGACAGAGACACAAAAGAACTTCTGTTAATTAAAGAGATGATGTTTCCGCATACCTTAAGACAATTACATTAATTAATTAACAGCCATGTAATCGCAAGCATATACATGTACAGTTATTCAACACATGGAACAAATTCTGCAGACTGGCTGTTCGGGCATTAACTCTCAACACTGACCCCGGACGTGTAATTTTTTTTCCGTACGAGCTTTAGCAAATTCAGGAGCGGGGCAGCAACAGACCCCCCTAACACAGGTCAGCTCCTACACATCCCAGGGATTTTCGGTGACGTTCAGAGTCATATTAGGCATAGTCCAGAGATTGCAGCACCCATGGCAGTGTTCGATAGGACGAGAATAAATCCTTTAGCCGGTGACCTGTGTTTGGGGGTGTGTTGCTGCCTTGCTCCTGAATTTGCTAAAGCTCATACGGAAAAAAATCAGGCACCCCGTACAGATGTCATGGATACAAAAAGATTGTATGAGGCACTGGGCAACTAAATCAGATATTTCAAAGACGTCTGTTTGAGGCACCGCAACAAAAGCAGTACACGGATATTTCAAACAAATGCACTGAGAAAGGATATAACCGCAAGGTGCACGAAATAAAAAGGGCTTAAGTGATTGTGAAACTACTGCAAAATCTGACTAAATTCACCAACCAAATAACTAGCCAATCAACCAACCAACCGACCGACCGACCGGCCGACCGACCGACCAACCAACCAATTAACCAACCAACCGACTAACGAAAGAAAGAAAGAAAAAAGAAAGAAAGAAATCAGTATAGAATACATCCAGACCTTATACTGGGTTTCATGGACTGATGATAGAATACAGACCCTACGAGAGTTTTTTAAAGGGTGTGTATGAAACCCAGTTCAGGCAGGACTTTTTTTTTTTTTTTTGCGAAGAAAAGGAATATGATAGCTTTTATACTCGGAAAAAAACGGCTAAACTTTGCAGTGACCTTGACCTTCACCCAATTACTTTACAATCACGAGCCAGATTTTTCCTCGACGAAAATTCAAGTTCCATTATTATTAGCAGCTCTTGACCTAGACGGCTGCGCTCCAAGTCTGTCTGGCTCTGAGTTGCCAGATGGCCTGAAAGCGGGCCAAAGTAAATAAATTTGGTCATGACGTTACCAAGTATTGCGAGTATTGTACTGTTATCGGCAGGGCGCATAAAAAAAAAAAGTGGCGACATTTGTGTTCTGTTTTGTAGCAAGGAAATGATTTGTTTGTGGGAACGATGTGAAGACAGGAGTGACCTCAGTGAATCGGGCAGGGCACTGGATACTGATATCCCCGCCATAATGTATTTTTTTTCCCCAGTAAAACAACAACAACAACAACAATAACAACACCGTTTTGTCTTTCGAAAGAGGATGGGACAAAAACAGAGAAGTTGTAGTTTGCACAGTAGCAAGTGGATTTATTTATCCATTAACTTAGTTATTTCATGTCTTTCTTGCTTTTGTGATTTATGGCTTTGCAAGGAACAACTCAGCTGTCTGTCTGCACCCCCCCCTTCTCCCCTTTATGTCTCCCCCTCTCTCTCTCCCCCCTCTCTTTCCACCTCTCCCCCCCCCGCCCCCCCCACACCCGCCCTCTCTGTTCTTTTTGCCACATCTCAACATTTTATCAAACCCCAGTAATGTTCGCACCCGCTGCTTTTTACAGGTGTTAATTTACGTTTTTACCCCTTTGAAAGCCGGAAAGACGGCGCTGTTTTAAACCGCAGTCTAGTCAGAATTGTACAGATAATTCAATAATAAAGTAGGTTATATAAAAACCTATATATATTTTTTTTTCTCCGATTCTGGTTTACCTACATTCTCTGCCTGGGCTTACACACATCTGTACTCACTATCTCATCAAAGATTTCTCGTATTACTAACATTTATATGAAATGGGAAGCTTTTAAGATCAGCATCTAAAGCACACATGCACAGGTGCATACATACCGGTCCATCACATACACAGAAGAAATGGGAGCTGACCGAATTTTGAAGATAAAACAGTAATGTCAGCAGAAGCAGCAACAACGACAGCAAAGAACAAAAAGAATAACCGTAGTAACAACATCGACAACATCATCATCATCAATCACAGCAACAATGGCAGCCAAGAGTAACAAGAACAACAGGGGCAATAGCATTGACAACATCATCATCATCAACTGCAGCAACAACAACATCAGCAAAGAGCAACAAAAAATAACAGTAGTAACAACATCCGACAACATCATCATCATCAACTGCAGCAACAGCAACATCAGCAAAGAGCAACAAAAAATAACAGTAGTAACAACATCCGACAACATCATCATCATCAACTGCAGCAACAACAACATCAGCAAAGAGCAACAAAAATAACAGTAGTAACAACATCCGACAACACCATCATTGTCAAGAACAGATTTGATTCATAAATGTTTCCACTGAGTAAATTTTTGTGAGAGAGCAGTGAGTAATTTTTACAAACGTAATTATTGTGCGAGCCAGCATAACTTGGTCATGTAAACAATTTGTTTTGAACAGTTTTTTTCCTAATAGATAGACAGAAGGTGTGGGGAAGGATAGACGGACAGCGTAGGTGTGCATGACTGAGCACTTTTTATATCTCGTGTTTTGAACTAGGTTTAGTAGAGAGGGAAGGGGTGAGTAGGAATTAAATGTTATTGAGACGTCTGTTGACGTACAGAAAATCCGTGATCCAGAGTAAAAGCTCGGGGTTTTGAACATGTTAAGAATTTATTGCTATAAAATTACATTTTATTGTCTTGAGTGATTCGACCTTTGATGTCGACCCAAGGTCGTTGCGTAGGGCTGTTACTTAAAATAACTCGGTTCGGCAGCTGAGCTAGAGGTGGTTGCACCAATCAAATGTATGAATCTGGACGGAAGGTCGAGACATAGCTTTAGTATTTAAACCCGTGCAGAGCTTAGATAGATGCCACATGTAGACAATCCATTTACGAGGTGGACGGCGATAGTCCTCAGCCAGATGAGAGACATAAGAGACGCAGTTGAGCAGTCCATATTGTGAGGAGCGCCATGAGTTAAAGCTCCAGAGCCTAAGCTACTTGGTTTGATATAAACCCACAGCGTTTACATCCAGCGCTCTCACTCCCAGTGAGGGCCGCATGGTGAGAGTCCATACTAATTTGTAATGATGAAAGTGAACCGTTCTACTTACTTTTGAAGACAGTTTCAGAGCTACCGCCAGACAACGCATGGTTGTACAAGCATTCTCCATGGCGTGTCTAGAGGAAATGTCCATATCATAACATGTCTCATTGAATTAGTAGAATTTAAACTGTTATATCCGTCGCCACGTGCGCGGATTCTATTTGGCATATAACTCATATGACCTGCAAGTAGTTAGAGTGAATAAGTTAGCCTTTATAGAAAGCTGTAGTTTCATTAGTAGATTCAGTTGCCTTTGAATTGATATTTATATTTATAATTATATTTGATACATTAATTCCTGTAATTAAACTGCCCTACAGTTCTGCTAAAAAATCAAAGCAATTGATTTATTTAGTTTTTAGAGTGCAAGTAATTTTTTTGTGTGTTCGTCGATTGTGGGAGCGGACCTCGAAAGAGTGTCAGTCGAATTATCCCCATCTAACCCACATCGCGACAATCATCATCAACTACAGCAACAACGACATCAGCAAAGAGCAAGAGTTGTGCCAGTCACCGATGTATCGGTGCATAACAATGTTTTTTTTTAGCTAGACTATTTGTGAGTGTGCATGAGAAAACCCGGTATAAGTCGGCAGAACTGATTTTGAGAAAAACGGCTTTGAAGTGAAAATATGGGTCCGACACAAACCTCCAACTTGGCTGTTGTTTAGGGGACCGTGGCATGTTACAGGGTAAACTGTAGACGAGCAGTGAACACTACTCACTATGATCTCTATAACGGCTTTGTAATTAGACTACGGTCTCCTAACAAGATCCAAAAACTTCCGACTTGCCTGTTGCTAGGGGACCGTGGCATGTTACAGGATAAACTGTAGATGAGCAGTGAACACTACTCACTATGATCTCTATAACTGCTTAGTTATTAGACTACGGTCTCCTAACAGCAATCATTCCAATATTACTTGGTCAATTAGCTATTGCCACTTATAGGATTAAATGCCATTTTCTCAAAATCTTGTTTTAGGGGGGTCATTGTCTTCAATTTATCAGAAATGTCTTGTCTTTTATTATATGTACAGAACTCAAAATGTCATGTGGCCGACTTATGCCGGGTTTTCCCATGCACACTCACATTTTGTTTTTGGGAAGAACAAAGTAGTCTTATGTTGCTGTAGTTAGTCTTCATTCATCTCCCAGACTATTTTCTTCCTGTATCGACAAACATGGAAAAAATCATGGCACACAAAGAGTTAAAGCTTTTAGGGACTCCAGAGCTATAGACCCCCCCCCCCCCCCCGAAATATTCCTAACAACAGCCTTGATTAATTATTCTTTAAGATTTTCTTTTTCTTTTTCATCCTGTTTTTTGGTTGCAGGCTAAGGGGCCTGGGCTAGGGATTCGATAAGATTTAGGGTTGAGGATAAGGACGGGGTTAGGGACAGGTACGTCTACATACTCGTCGTTGGAGCAAAACACTTGGGGTACGTACGTACAAGTAACAACAGCCATTTTTGTCCGGATTCTCACCACTTAATTTGTATTTTTTCACTGGTTGAACCTGACCAGCCCACGAAACAGTGTAATTAAAAATGCTTACAGGTAGAGAACTCTGTACTTGGTAAACCGCTTGAATCATTCAGGAGTTTTAGACAGTATGCTGCTGATGTTAGCATCCATGGTGATGATGATGTTACAGTATGTGGCAGATGTTACTGTTCGCATATATATATCTCACTCTTGTCCACAGCATCTGCTCTGCTGTTTTTATGGACGAAGACGTATGAAAAACTCTCTTTGCCTTTATGGCGGCGAGGAGCGCAGCGAAACGGGTGCTGTGGGCAATTATACAGAGGCATAGAATGTTTTACTCTTTCATACGTTATTTTCTGTAAAAATAGCGGAGCGGATGCTGTGGACAAGACCCCTAAGTCGTTCGCGGATTACGCCTCGCAAGTCCATCTTTTCATAACATACGGGGATATTAAATATCGACGGCTAACATATCTCACCATTTTCAAGCAAAAAGTATGGCTATATCTATATCATGCTGGAAGGTTCACTGCACCAACAACACAACTCTTCAACCGTCAGCTCGACCCAAAGCCGAAGGGAACTGACGCCCGGGTCAATCGGAGCCCGAAATGCCGGATAACCAGAAAGTACACGTATGAGGTAAGGAGAAAGAGAAGGAAATAATTTAATGATCTCCAGACTTCAAGTCTCCAAACTGCAAGTTCAACCACCTCAAAATTGGCAAAAGAACAAAACTACCCTGCCCCGCTCTCCCGGACTGATTAATTAATGGGATGACGTTGCCATTTTCTGACAGAAATAGGCAGATGGAGGGTTAAAATGAAAATGTTGAAACTCTAGACAACACCCAGTTTAATGGCCGATTTGATTTGTTTTCGCTGCTTAAAAATTCTGACTATTGCGGATTTCCATAGAGAGTAAAGGCTAAATGCCGAGTTGAAGTGCACTCAAACTATAAAAACATGATGAACCCATTACCATCAAGGAAAGGTTTTCCACAGGTGGGTTTGTTTCAGATGTGAGCTAGAATGGAGCTATGCAGTAGATGAGTAGATTGCTTTTGTTTTCTTTATCCCGATGGTGAAGCCAAAAGCAACAACTCCTTTTATTAATCTATATGATATTCATCTTTACTTCCCTCCCTCCCTCCTTCTCTCCATCCATCCATTCACCCACCCACCTACTTTTTCATCCATCCTTCCATCAACCCACCTATCAATCCATCCATTCATTCATCCACCTACCCATCCATCCATCCATCTATCTATGTCCTGTTTAAAGAACTTCTAACTCTTGAAATCCCATAGACCAAATCGAAAAGAGAGAGAAAGAGAGGGAGAGAGAGAAAGAGAGAGAGAGGAGGGGGAGGGAGGGAGAGACAGAGAGACAGAGTGAGAGAGAGAGCTAGAGAGAGACAGAGACAGAAAGAGAGATAGAAGGAGACAGAGAGGGAGCGACAGAGAGACCGAGAGAGATAGAGAGAGGCAGAGACGGAGAGGCAGAGAGACAGAGAGAGATAGAGACAGACAGAGAGACAGAGAGAGAGAGTGACATACACACTCTAGACAGTCCGAAACTTGCTTGTCTAGCTCAGACAGGAAAATCTAAAAAACCACGAGCGGGTAGACGAGGGAAAAAAATATCAGACGAACTATCACAGGTTACAATAACATGTGAATGTAAACATACCCGTAAGGAAGAAATGATAAAAGAAAGAAATCATTTCTGTCCGAAGTGCACTGAGCTTAAAGACGTTTAGTCTAGGAAGAATGCATGCAAATAGTTTAAGCCTGTCTTCACAAAGAAGTCGATACGGTATCATATTTATGAACTAGCCTTAGCCTGGAGGCTCGCGCAGCTAAGTAATGAAGAGTGCAGATGATTAACTAATTTGGGACCGGTATTTCTTTACTACTCAACTCGCATGTTCCATTCTTAAAACGTGTATGGTAAGGCACTGGCAGGCAAATTTGGTGAATAAACTAGAATTCTTGACATTTACTATATCCATCAGTGCTGATGAATCATGCTTTAAAATAGTCATGCTGCCGACGAGGCAAATGAACCGCATATGGTGATAATATGAGCGTAAATCCATCAATGCCATACTTCATCCATCAATTTTATACTGACTCAGGGCTGAAATACACAAACATTTGCCAAATTCGACAGGCCAGCTTTCTCACTTCTTCCGCATTGATATCTCCTCATTCCCGGACTTGCCACAGCTAACTGAATCTTATGTGAAGACCTCCTCAACTCGGAGGGCAGGAGACTCCCAGATTGGGTAGATCGGTGAACTTAAACATCTGCACTGAGAAATGCACTTGT
>OZ007572.1:42347587-42387587 GCA_963931925.1 Onchidella celtica | reverse complement strand
AGTAGAGGATGGCTGGTGAATATCCCAAAGTTCTTATCAAAATTTTTCTTCCTTCCCACTGGATTAGCTGCCTCCTCCTTCCTCCCGCCCTCCCCAGCGAGCATCTGGAATTTGAAAATTCTACCCTTTAGCACATAAGTACCTCTTTCTGCATACTAAGTACCCTCTCTCTCTTTTCTATCCGTCTTTCTCACTTTCTGTTTGTGCGTGTCTCAAACTCCCCCCCCCCCCCGCCCCGGCCCTTCCCTAGGACATAGTTTATTTAGTGAGCTGGGAAATTGCTCTCTTTCTCTCTCCTTTTCTCTCTCTCTCTCTCCCATTCTGCCTAACTGCCCCTCTCACTTTCTGTTTGTGCATACCACCCCCCCCCCTCCTCCGCCGACACCATTTATTTGGATGGCCTAGTAAATTGTCTTCTCTCTCTCTCTTTCTCTCTATTCCATATGCATCTCCATCCGTCCTATTCCGTCCCTTCGTCAGCCTTGTGATCTATAAAACCCAATCACTGCAACAAGAACGAACAAATTGCCCTTTTATCTGCAATCCACACCCAAAAATCTCAACATCTTGATTTTCCTTATAATAATGGATATCCAAACCCATCACTTACAATAATACGGGAACAGCCTCATATTCACATACAATTCTTCATGAAATATTCATCACTTGAACAACCGAGGCTCTGGCGAGGCTGAATTTCTCAGCGATAACTTGAGGTAATAATATAAATATAAAGCTAGCTAGATTGTACCCCGTGGGAATTCCCCCCTAAAGCAGGTGAGTAGAAATGGGGATACCAGTCTCTAATTTGGCTATAAATATGCTGGAATAGGTAGGTGGGAGATAAGCAAAAGAAAGACGGGCACATAAAGTGCACAGGGTAGAGATAAGATTGTCAGTCTGCATATATAGGCATAGAAGAGAGAGAGAGAGAGAGAAGAGAGAGAGAAGAGAGAGAAGAGAAAGAAGAGAGAGAGAGAGGGAGAAAGAGAAGAGAGAGAAAATGAGAGAAGAGAAAGAAGAGAGAGAGAGAAGAGAGAGGGGGAGAAAGAGAAGAGAGAGAAAGAGAGAGAGAAGAGAGTGAAAAGAGAGAGAAAGAGAGAGAGACTGGGAGAGACAGAGAAGAGAGAGAGAAGAGAAAGAGGAAAGAAGAGAAGAGAAAGAGAGAGAGAGAGAGACGGAGAGAGACAGAGAAGAGAGAGAGAAGAGAAAGAGGAAAGAAGAGAAGAGAAAGAGAGAGAGAGAGAGAAGAGAAAGAGGAAAGAAGAGAAGAGAAAGAGAGAGAGAGAGAGAGAGAGAGAGAGAGAGAGAGAGAGAGAGAGAAGAGAAGAGAAGAGAGAGAGAAAATCCCTGTGCAATTTCCAATGACCGAAAGAAACTATTAGACGTATTAAGCTAAAAGCAAGATAGAAAGACAATACACACGTAATTCTAAAAAAAAAAAAAAAGTCAAAACTTGAATTTTGCACTAAATTAGCGATACGGGCTTATTCCCTATCATGGCCGATCTGACGCGGCACTGTGGCGATCTGGGTGGCGCCGTCGCCATGAAAAAGCGTGACAGCCTCGATTGAAGATAAGTCCACCTGAATTCAAAATGATTCCACGAGCGTTGAACCTGATGTCAATTACTGCGTGCTAATGTCATCATAAAACGCAAGTCTATCGCCCACCTCAAGGATAAAGTAGGCGGAAAAGGACAGTCTGGAACAAAAGCGGGGGTTAAATGGCCATAAAATTAGCGGTTTCATCTTCGAACGGTGATGTGGCTAAAGAAAGTGCTTTTACTCGTTTAGTGTGCTCGAAGTGTGCTCTTGGTCCCCAGAGATACCCTTGGATGTCAATTCTTAATAAAAGGTTATCCTAATCGTTGGTACATCTCACTGGAAGAGTTTTCACTGATTATCTGAAATAGTATGTTATTATCGTGTTACAAACTGTCAAAGTATTAAGCTGTGTTTTCATATGTACAGAAACGACAAAAGCAACGGAAAAATAAAAAATCCATTAAGCAGTAAAAAGGGACTGTTTTCACGAAGGGGTTTCTGTACGCATAAAAAGAAAATATTCTTTTCTTTTTGACTGCCGTTTCCGTTTCCGTCTGTACACATGAAAACCCAGCTTAATTCTTCAGGATTGGCAAATACAGGCACCAAATCTTTCGCAACAACAAATTATGGTAGCCAAAAAAACAACAACAACAGGACAGGTGTAAGTTTTCTTCACGACCGTTCTAAAGCTAGGTTCTCATTATAAGGAAACGGAAGCGTCAAAAACCTTAAAGTAAATGAAATAGAAAGAATATTTTCATATTACGGGAAAGCCGTTCCGGTACACATGGAAACACTCTAGATGGATTTTTGACGCTTCCGTTTCCGCACACATGAAAACCCAGCTTCAGCAAGAAAATCACTAAAGAGAGATAACTGTACAAAATGAGCCCCTCGACCTCGTTGGTGAAGAACAATCTCGTTTATTGCGCAATCCGCACTGCAGGCAGAACTGAGTCTTTGGTCTGGGTATGGAGAAAGTACGTCGACATCATAGCGATCACAGTGTGCTAAGAAGTTCTAATCAAGACGATGGACATAATGTAACACAATGATGAGACAGAAGGAAGGAGACCCTACCAGGAGCAGACACCGACCACCACCCACCCTTCTGTATCTTCCTCCCCATTGTTTGGTTAATTTTTGTTTTCACCTAGAGAGAGAGAGAGAGAGAGAGAGAGAGAGAGAGAGAGAGAGAGAGAGAGAGAGAGAGAGAGAAGACATAGAAACAGAGAGAAAGACAGAGAAAGAAAGACAAAGAGAAAGACAGAGAGAGAGAGACAGAAAGAGAAAGAGAGAGCGAGAGAGAGAGAGAGAGAGAGAGAGAGAGAGAGAGAGAGAGAGAGAGAGAGAGAGACAGAGCGAGAGAGAAGACATAGAAACAGAGAGAAAGACAGAGAAAGAAAGACAAAGAGAAAGACAGAGAGAGAGAGAGACAGAAAGAGAAAGAGAGAGCGAGAGAGAGAAAAAGAGAGAAAAATAGCATGTAAAATACATAACTACTACAGCAAGAACAAAGATGAACATCACCAATAGCGTCTACTAAGACCACCAGTCGTAACAACCACACGAACAAAGGGCAACACCGAAAACAATGCCCAAGCCAAAAAGAAAAAAAAAACCAGTATCTGCGCGAGTTACGACAGCGCCTTGACAATCCAGGAATGCAATATAGGCACACAAAAAATCTGACAAGGATCAAAATGTGCCAAATTGTAGCAAGGTCAGGCCAAACATGAAAGAATCAACCCAAAAAGAGGAGGGGGGGGGGAATGTATAAACACTGCAGGAAAATGCTGGCGTGAAAGAAGAAGAAATGCAACAAACAAAAGGGTAACTAAAATATCAGCACAAGCAGATGGAGACAGACTGACTTGGCGGTGGTAGTGGCTGGCTGAGGGTAGATGGGGGTGGGGACGTCGAAGAATGGAGGAACAACTGAGAAAGAGAAGGGCGGGGAAGAGAATGACCCAAGAGTGGAATTGCCAGTAAAGCAGATGAAGTTTTAAAAAATATGAGTACGAAAGACATTGAAAACAGCCATAGTCACAAACATGTGAAATCTAAGAAAATTGATCTTTAAAGTTCGAAAGCCCACTATTTCTCTCTGAAACTCCACTTTCTTTTTCAAATTCCACCACTTCCCTTGCAGTTGAAAACGTGATTTCTATTTAGGGATTGCAGCTGTTTTCTCAAACTCTGATTTCTCAGAGACGAGGCTGATGAATCAAGTTTGTACATGGGGGGATAAAGGCTGTACTAGCTTTCTGTGACTACAGTTCTTTTTCCCCGTGGCCTTCAGTTCAAAGCACAAGTCCGTGGAGTGGACAATGGAAGAATTTTACGGACAAGAAGGGTCTCCTGCATTTTTCGAAATTTCAGATGTCACCGTGCACGTCACAAGTGGGCATTGTGCTATCTCTATGAGAAGTTTCGTTTCCAATCCATAGCTACAAGAATGGGTTTATCGATCAGAAACATGAGATCTAGGAATTTGGCAAAGGAACTCCAATTTTCTTAAAACTGCTATTATTGAGATGGCCCCACTTTGACTTTAAAAATGACCAAATTTTAACGTACAATGAAAAGGAGGGACAAGTAACGATACAATCAAATGCAAAGGAAAAGGAAAGACCAGACTATTTTGCGTATACCCTCATCCTTTGTGTTTGATCGCATCGTTTCTGTTATTTCTCAGGCTGGGTTTTGCAACATACAGAAGTTTCTTTCGATTGTAGATACCTGTACGTACTTACCCCCAAGTATTTTGCGCTAGTGGCACGCATTTTAAAATCCTTTGCGACTCCAGAGCTAGAGAGCTCCCACAGAAATACTCCTAAAAACAGCCTTGATTAATCATTCTTTCAGATTTTCTTTTTGTTTTCTGTTTTTTTGGTTAAAGGTTAAGGGACAGACTTAAGGATTCGATAAGATTTAGGGTTGAGTTTAAGGACGGGGTTAGGGATATGTACGTATACGTACGCTCCCCTACGGCAAAACGCTTGAGGTACATACGTACAGGTAACAACAGACTTTTCTTTCTGCCCCAGTTTGAGATCATTGATCGAGCATTTACTTCATCCTCTTTTTAGACCCTTCCATCCCAGCATGCACTCACTTGATTAATTACCACCTTGTTTTCCTGTAGCAACTCGTCTTGTATTTGTGGTTTTTTGTTTTGTTTTTTGGTCTTCCCCCAAGAAAACGGAAAACAATTATGTCGAGTGATCTATCAGGAGTCTCTGAATCACTCAAAACACTTCCTGTTTACATCTTGTTCTGCATGAACCTACTCATGGCAGAACAACATCCAAAGTACAAAACAACACCAAAAACAAACAAAAAAAGCCCTCGATAATGGAAATCTATTTCCTCGGGCAATACCTTGGGCGAACAGAATCAACGAGCAGTAAGAATTCAGTACGACTTCAAGTGCCATAGACGCCATTTCAGTGGGATTATACGGGTGTATAGAGAGACATTTAGACCTACAAAATGGCGAAAGCGGACATGCTAAAAACTCTTTCGGGTAGCTAATGGTCCTGACATATATCACACGGTACCTCTCGGTCGTCCAGTCTTGGAATAACAGAATGAAAAGACTTGTCGTTGCTGCACTTAATCTAGGTAATGTCACTATAACTCAGTGGCAAGGAGGTCATTTCAAAGCTAGGAACGAATTTGTCACTGGGATACATGTACACTACTACATGTGGTTGTAGTTTTCGTTTTATATATTAGGTCTTTTTCGGGCCGAATATGTTCAGAAATCGGTCTTCCGTTCAGGGGTACTTTGAAAATGTTTGTATTTGTCCAGGTTGGGAATGTCTCAGAGCAGAAGAGAGTGAAGAACCATGTTAATGTTCATGTCCATTCAACACATTCATTTCCTCGCTCATTCATCGTACGTTTTTTCCAGTAATGTTTGCCTACCATCCGTTATCAATAATTATGACATATTTATTCGGTTCACTCATTTCTTCGTTCATTCACATTCAAACAGCTGGCGGAATGGAAAGAATAAAGGAAGTAAAGCATTGTGGCGGGGGGGGGGGGGTGCTAGTTGCGTTAGTGGTCTTGTCCACAGCATTCACTCCGTTCCGCTATTTTACGGAAAATGACGTATGAAAAAGTGAAACACTCCTTGCCTCTGTCTACTGGTCTTGTCCACAGCATTCACTCCGTTCCGCTATTTTACGGAAAATGACGTATGAAAAAGTGAAACACTCCTTGCCTCTGTCTACTGGTCTTGTCCACAGCATCGATCCGCTCCCCTCTTCACCGCTATAGAGCAAAGAAAGTTTTTCATGCGTCTTTTTCCGTAAAATTAGCGGAGCGAATGCTGCGGACAAGACCACTTAAGCAACTCATCGTTCACTTTCCTCTTTTCTCGTTCTTCTAAAAATGCAAGATGTCTGCAAACATTCACACCGCATAGAAATCTCAAACTCAGCCAACAGGACAACACCATTTATACATTAAACACCCAGGAAGCCCATCCACCCCGACCCCCACTCCCCATATCTCAGGCCTCACCCGTGAGAACCATGGCCCTCGGCAAACCCCGGAGTGTGTGTACGACACGTATGTTTATTAATCAATTCATCAACTGGACAGCCTATGACATCATCACGAGTCACCACCTTTCTTGTAAACATCACCATCTGTGGACAACGAAAAGGGACCTATGTCCTCGCTCCATCCATGCCCGTAGCCGACCTGTTTTAACCCTCCCAGGTCCCAGGGACGGAAAGAAAGCAAATTCAGTTTAATGTCTGAATCACATTTAATTGCAGTTTCAGTGCAGTTAGTATCATTCCTTGACGTCGTTAAACACAATCAGAAAAACACATAGCCCGTCACTGTTCAACGCTAATGACATTAGTCAATTTGGCATCTTTGAGATATTAAGAAACAATGTTTCTTTTCCTGTCCTTTGGTGGCTTATGCAAAATGATTCTATTGGATTATTACATTTTTCTATTGGCACATTTCTTTTTCCATAATTATTATCTGATAGCCCCCAAGCTCAGGAATGCAATGATCCGTCAGTTACTTTTTCGAAGTCTGACATATGCCATTATCTCAGAGCAGTGACGAAATTCTTCCCAAATGATAAATAAATGGGGTGCCCATGCAAGACAATGTTCTAAATTAAACGCTACACATTTCTATGCCGGGTTGGCTGCCGAAAAACTGTTTCACACACGGCACTTGAGGCTCTTGAGCAGGCGCGTCCAACATACAGTCTGTGGGTCACAATCCGGCCGCTGAAGATTTTTACCGGTCCCGGTCAACTCAACAAACCTCCACTGGTTTTACAACTTTTGCAATTGTAAAAGAAAAAGACTTTTGCTAATTCCTCCAAATTGGAGGAATAGAACTACGCTTTCTGTACTTCTTTTATTTAACGTCTAGTTGGTCGTCCTACTCGACACATTTTAGAAGCTAAAATTTAAGCAAATATACTACCCGTAGATATACAAAAAGATCAGACACTCCCTTCTTCGAGCCTCTAAAAAAAAGGTGCACACAGTTTGCACGCTGATCAGGGGCGGTGCTCATCGCGCATTGCATGAAAAGAATGCTTAACGCTTGATATAATGATAAATGAACGATGCGGATGTTTCAGTGCCATAAAAATAGCCAGAGTTTTATTACATCGATTGAAGTTATAATAATTACATAATAGTAACGTCAATCACGGTCTACATCGATAGCTGATCAGTGAACATAATTCAGTATTTTCCCAATATTGGCTTCGTAAAATACGGCATTGATTGTTCATGACTTAGGCGCATTCGCCGCTAGATGCCGTCTGTGCCAGCTAAACACGAGAGCTGTCTCATCTTATTATATCCAGCACCTTTGATTTAAGTGGCCCGCATTGAAACTAAAATTTTCATCGGTGGTCTTCATTTAAAAATGATTGGACAACCCACGGCCTTACAGGGTTAATTGTCGGATAGCCTCAAGTCGCACTGGACGGCTGAGATGTACAGCGGACAGTATATTACCCTCCTGACTGAAGCCACAGTTTTAAAGCCCCGGTGCCAGGGTTCTGAGTCCCAGGTACACGGGTCTGATGAGACAGGAAGGATTTTGTTGATGACAGGTACAATGTAAGGGTTTTAGCCGGCAGCTTTGTGGCCGGTAACCTCGTCATGTGACACAGGGTAATCCGCCAGGGGATGGCTTCTTATCAACAATGTGCAACGCGAGATTCAGGCTCTGTCGTGACATAGTTTTCATTTAAGTCCAAATTGTTGTTGTCAAATATGGCCATCGTTTATGTGCCAAAGGCGTCCTTAGGCCTACAGCACAAGTTTGTCTTGCCACAGCTTGGAGGACTATGGCGTTAAATGAGACCTCGTGCGCTAGTGAGTCTGAAACAAGTCTGGTCTCGCTAGTGGATTCAGAGGAGCTTCAAGTCTGAGTTAACCCTCTAAGCACCATAAGGTATCACAAGTGATACACAGACATTTATCACTCGGGTTGCGGTTCCCTCAAGAACTCAGCGTTAGAAAAGTACATTATTGTTTAGTGTTTTCTACAATACACACAGTATAATATCAACTAAATGACCATGAAAAAACCCTTCATTATGTCCCTAAGAACAAATGTTCACGAAATCTGAATTCGCCCACAAGCAGAAATGGAGGCGGAACCTACAGGGTTAAAACTGAGGTAAAACAGGGTTGAGTCTGTGAGCTAAGAGCTTCAGTAACTTTCAGGTACTTATAGTTTATTTTTCACCTTCATTTTATGGAAGGCTCCTGCTGCCAAAAATATCGGAATTTAACCTGATCGTAACTTGACACTGTTAAGTTCGGTGACACGGTGGTCTGGAGGCAAAGTGCTCGCCTCTCATGCCGAAGGTACCAGGTTCGATCCCCGGTCGGTGCAAGCATGTTGGAATTTTTCTTTTTACCGGGGGAAAAATTCCTGTCCCTGATCCTATGATGAGCACCTAGATGATCGAGCACCTAGTCTTCTTGGATAAGGACAAAAAAAAAACAAACTCGGACAGCTCGTGCGTATGTTGCGTACGTTAAAGATACCTTGGAGTTCAAAGCAGGCCGCTGCCAGGGCAAATTTCTGAAACACTCATCCCCACCACAAAAACACATAGAAACAAGGCCAAGAAAAACTGGGCCTCTGACATCACTGATCTTAATCCAGTTTATTACAAATCTTCATTGACTTCATCATTTCTGTCCCAAAGTTATGTTTCTGTTCACTTCATGTCTGGATTTGTTAATCCAAAAAACGCTTATTTACGCTGAATTCACAATGTCCTCTTAATCCCCGTGGTCATAAAATTGTCTTTCTGAGATGTGAAGACCATGTCAACTTGATCTCCTTGTAACCCCCCCCCCCCCCCCCCCGCCCACCTTATTTTATGACATTATGGCTGATCGAAGAATAACTGAAGGGGAATAAAAAAAATATGACGAATTCTGCATTCCAAACTTCACTGAGTTATTCGCTGCCACGTAGTGGCCGAAAGGGGCTACTGTACTAAAAGTTAAGGATAACAAAATATTGCATGCTTTAAACACACACATACAAAAAACCAAAAAGCCCCCTCCCCCTCTCTCTCTCTCTTCTCAAAGTATATAAACAGACTTTAAAGACTGCCAAGGCGCCAAACACTTAATTCTCTCTAATCCTCCATCATCACCAAGCACATGAAAAGCGGGTATGGGAGAAGGGGGGGGGGAAACTAAACGTACGCACGTACATAATTGAAGTGTCACCCCAAAGAGTGAGCAAATGTAGATGAACCGCATCCAGATATATAGGTCATGCTATGTATAAAGTACCTTCAGATCTATGTCTGACTCATTCGGCATCATTAAGGAGACGGCAAAAACTATCTTTGATTTTATTAAATGAAATTGACTTTAGATTACTTTAGATAGGTAATCTCGGAATGAAGAACACTTGCTGTGGCCGATCTAAGCTTTTGACTGCAGGAGGGAAGGAAAACGGTTTTTCTGATTCCAGCGTCTTCATCGCTCATAATGATTATGTTGGTCTTCCTCGTGATGGTTCTTTTACCGCCTAGGGTGACATGAACGGGGGGTAGGTCGTGAGGGGGAGGGGGGTTCCGAAGACAAGGGTTTTGAAGACAAACGACTGGCCCAGCCAACCAACCAACTAACCATCCGCCCGACTGGCCGACTGACCAAGCAAGCAAACAAGCAACCAGTCAACTACATACTCATTTGGCAATGTGCCCACCCGGCATGCCAAGGGCTTGAGATTCGATCGGGTCGGATCTCCTTTGTTTAATATCTCTAATGATTGTTTTTTTTTGTTGTTGTTGTTTTCACTTCTGCCTCTTCTCCAGGTCTTAAAAATTATTTTCAAGTCTGATTTCTTCATCGGTCATCGTATAAACTGGTCGTATTCTTGAAAATGACATGATATTGATTTTGGTAAAATCAAAATATATATATATATGTAATACGTCTTCTTGTCACTTCTCTTTCTTATTCTGTGCCATCACTCAGTTTGATTAATATCCATTTTCTCTTTCTGTCGCCCACTAATGTTCTCGTTTTACTGTGCCGACGATCTGTGAAATCTCATCATTCTTTTTTCCTATCTTTCTTTCTATCTTTCTTCCCTTCTGCCTATCCCATCTGTTGTCCATCTGTCACAGACCCCCCCCCCCCCGAGAGAGCACAATGTAATGAAGATACCTCACACAGAGCTCTAATAACCTTCTATACACACACACACACATACATACACACAAAGCTAGACATCCTACATTCTGGCCTTGTACATGTAATGTATACACACACACACACACTGAGACACATCTTACATTCTGGCTGTGATGTACTCTGACAGATCTCTCACAACAAACGCTCCGACTCCCTGATTGTTATCCCTTGCCCCTTGCACTTGGTGTAGAAACAGCAACAGCCATGACCCCCCACCCCCCCACACACACACACAACATGCAATGATTTATTACACGCGCTTGACATCCAAAGAGGACATGACTCCCAGCTCTGCATGATTACTGCCCCCTGCGGCAACCACTGGGAAAAAGGGGAATTAATTCATGAGTTTGGGCTGAACAGTTAGTGGTCACCGCAAAGTGGACATCGGGCACGGTCAGCCGAATGGTTGTTGACCCCAATACCAAATGGATAAGAAGATTTAAGTACGTACAAATTAATTTTACTGACAGATCAGGGAGACTCGAGTTTCCTATGGGAAAATTCTTCCCTCAAGAGCAGATTGTCTTCAGACCTAAGCAGATCTTTCATTCGTAATGATAGGAAATTTGTTTTTAAAAAAGGCTTAGTCTAGTTTTAACACAGCAGAAATCTGTCAGGTTTCCATCCCTAGGAGAATGACAGACCGTGAAGAATTAACTCTTTAAGGCTCATCGTATCGTATGCAAAAGGTAATTAGGCACAGAAACATCCCTCACCTATAGCACATAAAGCCAGCTTGCAAGGGCCAAGCAATGTTTAGCTATCTCAATTTCAACTTTCTATGCACTTGAGGTGTTGCAAAGGAACGAGAAAGCACTTAAAAATAAAGTTCAAATATGTTCATATCTCTGCTTTTTTTTTTTTTTCACCCTTCCTGGGACGGTGAGGGTTAAAGTACAATTCATTCATTGCTACTGTTGACATCTCCGAATATCAACTGTTGACTAGATAGATGGATGAACTTCAAGCCCTGGATTAAGATGGAAAGATTAAAACACTCCTGGATACCAACATATTAACTTGAGACATGCCATCTATGTGAGCAGTGCATGTTGACAATAGAATACGGAGAATCAAAAACCAGGAATGTGAAATTTGCAGCGCAAGAGATAATAGTATCCCTTTCCACTTCTTTATTGCGAACCCTCAAAGCATTATGAGATGGACAGCGAATATGCAGCATCCTTACACACAGTGGTTTTCAAGACAAGGAGAAGTAGCCCAGCGAGTACGTACTCATAGAGTTTAATCACACCTCCCAAATGGCGAAACGAAGTCACAGCGGTTACAAGAATTGGAAGGGACCGTCTTCACCAAAGACAATGTACGCATCTATTTAGTGTGGTGTGTTCGTATTTTTGAGTTGATTGAAACTATTAAAGTGCCGGTTGTAAGCTTTTACTCCCCGTGGACATGCACAAACAGTGTACTGTTTACCGATGCGACCTACTTTTCGCTTCATGCCAACAATGGTTTCGCGGAACCTCCAGATCCAGTGTCTCTCAGTGCAAATCGACCAATAGTGATTTCTCTCTTTGCTCCCTGGCAGCGCATAAGAAAAATTAATATACTCAAATCTGTGCAAAATATGTGGTTTCATCTTGAAGATATGTGAACCACTGTCTTTTCTCTCCCTCTCGTTCTGCCTCCCCCCCCCCCCACCCGCTAAACTTTATGGTTTTACGTCAAATCCCAATTTATAACAATGATATAATGTTTTTAATATTCCCCTGGAGCCAGTTCAGCTTCTATAATATCAAAAGGATTAGACTACCTGTAGTTTCTCTGATATATTCTATTGATGATTACTGCTACCGTGCTGACTCACTGTGGGTAATACCGTTTTTCCGCCGCTTTAGACAGAGCATCAGATACCGCCTATCAACGCCTGAAAGCAGTAAATACTCGGGATTAAATCTGAGATTTGCTCGACAGGATGGGAAATTGAATTTTCTTTGTGTAGCGCACTGAGTGACTTGGCCCTCCACCCTCTCCCTCCCGCCTTCCCATTATTTGCACACGTACATTCACTCAAATGCACAATATAAAACCTAACGACAGCGAAGAGGATGAGCTACTATAAACAGAGGAAAGAGGAGGAGGAGGTGATGGTAGCTAGGAGGATTGGGGCGGGCTTAAGTCAAAATGTGGCAAAAAGAAATTGTATCAAAGATATTAGAACTGACAAGTTAAGACAGCTAGTGCTTTTGCGTGCACAGATTTCGCACGCCACCTGGCGGCAAACGCGCAGAAGTCATGAAAAGTGCCGTATTTTACAAAGCCAAATAGGGAAAATATTGAATTTTGTTCACTGTTCAGCTATCGCTAAAGGCCTTGATTGACGTCTCTTATTATGGAATTATAACCTCAGTCACTGTGGGCTATTTTATCTTTTTTGTTTGTTTGTTTAGTTGCAGTAGCACTGTCACAATTTGGCATCATAAATTTACTATTATATCAAGCATTCTCTTCATACTATGCGCTATGGGCCCGGCCCCCGATCAGCGCGCACGTTGTGTGGACGCTTTTTTTTTAGTGGTGCGAAGAAGGCAGTGTCTCATCTTATCCTTTCTAGTATCTTTCACTGTAGACAGCAAAGCCAGGCTTTGCCACAAACACATTTTTAAATTCTGTTTGCCACATTTTGAGGCTTTGCTACGTACATAGTAACAACCTCTCCTTTTTGCCATTGTTTGACTTTGCTTCAAGCCTTCCTGTGACCTCACAGATTTTCTTTTTTTTTATAATATAGTGCGGGGAAAAGGAAGGAAGGGGGTGGAGAGATCAAGAACCATAAATCTGACAGTAAATTTTTGATCACCACGGGCTGCATTTGTGCAGTGTGCTATCCACACACTATGGCGTTCACCACATAGTCTTCAATCTGCCTCCATCATAACAAGGTGATTCTCCCTCGCTCGTCCCCCTCCGCCTCCCCCCACCACACACTATACTCCACACACCCCTCCCACAGATGGCTGCACTTTGGGCATGAGGGACAGACCAATGGAAAGATCCAGATAAAAAAACTGAGCACTGGTGAGTTCACAGATTTTAACTTTTTTCGCCTCCTTTTGTACCCCCCCCCCCTCCCCTCGGTTGCAGTAGGATAGAAATTGGAACCCGGGTGTATACGTAAGGGTATGAAAGGAGTTTGACATTACGGGATGCACTAAGTGACTGCTTGTTTGTTTCAAGAGGAAAATACAGTCACACGATACATCTGAACGTTAGAAACACAAGTTAAAATAGTAATAAAAAAAACAACAACTTCACTTTCTTATTGGAAACGAAAAGTCAAAATCTGTGAAAGAGATCTGGAGGACACCAGAAACACTAGAATCTCTCTCTTTTTTATGAAAAATATTCAACGCTGAAAGAGCATGGACGGTTTCAAGGAGCACATAAACATAAAATCTACACTTTCTTGATGCATAATTTCGTCTTGTCACATTTACTTTAATGTCGGATATGAAAAGGCTAAGATATGCGAATCAAGAAAACCTTGGCTTTTATTGGTGGGAAACTCCAACAGAGAGAATTCTACCAATCTAGTAAGATTTGTAGGGAGTTATTTAATTCTATTTGTGAAATTTAGACTGGTGATGTTGTGAATACCAAACGTAAATAAAGTACCCAAGACAGACCATGAAAGGCACAAAGTGGCCGTTATCGTGCCGACCCGCCGTAAAAAACCCAATCTCACACTCAAACTCAAACTCACTTCAGAAACAGAATTTGAAGAGTTTGGTAAGATGAAGGTAATAAGAAAACATTCTGAGTCTTCACTGAAAGACGTCATTACAATCATGTTTTACTGTTACCGTTTCGTCATTTCCTTCACAGATCAATTTCAGGTAGGAGCGAAGGGGTTTACATAAAGTTAACCAGCATTACTAAGGAAATTGAAATGAAATTGAGAAATGAGTGAGGGGGAGAAAAATGAGTGGAAAATGAATGGAAATAGAGAACGGAGAAATTCAACATGAAAGGCAATACGGAGTAAATTTGTCAAATAGCAATGCAAGAAGACAGAAAATCCACAGTGGAAAGACAGATATTATAACCAGGGTCGTCTTAACATTATTATGGGCCCCCGAGCAAAGCAATAGGTTGCGACCTGCCCCCTCAGCAACAATCCAGAAATTTGCATGCATGGGAGCCCCTAAACCCTTTGGTCCCCTTGACAACTGCCTAGTATGCCCATGCGTTAAGACGGCTCTGGATATAACCAGAAACGGTGGGTGAAAACGGATGGGAAGAACATTGGGCTGGTAGCACACTGAGTCAAGTCCGTTTTGTGTCTGTTTTGACCCAGTGCACGACGTCTCTTTTCCCGCCAGCTAACTCGAAACAGTAATGACGCACCCGAAATGGTGAGCAGAACGTGTTTCGGTCCCGCCAGTGTGCCTAGATCCCGTTTAGCTCAATAGACCACATCTCACGCAAAAATCGAGACAAAAATAGACTTGATTCAGTGTGGCACCAGCCTTAAGCTCCTCACAGCGGTGTGCAGAAGGGAGGGAGGGGGCAGAGGGGCGACGGCCCCGAGTATCTATTTCAGGAAGCATCCAATCAAAGAGTGAAATTAAAATTAAGTTTTTTGAAATTATCGCTGTTAATGACGTTGTACAATCCCACAAGCTGGCGTAAATGTGGATTCGTGTTTAAGTGGTCTTGTCCACAGCATCCGCTCCGCAATTTTTACGGAAAATGACGTATGAAAAACTCTCTTTGCCTCTGTAGCGGTGAGGAGCGGAGCGGAACGGATGCTGTGGACAAGTATACAGAATTTAGAAACAAAGAGTGTTTTACGTCATTGTCCTTAAAAATAGCGGAGCGGAGCGGAGGGGATGCTGTGAACAACAGCAGTTAATAAGCGAGACCAGAGTAGAGAACCTGTTACATGTAAATACAGTGCGTGTTCAGAAGTAGGTCAAGTGTTTTCTGACAGGATATCTCATTTTGGGGCACCGGACTTAATAAATGTGGCTGATTCATATTCAGTTTGAACCAAACATGTATTTCAACTGTTTTTAGATAATCGAAAATGTCTTCCTTTCTTGCATTTCTCAATACTGGACCCCATACTTGAGTCTTGGGGAATACAATCAAGGAGTTCAATTTGTTGCCACGGGCATCACCAACCTCAAGCCACTGGCGCCGCAGAAAGAAAAAAGACAGAAGAAAACTCACTGAAAGAGTACGCTAAACCTCGCAGTTCAAGACAGAAGACAAAGGACTAAAAGCTTGCACAGAACAATGAATGGCTATATCAAAACTGAGCATTAATGTTAATGTCTTATCTTCCCTCGCGGGGGGAGAAGTGACATTTGCACGAAGGAAGAGGTGTCGCGCGTATGTCATCAAGTGACAAGTGAAAGGAAGGATTAATACCACACAGCAGAGACTGGGCCTGCAATGACAGATTGTGGGAGTAAATCTGTGCCACGGTTTTACATGCAGCTAACATACGCCTCAGGGGCGATATCCGGTGCTTTTGCACTGAGAAAGAACAGATGTTTGCACTGAAGATTTTCAGAATACGTGTCTCCAGTAAGTGCAATAAGAAACGTGGAAACAAACTGTTATAAACATTTTCTATATTTTATTCGAAGTTAGAATCGTTGAAACAGCGAGGCTGATTTTGATTCGGTTCTAACATGAAACAATAGAAAAAGGAGAATCGTGTATACACAGCAAAAAATCTCTTTACACATTGCTGGTCGAAAGTCAATATCGTATTTGTATATTCTGCAAGGAATTGTGGTGTAACACTAGCTTAAATTGCTAAAGTAAATGAAATAACAACATCATTATCCCCCTTCCCCCCCCCCCCCCCAAAGAAAACTACACACAAAAAACAACACGCCAAGAAATACACCAACATTGAAAAACTCCCCAATCTTCAGCAACAGAAATGATAATAAACGTAACCGCGAAACAAAATAACAACCAGGATGACTATTATGAAACCGCAACAACCACAACAACAACGCTAACCACAGTACTGACAGAAATGATAGCAGCAAGCAACTGCTTGTAATTCTTGAACCAATAAACTCCAATTTTCAATCTCTGTATGTAAAAATAGATTTGATTCCCCCTTGGATTGCTCGTCACAACAACATCCCACCTATCTCAGAGATCTATCTACCTGTGTAAACGGGACGGGTGGAGAAAGTGGCAACAGAAATAGACGGAGAATTGGATGGGTGGAATTAAAGATATATTTGCTATGTAAAGGTACGAATGAGACGGAAAACAAATAAATGAGATACGGAAGTTAAATGACAGAGAAAATGAATGAAAAATCAAAGGAGGAATAAACGTGAAGATAAAGATTTAATGAGACAATTATTGAATAACCCTGGCGTCTGTTACCGAATTAATTTATGCAAGAATTATAGAATGATAAAAAAAGAGAACGAATGAATAAATGAATGAATGAATGAACTAACAACTGACTGATTGACTAACTGTCTGACTGACTGACTAACTGTCTGACTGACTGACTAACTGACTGCCTGACTGTCTAACCGAATGAATGAATGAAAGAATGAATGAAAACTCAATGATCCTGGTATGTCTGCAGGGCGAATGAATGAATGGATGAATGAATGAATGAATGAATGAATGAATGAATGAATGAATGAATGAATGAATGAAAGAACGAATACTAAATGCCCCTGATATAATTGCAGGGCGAATGAACGAATGCATGAATAAATAAACGAATGAATGAATGATCTAGCGAATGAATGAATGAAAACTCAGTGACCCTGGCATAACTGCAGGGCAGCCCTGGGCGACCACGTACACTAAGTATTTGGTCTAGCCACACTCTGCATCAAATGGTTTAACGGCCGAGTGCTCGCCATTAGGCCAGGCACGCTAAAAGGGGCCACATACTCTCGCTCAATAAAATATATTAAGAAAAGTGGAAAACAGAATAGATTTAATGGTATCTTATATCACATCTCAGGCCTGATTTAGGTTACTGCTGTGTGTATGTCCAGAATGGATACGGCTTGGGCTGACCCTAAAACATCCTTATTCAAATTTACCCACATAGTCAAAATTTCGCAAAAAGAAAAAGTTGTATGCAGCAACGCCTCACGTAAGAAATAATACTGAAACAATACAAGCTTTAAGCCTTGCTGCGACTCCACAGACTTTCCATGGCTGTTATGATATTTCGTCATTTCACTCCTAACACAATCCGTCAATAAAGATATTTTTTAATCGCTTCCTTGAGCAAAAAAAATAAAAATAAAATAATAATGTATATCTGGTTGTAAAAATATATATATATATATATATGGTTGTAAAGTCATTTTCAGTTTTAATTAGATGACAAACAGAACTGTCGTAAACAGGATAAATATTACAATAATCCTACCTACTGGCGTCAGGGAGACAATGGTATACTATCAAGTCGAAACTGAACTTAAACGAAAATGCCAAATGTTGGCGAAATGGCCACAAAAACTTTTTCAGACAATTACAAGTCAAACCACATAATTACTTGAATGTTTTGGTTAAATATTTAAATCTCCACCCCCAGAGAGAGAGAGAGGGAGAGAGAGAGAGAGAGAGAGAGAGAGAGAGACAGAGAGAGAGAGAGAGAGAAAGAGAGAGAGAAAGAGAGAAAGAGAGAGAGACAGACAGACAGACAGACACAAAAAGAGAAACGGGCCGTATTTTGGTTTGAAACAAACAAGTTGCTTTGCTCGTCTCTAAGGCTGGGCTTTACAGCACACACTTTTTATTTCTAATTTTTGTTTGTCACCATGTAGTACATCTGTGTGACTAAGAGCTGAGAATATTTCGACTACTTTGCTCTGGTAGCCACTCCGTAAAATAAATTATGAGACTTGCATGAAGCAGTAATACCCTGGACAACTAGGTTATCTAAAACTAGATGAGCCACCGGGCATTGCCCAGAATAAACAATCATGTGATCCCCCCCCCCCCCCCTTCTCTCTAGTATAATAAAAGTAATAAACTACAGTCTTGCTTCAGAACTCATGCGCACCACAACCTTACGCGCCAAACTGAACGCTTGATACGGTTACTTTTTATGACATGCACGGTACTATATATTACGAAACAAACATGCAAATATACAGATGTTACATAGCAATAAACATTGTTATTTTTTTAAAAATACACGCTTGAAGTAAACAACTTTTAATTATAGCCACCATCTTCCTAATCTCAATTGTCACCTTCCTGCCAAATTTAAGGCCTGAAGAGTGTATGGATTGGTCAGTTAGTCATGCCAAAGGTTGCAAGTTACTGAAATATATAATAGATGGTACCTAAACTGGAATCACTGGAGTGTGCAATTCAGCTCGGGGGGAGACAGAACAAGAGGTCGAGGATGAATGAGGCGGAGAGCTCCGAGACGGTACCCGAACCTGGCCCTCCTACAAACTTTCAATGAACACTCGAGTAAGCACAACGATTAGGTGTGGAAGAATAGGTGAGAAATTGATGGAAATTGTCAATTAATGGGGTTTTTTTCTCCCCATCTCCGCCTCTGCGGGCAAGGCCACCTCTTAGCTGAATGACATGGGGATACTACCGTGCTGGGGAGAAAGACCGTACAAGACAATCCGCAGCCAATTCGATTTTTGGGCATCATTTCGTCAGCGCTCCCTATAACTGTAGTAACTGGTGTTGACTACTTTTCAGGAAAAGCAAAAAGCTGTTTTATTTAGCATAATTGGTCTAGTTAAGAAGCATTTTTTGAAACTTTGCTATTCTATTATCCATGTATTTCGGCTACGGAGTCTAGAACCAAGATAATTAATTTGATGCGGCTTTGAATGTTGCTGTACATTATTACGTGGAAATCGATTTTTCGATTTTTTGAGTTACTGCAGTCTCAGGGAGCGGTGATGGTTTGGGAGGTATCTTACTAAGCCCAGTCAGACATACAGTCAGATGCTGGCAGACAAGAACTGCACAACATAATTTCCTATATTTTCTTAGTAAATTCGGAAAGACCATATCATACTAAGCCCGGTCAGACACAATCGGCTTCTGTCAGTGTTTCTTTGGTGTACGTTTTGCCGGCAGCAACTGGCTCTGCCGTTCCGTGTTTAGTATGATACCCCCCTTAGCCTGGGCATGCAGCAGCCCACTTTGATCGGCGGACTTACTGGATGTTGACGTCACGATAACGTGGTTCAATGAGATCCAATTAGTTGACTGGTGCCCGAGCTTTCACTGATGATGACGTCATGACAGTGTATTTCAATGAAAGTTTGAATTTTTTAGACAAAACACGCCAACACGATAAAGCTCACAGTACTGTGCCCAAGAGAAAACAAGGCGATAGACAGAATATAACACAAAGATAGGACAGAAGGAGACCCTAAGAGAAGCTCCCACCAGCCACCCGCTTCAGCGAGGTCTCAACTAGTTGGTTGGTGCCCGAAGTTTCACTAAAACTCAATATCGTGACGTCACCATCCAACTATTAGTCGGCCAATCAAAATCGGTCGGTGCATGCCTAGCCTTTATAGAATGAAATATGTTACACTAGCTTTCTGTCTGGCTTGTAACTTTGTACGACTCATTGATCCCCTTGGCCACTGCAAAATGAAAACCTGAGCAAAACAAAAAGAGGGCCACAACATGATTTTTTTTTCCATATGTGGCATGCAATTGCCAACAGAACACACAACAACGTTTACCTTCTTAAATTTGCCGACGACTCTGCTATTTTAGGCCTTTTACCTAACTCTGGCCACGAATATTCTAACATTGTACAATCCTTTCATTGTTGGTGTAATAACAACTATCTTCTACTGAATGTTAAGAACACAAAAGAGCTTGTTTTTGACTTTAGGAAAAATAACAACGATCCTGTTTGCCCTCTTACTATCAACAATGAAGAGGTTGAAATTGTCACAGAGGCCAAATATCTTGGCATTACTATTGATTCATTGCTTAACTGGCATGCGCATGTAACATATGTATACAAGAAAGCCAACCAGCGCATGTATTTCCTCAGAAAGCTCCGCTTTTTAAAAGTTAGCAAAAGCATTCTGAAAATATTTTACACCATGGCTATTCAGAGCGTTTTGATGTATGGAGTTGTCTGTTGGGGAGGAAACATCTTACAAAAAGATAAAAATAAGATCAATAATTTAATTAAAAAAGCATACAAAATTTGTATCTGTGATCTGCCATATTTTGATGAGCTGTACACTGGTGCTTGTATTAAAAAAGCTAATATTATTATAAATGACCCCCAACATCCCCTGAACAAGGAATATATAAGATCTGTAAGAAGTTTAAGGCTGTTGTCAAAGAAAACTAAAACTGAGCGCTACTTTAAACCGTTTATTCCATCATCAACTAGGATGTTACAATAATGTCGTCATCTTGATCGTAATCTGTGCACAGTTGAATTATGTCCTGCGTGTCAGGTCAATGTGTTTTAGTTAGGGAAGCATATTGTGTGCACTGTTAATTTTGTTAATTTAGTTAATTTATCAGTGTGTGTGTATATATGTGTGTGTGCGCGCTATGTATCATACTTTCTGCTTCTGTAACTGTATTGTTATGTATTCAATGATCAAAACAAATTTCCTTGTACAAGGACGAATAAAATTTATCTTATCTTATCTTATCTTATCAATAAAGGATATTTTAAGAGAATGTGTAGACTGCATGCGGAGCCATGAAAGAATTATTTTCTGACGTGGACTCACAGCAAGACGTGTCCTCTCTGAAAGAGGCTAGGATCAACGTTTAGATTTTTAAAAATTCATACACATTTACAAAATTATTTCCAAATCTATACAAAAGGATTTTTGAACATTCTACCAGAGCAATGATCTTGTAACGTAACTATTTAGTTCTGCTTGTGAAACTTAAAGTTGGTGAAATTCTGAATACCAAACATAAATAGGGTACATTAGAAAGACTGTGAAAGGCGCAAAGTGGCAGTTTCGTGCCGACGAGCCATTTAACCCAAACTCAAACTCAAACTTAAACTTCGCGTCTCCGATGATATTTTTATTTGGGCGAATACGGTGATTTCCCGTGGCAAGGCCGTGTAAGAGGGATGCTGGTTCTGTCTTCATGACAAGACAACCTTAGGTCTGAAGTGCTGGCGCTTCACAAGCATGAGTAGCCCGAGGAGAAGGCTTAAGGAAGTACAGACGAGGTGTGCACTGTTAATTTTGTTTATTTATTAGTGTGTGTGTATGTGTGTGCGCGCGCTATATATCATACTTTTTGTTTCTGTAACTGTATTGTTATGTATTCAATGATCAAAACAAATTTCCTTGTACAAGGACGAATAAAATTTATCTTATCTTATCTTATGTAATGCTTGAGCCTTGACCGTCTTGGCATTGTCCACTTTCCGCTGGGGTGGTCAGTCTAGCACCCCCAGTGCAGAATGCAGACATATTTGAGGAGGGCGCGAGTGACACCCCCCGCCAGTTACCAAAACATCTCATTGACCACACAGAAGTGGGCATGGAGGACGAGTGGATTAAGGTGGGTGGTGGCGTGCAAAAATTAAAAATACACCGGAAAAAAAAGAGAAAAAATATAGAAAAGAAGAAAGAGAGGAAGGAGAGAATAAAAAGAAAGAAAGAAAAGAGAAAGAAAAGAAAGAAGATAAAGAGAAAGAAAACAAAGAAGATAAAGAGAAAGAAAAGAATGAAACAAAGAAAGAAAGAAAAAAAGAAAAAAAGACTAGAGAGAGAAAAGAAAGAAACGAAAGAAAGAAAGAAAAGAAAGGAAGAAAGAAGAGAAAGAACAGAAAGAAAGAAAGAAAAGAGAAAGAAAAGAAAGAACCAAAGAACTTTTTTTTTCACAGTGATGGGAGCAATATACCCTCATAACTGCTGAATTTTTATGTCTTCCAACTGTATAGAATAATGACTACCAATAACTTTCTGATTTGCTCACTGCAACCGCTTCACGCAGGACAATTATTTTATCGAATAAATCTGGACCGTCACAAAAAACTTCCCTGTTGATCTTAAATGCCATCTTAAGCTATAATTTCACAGTCACAGTTGTCATAAGTCGTTTACGGTTGTACAGTTCAAGTACTGAAAAAGACAAAAAACGGTGTGACATCAATCCCGAGCGTAACACGGACATGCAGTCATGTCATAATAGCGACAGTGACATGAACAGAGACGCAACCATAGGGCAGGGACTGTGTATCGAGCAAAGCAAGTGACAACCGGCCAACTAACGCATTTATCAAGTGACAATGTTATTGTTATTCTATGCAATCATCACACGTAAAGCTCGGGATGAACGTTTCGGCGACTCGTTACAGAACATTTTTGCTCAGCGATACAAAGGGAATTCAAGGGCCAAAATACTTACATGACAGAGGGTCTTTTCCTCTGTAGATCTCCAATACTTTCGCTCGACAGTGAACAGTGTCAATTATCGTTCTTTTCAGACAATAACAAGAGGTTCATTGTTTGTTCCTGCAATCTTAAAGAAGGTAAATCTAAATAGAAAGGATTCAGCTTGACTTCTGTCGAGTATATTTTTTAGGAGGAGTGGGGGGGGGGGGGCGGAGGGGGAAGGTATTGTAGCATATTTCATATTACACCAATGCGATGAGCAAAATTGTGAAAGAAATCCAGGCAGAGATTCTTAGGTTTTCTTTCGCTGACATTATATAATATACATGTTGCCAGGAGGGACGGTCTTTCCGAAGAGCCTAGAACGTGCACAAGAAAGAAAAAAAAAAAGTTTAGCGGCGGGATTTAAACCCGGGCCTTCCATCTTTCAACTTGCTAGGAGGCTACCACTAGATCGCTAACACGTGAATGGCACAACAGGCCTTTATCGTGCCCATGTGCCGTAAAACTCAAACTCAAACTCTGACATGTGAAATCCAAACTTGCACCCGCTTCCCGATCCCCATCCCACCGCAACCCCCCCCCCCCACGACGAAAAAAGCAAAACCCCATGGAATAAAGCATTGACAGTGCTATTGTCCCTTGGGCCACGCCCCTCAAATTCCTGCTGACATCAAGCTAAAATATGTGTCTGTGCTGCTGTTGAAGTTTATGGCCACATGCAAATTTACCAGGTTCTTTCGTGTCTGCTCTGTGCATAAAACCGTGAAAAATCTGTTTTTCTTTGTAATGGCACCGGGTTACTTGTTGCTTTGCACTTGAAGCCTCATTAAACTTTATAATATTTGAAGCATGCTACGACATTAACTGATGTACGATAAAACATGTCGAACGTCACATTTCGTGGGTATTAAATAGCGTAACCTTGAAATACAAAGACGTTTTCTGAATTCATCCTTTAGCCGCTCTATTGTAGGGTAAAGCAGAGGCAGATCCTGGGATTAAGCGATTCGTTTTTTACATCATTCCCTCACTCTTGCACCACCGAACTGAGGATTCTGTTATACAGGCTGGAGTTTGCAGTTTGTTACATGTGCATCCAACTTTTCTATAATCCCTTTTACAGTATTTTGTATTCCTCGCTGAGCTTATGCAGTTTACTGGAACATGAAACGACAGTGTGCTGGACAATTAACTTTAAGACTCTGAGACCATCCATAAAATTTTCGTTCTTTTCCTGTTATCAAGTTACTGAAACAAAGAGGAAACGATTCTGTAGAATGCAAAAATTTATGTTTCTTCACCTTCCGCAGTTTAAATCTTGAGCTATCAAACGTGACTTTATAGCTAGGGGCAGTGACGAAAACTATCGGTGTCTGGAGAAAGCCACCCTCTCCTTACCCTACCTCGATCCACAGCCCCCCCTCCTTCTTGAATACCAGCACACACATGCGCCCAAGAAACCCCCTCCCCCCACCAACACACATTTCTTCAATTATACACACTCAATGTCGTATCAGATAGTTGACGGTTCAGCGCTAGATTCGGACCGATATTGGTGTTCCTCAATAAATATACACACTTAATATTAATTAGTTCACTGTTCAGAGTAACTTTCGGGATACTACTTTTATCAGCCAGGATCTGAAGTAAGAAATGACTGACTTTACTACAATTCCGTCGGTAATGCACGGCCCGGCACGATCAGAAGATGTTTATCAATTTGTCAGCCCTATAGACAGCTAAAAGCTGGGTTACTGAGCAGGATCGTGACACCAAAACATGTCTAACATTAATTAAGGATCGCCTGATAATGAGCATAATAATATATATTATAAATACAGAATATCACTTGTGCCTTTGTCTCTGGTAAAGTTACCGTAAGGGAGGTATCATACTAAGCCAGGGACAGCACAGCCAGAGGCTGGCAGACAAGAAGTGCACGCCGTAATTTGCTATTTTGTTCTGAGTAATTCCAGAAAGACCCTATCACACTAAGCCCGATCAGACACAGTCATCTTCTGCCTTCATTTATTTCTTTGGGTGTACATTTTGCTGGCAGCAACTGTCTGCGACGTTCCAGACTTAGTATGATAACCCCCTTAAAGTCCATACATTGAATCGCCACCAGACTATAGTACCAAAGTCATTAGATACGAGAGTACTGTGTGCTAGGAGAAAAATTAGGAAATCACTCAAAGAAAAGTCTGCGTTTATTCTCTGGCCCCTAACCCTCTCCCTTTACGATACGATCGTACTGTTCCTTCTACATGTCATTTGTTGACACAAGCATAATATAGAACAGAAATACCTGATACATTATAGACTTGATGAAAACATACCCCTGACATTAAAGTCCAGCCAATAGACCAGATTTTATGGTAACATCTGAACTAGCAATAAACAAAACCAGTTATACTCAAACCAAATGGAAACTGAACCCACAAAATTAATGAATAAATTCCAATGTTTTCTTTACGGTTTGGGGGTCTCAATATATTTCTTTTTATCGGTGCCAACAACCTTTACATCAAAAGTTATTGACAGTCGGAATATAATCAATTATTTGATCACGACACTGGGCTCGGGAGTTAGCCTAGGCCAGCACCAGCGTATTCTGATTAGCCGATTTGTTGGATGGTGATGTCATGACATTAAGTTTCAACGAGACATCGCCCACGAGCCAACTAATTGGATCTTAATGAAATTCAATGTCGCGACGTCACTCTCGAACTCGTCAATTGACACAATATTATTACAAAAACAACAACACAAAATCTGTGGGGTCGCACCAAAGCTTGAGGCAAAGTAAAAATGTGGGAACAAGAAAATGTGTATGTACGTAGCAAAGTCTCGGGTATGAAATAATTGTTTCGTTTCGGTATCATTTCTTAGACAAGGCTTCACACAACTTTTTCTTTTGCCACATTATAATTGCACTGGCCAGCCGATCGAAATCGGCCAGTGTGCTCTTAGGTTTAACTTCACCTATGGCTAAAGTTATCTTACCGAAACCAAAATGTAGATTTAGAATGGTAATTCTGTGGGGAAAAACCCACATTCTTCAACACTGAGAAAACCCGTTTTCGAACCACCTCAGAAACCAGACAGCACGGAGAATTAAGGAGAAATAAGAGTAATTACTTTTGAGCCACTGGAATTTGCTTATGTCTTCTCTGCTAATTTAAATGTTTACATTAACCATACAAAATCTGATCTAGACACAGCAAATAGTTTTTGGAATGTTCAGAAGATGGCAAAAGCCCAGTTTCACTCAGAGAGGCGGCTTCCTCTTCTTTGTTTTTCCCCCTCGTTTGGTCTAAGTTGGTGGGTTCGTTGTCTAGGTTAGGGGAGTACCAAACTAAGCCCTGATGGTACAGTCAGTTGCTGGTAGACAAGAAGTGCACACCATAATTTCCAACATTTTCTCAGTAAATCCAGGAAGACCCTAACTTACTAAGCAAATACAGCCAGCTTCTGCCACTATTTCTTGGGTGTAGATTTTGACGGCAGCAACTGGCTGTAACGTTCCGGGATAAGTATGATACATAGAAGGAAATAGTTCCACTATCCAGGTCATGATCAGTCTGTCCAAAAGAATTTTGCAGAGAAAAATAATGCTGACAGTTTAAGCCTAAGCGCGCACTGGCAGATTTTGATTGGTGGATTATGTTGGATGGTGACGTCATCACATTGAGTTTCAGTGAGATGCAACTAGTTGGCTGATGCTCGAAGTTTCATTGAAACTACATGTCATGATGTCACCAACCAACTACTCGGCCAATCAAACTCGGCTGGTCGGCGCGTTAGGCTTAAAATTGGACACACACCAATATCAGTGCTCCCATGCTGAATGTAATCTATGTAATACACATTTAATTGTCCATGGCAAGGACGCTAACATGAGCCGGTATTGCATTTCACTACAAATAAACTGCTGCGGATATAGTTTTCTGATCTCGTCTCAGTGGATAGAAATTCCGGCCGTGCGTCATTGTAAACAATATTAAACTGAGATTGCTAGTAATAATACATCGCGACCTAAGTTCTGGTTTGTTTCATCTCCATTTTCCGAAAAAACTGGAGATTTTTTAGTATGCAGAAGAAGTATATAACAAATGCCAGACATTGACACTTATTTAAAATGTATTGTGTCACTTATCAAGCTGTCTCACAGTTTCGATCTATTCTTACTCCTTATCATAATACTAAAGCCGCAAACGTTTAAGGCCGAATTTGTCAGTTGTGCAAAAAGTGGAGTTGGATAGAACAAGAGCTAAGGTGGAGATATGTCTGTAATGCCACGTATATCACAGGCTGACAATAATATCATACACTATAATATAACTGCTCGTATTTTTGGTCAGCGTATTGTATCGGGTATTATGAAATTGAATCGTCTAGTGGTCACCCTTGTCCTAAAATTGACCACTAGCGTCACACATTTGACCTTCTTCCCACACCAAATGATGAAGAAGGAGTGGTTGAGTGAACGGGGCGGGGGGTAGGGGGCAGCCACTACAAAAGTGACGCAAGTAACACTGTCCAGTTTATGAGAAACAAACCGTAACTTTTTCTTTTCAAACTCCGGGGTGCATGAAACACTCAAGATTGTCCAAGGTTGCCGGCCATTGGTCAACGATGCTACTGGTCATTTGTACAGTTGACAGTACACAAAGCGTGGATTTGTGCACGATTAAAAGCACATTTTTGTTCAAACCATCACGCACCAGTTTCAGCTATAGCGAAATGAAAAACTAAGGCAAAGATAGAAAGAGGTGGAAAGTTGTATTCCTTGACAGTTTACATTTGGTACAGGAGTCACAATGAGAAATCTGGCTGGGAAAAACAGGAGGATGTGCACGAGGTCCTGTTAGATCAGGGACATTAGTTGTGTCTGTGCACGTATGGAATTGTGCGTGGATAAGTTTGTACGTGTTTATAGACGAGAAAATAGTAGGAGCCTTCGTGTGTCTTGCGAAAAGTAAAGAGAATGTGGCTCTGAATAGATTCTATGGCTGAATGCCCCGTTCGTGGATAAATTATCTGTCTTAAAAGCATCTCCCGGGGTCATGAGATGGTGGGAAGATAGTTAAACAGACAGACAGGAATATAGAGATTGCGAGACACGTGAACATGTGCACGCAGATTTTACAGTACAAGCTAATGGAAAAGAAAAGGTAAATGCAGGCAATCCAATGTGGTGAAATATGATAATATTCTCACGCTGAAGCAAGAAGGCAAAAGTAGAGGCAATGTTTACATTCGGCATCTCTAAACATTTTTGTCTTATCAAAGAGCCACCAGTCCATCGCCAAGCAACTTTTTTCTCCTGTGAAGTGCATCGTGATTCCCAGTTTCAGACTGAGAATTCTGATACAGCTGTTGCAAGCATGTAAAAATAAATATAAACAAGTCGGAAACCCTTGCGGGACCGTGCAAAATGCGGGCATAGGGAGACAGGCTATAGAAATCTTTCCTTTTGATTATTGACAAAATGACGATTCTTTGTCCCACTGTAGTCTATAGGCCCAGTTCCCATTTCTGCTTGTGGAAAAATTCTGATTTTGTGAGAATTTGTTCTTAGGGTCATAATTAAAGGCTTCTCGTGATCATTTGGTTGATTTGGTGTAAAGTGCAGAAATTACTAAAAATAACTTTTCTAGCCAGGATTTTTTGTGGGAGCTGCAGCCGAGTGATAAAATTCTCCGTACCACTGGTGATATATCTGGGTCTAGGGGGCTAAACAACAACAGCAGCATTATGCAGAAACAGCAATAACAACAATGTCAACCGTAACCCAATAGCCTGTATACAGCAGGCAAATGTACTACAGAATCAGATACGAACTCTCCGAAGCGGCCCTGCTCTGTATCGTCTCAGTGTAAAAACCAGCCCACATTCTGTATTCCAAGTCTCAACAATACATCAAACAACCAGATTTTTCTGGCGCTCTGCCTTGGAAAAATAAACATAAACGCCAAAACAATCCAGTCTCGATAACAATGTTGGCGAATAAGACGCTCTGCAGTGCTGAGAAAAAAATGGGGACCAAGTGGTTATGGACAAAAGACTAGGCGGAGAAATACAAGACATTACAAACAAACTGAACATTCAACGCTGAGTAACAGCAAATGCTGGAATTTTATGGATGTGGGGACACAGGCCCGCCAATGGATAAACAGATACAAACAGTCAAACATGGTTATGGAAGACAGAGGCGATAAGTTATCACAAGAGTGAACTTTTTTTTATTCATGATCTCTATGTATCTATCTATCTATCTCTCTGTCTCTCTCCTCTCTTCTCTCTTCTCCGCCCCCCCCCCTCTCTCTCTCTCTCTGTGTCTCTGTCTATTTGCCTCTCTTTCTCTCTCTCTGTCTCGCTCACACAGATAATTATAGTCAGGCACCACCTCAAACTGTGAATAGATACACCAATGAAACCATTTTCAGATTTCAAAAGAATATCAAATTCTTGACGATGTTTTAATGTCATCAATGCCATATCTGAAGATGCTGCTGTCAAAATTTCATTTCCCACTGGCGGCAAACTCGTGCATAGAAGTGACATTTCTTGCGGTGCGGGTGTCAAAATCAAGGTAATAAAAAGAGCATGTCACCAGGAAGATTATAAAAATATTTTTTTAAAAGTAGGATGAGGAAGGGGAATGTAAATAGCTGTTTTTTCGGTGAAGCGGTGGGTGGGAAAAAACGGCATCAGTGCAAACAAGAAAGGTGAGAGAAAGGGAGCTGAATAATTCCTTGGTATTTTCTTTTTTTTTTTATCGGCGAGGGGGGGGGGATAGGAGAAAGGCACAATTGCATACAAGAAAGAGGAGGGAGTTGAATAATCCCTTGGTATTTTCTTTGTTGAAGAACCCAAATGCTCTGCAACAAGACGCCCGGGCCTGGGTGTGTGTATTCTGGCGGGCAAAGAGCGCTACCGTCTATTATGACATGCACTTATCACCAAGCTTCCAGAATCAATGTCGTATGTCGAGACAAAAACAAAGTTCACTGAGAGCATGAGAGTAGAGCTTTGAAGAATGACTTTCTTTGTCTCCAACTGTTTGACAGTGGTGTGTCTCCCCCTGTTTTTTCGCCCTCAATCCCCGCTCGGGGTTTTTCTACGACCGCCTAGATGATAAGCCCCTCGTGTGTGACCTATATATGGCTGCAGTTTCACCACTGCCACTGCGGTTTGTACCACTGGGGGTTCGAGAATGAATTACTACAGAACGTCGTTCAAGTTATGCGGTCATCAAGTACATAGTACAATCAAGGTCAACTAGTGCAAGCAACGCAAGTTGATAGCCCGTTATTATTAATTTATATACATAAAATATGTGAATAGAACGAAAGAGCCCCTTCTCGTGGATACCTCGAGAAAAATTCATGAAAGTTCGGATAGCCACAGTCTACACTGAAAATAAGAATGCAAAATTACGTTTCTAAAAAAAATGTACACATATTTTGAATATTTATAAATACAATGCCGATTAAGACACATCCAAGAGTTATAACTCAAAAAGGAGAAAATTAATGTGTAATTATTTGAGTTATCGCATAACCTTCTTCACACTGATGGCCGTTCTGGCCCAGAGTTGGGCCATTCCCCTTCTAGGCTAGTAAATCTACGAAAAATTTTAATGTCAACCTAGACAAAATTGCAACATAATGTCTGAATGCAGATTCGTGCAGGGTTAGGTCCCCTATTAAACATATCAAAAGTCCCCCGAGGTCCGAGTGTCCCTTGACCAATTTTAAGCATCTTATTTCATAATTACCATAATTACTAAGGATTATATAGGAAAATACTAAGTTAACTCGAAAAACAGCTATAAATGCGGCAAAAGATCATGTTCTCTCATTTCTAACAAGTAAATTCTTTTTACGGTGGCGCATGACTAATATCTATGACAGAACATACTGCCAAACACACAGATAACCATACATTTTAGTATCATATTTCATAATTAATTATTGATAATACAAAGAATTAAGTAAGAAATATACAATAGTTCGGGAAAACAGCTGCAAATGGATATACAGGTCTTGTTTAAGATGGTAATAATTATGTAAACTACTTCTTTTAAAGTGACAAATGAATGATATGTATACTCGAACACACAAACCAACATACAAGTAACCATACATTATTGCTGGAATCCGAGGTTTACGAAGAGAAGTTGCGAAACATTTTATGATGACAATAGCAGCACCACAGTCATCGTCGTTGGCCGAGCATATTACAGTGTAAGATACATCACAAACATGTGCACTTGCTTGCACGCATGCACGCGCGCACACACACACATACACACGGGGAGAGAGGGGGTGGGAGAGCAAGATGAAGTCTTTGGTCCATCTGGGCACGAGGGACGATGCGATCACGGAATACTATTGTTTTATTTAACCACGACTTCATCGACCAAATCTAGGCTAGTAAATGTACGAAAACTATTCTGGACAAATTTGCAAAACTCACTTGCGAGTGACACGCCCTCCCCCTCGCCCAAGCCTGGTTACAATAGATTTAGCTTCATTAGTACCGGGGCTCCGATGCTTTGATAAGTTTTGCTCTCCAGAAGGTGATTGATCAAATGCTACAACTGGAAAGACTGCCTGGCTTTGCTCTGCTCGGCACCGAAAAGGAGCGTGGAATTAATGCAGGTTAAATCATTGGGATCAATGCTGATGAGGCGTAGTTAATATAGAAGATACCCCTGCATGTTCCCCTTCAGTGTGGGTGGCCTGCATGAATGAAGACCAGTGTGGCCTAGACTTCTTAATAGCCATGTAGTCTTCCATACGGTCGCAATGGCAGATGTTGGGTCGTCTTGTGTAGGAAGGAATTTGCACTGGGTGGTCTTTCCATTCCTCTGGCTTGCAGAATCTAATGTGAAGACTACCAATGGCAGCAACTTCCTTTGCAGACATGTCCTGCTTCCTTGCAATTATCTGACTGAATGGAAAGACGGATGTTGTTGCATCAATAATGCCCATGCCATGGAAGGTCCCATAGCCACCAGTCGTTAGAATATTGTAGTCAACGTTGTCTGTTACAAATTCCAGGTTTCTTGGCATGATTGTGGTACCTCAGTCCCTCGTGCAACAACAGCAGCACAGCTCTCAGAGCGCTTGACTTCTGAATGGGATGATAAAAACTTAATTTATTTACGGTGTCAATTAGGAACCGAGAGCCGATATGATGGTGCATCTGGATGCCCAGCCCCAACTGTAGTGGGTACAGAAGTGCTCCTGGTGGCGTGGCGTGCATTAGAGCTTGCGATATTGCATTGCTGGAAGCTTGATCTCACTTTCAGTATCCACCAACAATTCTCTGAGGAACAATGATAGAGATTCTGACACAAATGCAGCATTTAAAAAAAAAAAAAATTGGACAAGATGACGGATAGCCAGGTTTGTTTGAGGGCAGAACTTTAATGTCTGCTTTAACGAGCTATGCTGCAGTTTTTATTCCACCGAGTTTCTCTGTGTCTGAGTCTGTTTTTACTTGCTGGACGTGAAATCCATACAGAATTGTCGACGCTGTCTTTCTTAGGGTAACAACCTCACTCTTTCCGTCAATCCCTGAACTAAAGACTTGATCACCATAGTGTTCTATTAATCTTCTTTTCATGTTTTCACTAAGTGTGTCTCAGTGATGCATTCTGCCAAATAATCCTTGTGTGGAAGCAGCAGCTTTTGTGTCGTCCTGCGATCTCTCTGCTTTCGCTTTCTCCGTTAATGGCTCATCCTCAACCACCAAAGGAATGGTTTTTCCGGTGCCGAAGTTTACACTACACTGCTGATGCTATAATGCGTCTTGAGCTTGCGGGCCTCTTATGAATTCTTCCCTAGACGCCCACGCACTGACCTCGACCCGGCATCACTTCCCTCTGTGCATAGTTTCAGTATACCATCAAAATACTTGTTTTCAGGAAAGACTTTAAAAGAACTGTGGCGGCATCCTTTGGTTTCAGCTGGGTTGCCACACAGCAGACAGTCCTTTCTGATGTCAAATGAAGACTCTGGGCGCATATGCGAGATACTGGTGTTCCACTGCCAACCTCATTTCCTCTGACAGCAAACTCTGTGGCTCTTGGATGTGTATATTTTCGGCCACAAGCAATGTGAACTTTCTGGCCTGCTTTAATTCTAATTTGGTCACCGCGCTTTTGGCTAGTTCTTTTGATGCCTTCAACCCCTTTGCACCAATATTAGTAATGGTGTTATAATATCAGTTTCCCACATTGGGTTTTCCCTTGGGTTTTCCACCTTCTGGGTGGTCACTTGGGGTTTCCACCATCGGGGTAGTCAGTCTCACATACCCCGTCCCTCAAGGCCAAGGTCGCTTCCCATCTTGGGCTTTCCCTTGGGTTTTCCACCTTCTGGATGGTCAGTCTCGCCCACTTGTTTTGGCCATTCTTATAAAATGACCTGGGGTGCACGTGAGTTAGTTAGTTATGCCTCGGCCCAAGTGAGTTGTGTTTCGTGAGTAGTCCTGGGGGCCAACAGCCTTCGGCTGAGGCCCCCGAGAAACCAAAGAACTTTCCTTACGATTTTTAGAGAATAAACTTAATGCCAAGCGAGTTGTTCAAAATTCTTGTGTTCGTTTACTTTGTTCAAGAACATTTAAATCCCTCTCATATAACATGGTGGAGCTGCCGGGTACTACTGAGCTGCTGCCCATTGATGCTTTGACAGATGCTATGGCTTTGTTAGGCGTTGGGGATGATGAAGATCTCTGGGATGATGAGCTGCTCGTTGTGGAACTGTCCTCTACGTCTGAGGAGACATCAGAGTCAGAAGAGGTAGAGGTTCTTGGGGAGGCTGATGGCTTCTTCCGCGAATCCGAGCGTCCCGACTGCTTCTGTTGCTGCTGAGTGTGCAAGTGTGAATGATGGTTGACTGCAAAAAAATGCACCTGCAATAAGAACCAACTCACCAATCTTTACTGAGTACTTCGATAATAAATTAATGATGAGGGTTATATTCAGGGATTGACAGCCAAGCGCAACTGCACAAAGTAATGTCAGAGCTTGACGGCAAAAAATACACCTGCAATAAGAACCAACTCACCAACCTTTATTGAGTACTTCGATAATAAATTAATGATGAGGGTTATATTCAGGGATTGACAGCCAAGCGCAACTGCACTAAGTAATGTCAGAGCTTGACTGCAAAAAATGCACCTGCAATAAGAACCAACTCACCAACCTTTATTGAGTACTTCGATAATAAATTAATGATGAGGGTTATATCCAGGGATTGATAGCCAAGCGCAACTGCACTAAGTAATGTCAGAGCTTGACTGGAAAACGCACCTGCAATAAGAACAACCTACCAACCAATATTTGAGTACTCTGATATAATAATATAGTTATGTTTTTGCATGTGTTTTGCCAAGTTATTATTGCTTCCCAATTGAGATTCCTCCCATATTGCTCTATTACATTTTGTTATTTCGATAACAACCGAAATGTAAGCTACATTTATCACTGCATTTTATTTGTGATTTTGATACACTCATGCCTAATGTGTATGTCATCATCATACCAAGCATAATTATGTTCTAGGATTGTTCTTCGTTCACATTAGTACTACCCACATTATTTAATTCAAAAGTTTTCATGCCAACATTAGTATGTCCATCGAGACTTTCCCGCTCTTGTGCACTCAACCAGACAAATTCTATGCCTGCTCTGCCCCATAATTCAACTATCCCCACTTACATCACCCAGATTCCATTCTCGGGGAAGATTTTGACAGCAAATATTTGGTCCAGTCTCACTTTCGTGAGAATGGAATGCACCATGGCTCGGTCAGTGAAAATGTAAGGAATGGGTTCCCGCCCTGTTACGCTGTAACTAACCTTGAATCGATTTTATGTACCCTTATGTTTAATTCCACGGTAAGTTGACTCTGTATATGTATTCAAGTCCATTATGTTATTGATGTTGACATGATTTGCATTATTTTCATATTTGGACCCTGTCATATGCATGGACATTAGTTTATTATTTGGAGACTTTCCAGATATACTTACATTTTCTTTACTCCCCCTTTTATGGCAACGTGTTAAACTGCATTATTTGTTTCTTTTTAAATAATGTATCCATTATTTTAGTTGGCGGGGATGTTATAATATCAGTTTCCCACATTGGGTTTTCCCTTGGGTTTTTCCACCTTCTGGGTGGTCACTTGGGGTTTCCACCATCGGGGTAGTCAGTCTCACATACCCCGTCCCTCAAGGCCAAGGTCGCTTCCCATCTTGGGCTTTCCCTTGGGTTTTCCACCTTCTGGATGGTCAGTCTCGCCCACTTGTTTGGCCATTCTTATAAAATGACCCGGGGCGCACGTGAGTTAGTTAGTTATGCCTCGGCCCTAGTGAGTTGTGTTTCGTGAGTAGTCCTGGGGGCCAACAGCCTTCGGCTGAGGCCCCCGAGAAACCAAAGAACTTTCCTTACGATTTTTAGAGAATAAACTTAATGCCAAGCGAGTTGTTCAAAATTCTTGTGTTCGTTTACTTTGTTCAAGAACATTTAAATCCCTCTCATATAACAATGGAGACATCCTCATCGACAGCGAGCTCGCCACAAATGGCACAAGTGTCCATGATAATTGAACCAAACGTGATGCAAAAATCGAATGCATTACCATTAACTATTTCGGTTTGAGTTAAAAAAGAAATATCGGTACCGTAGAACCTAACCATTGTATATGAGCAACGAAGCGAAAACTCCTTTGCTTCCGTTTCAATGAGGACACGGTCTTCCATACTTTTTCCTTTCTTCTAAGGAAACTGCTTGGAGTGTAATTTGATAAAAGGATGCAACTAGGGTTAAGTTCTACTGCAGAACAGTGTATGGGGGTTTCGACTGCATTTTTTAAAATGATGGTAGCTCTGTATATTTATTGTTTCAAGGACTATAAGTGACAATGAGTGCTATTAAAACTGAACCATTTTGAAAAAGGAAAATATTTTTGCCAAGAATTATCCGCTCTTTCAGTATGAAGCACGAAACAATTTACTAATATTCAGCACAAATTGCCCAATTTCTAAAATGAGGAAAACGACTAAACGAACTTTGATATTTTTCTACGGCTAGATATGGTCTGCCCTGTAGAAATATGGGGGGAGGAGGTGGGTGGGAAATGTGGTTGCAGTCTGAGACAATAAAGTAGCGGTACACAGCGGTAATTCGATGCCGGAGGTCCCCGCCGATGAATAGGCTTTTGTTGTTACTGACGCACGATCACAGCATCCTGACAAGATAAGGTCGTAAATCTCCTAATTAGGGGTTATCCTCGGGGTCACACAGTTCTTCGGCGACAAAATCCAACAAGAAGACGAAAGTATGGAAAGCCAGTTGGGCATAGCAGAACATTATGAAAATTTCATATTTTCAATAATTTTTTTGAAGGTGTTAGGACGCTTTGATGAAGGGGGACTTTTAATATGTTATTCAGGAACATTTTCTGAATCCAACTGTGCTAAAAACAATTATGTTGCAATTATGTCTAGGTCAAATCCTATCTTGCCTAGACTATTCCTGCCTGTTACACATCCTTCATTTTCTTTAACCTTGTTCCCCCCCCCCCCCGCCCCCTCTTCCCCCCACCATCTCGAGATGCAGATCATATGCCATAAAGATGCCACCTTCCATTCTCAGTATGCTGGTCTCTCTCCCCATGCATGGTTGCCACATAGCACGCTTATGTGAAAGACATGCTCTTCCGGACATCTGTATATCCCCCAAGTGAAATGCTGCAGTTGCAGAGGTCACAAGCCTCGAGCCTCAGAATGCAACGGACAAAGGAAATAAAACAGAAAACACACACACAAAAAATAAAAGAAAGAAAAGAACAAGAAGGAAATAAAGACTAGCGACCCAAAGAGAAAGAAGATGACTATGATAGTGATGATAATGATGATGATGATAATGATGATAATGATGATAATGATGATAATGATGATGATGATAATGATGATAATGATGATGATGATGATGATGTAATCATGATGATGATGATGATGATAGTCGTGATGACGATGATATATTTATGATGATGATGATGATGTGATGCTGTAATAATGATGATGGTGCTGATGATTATCACATTGATGATGATGACAATGATGATGATGATGTGATGCTGTAATAATGATGATGGTGCTGGTGATTATCACATTGATGATGATGACAATGATGATGATGATGTGATGATGTAATAATGATGATGGTGCTGGTGATTATCACATTGATGATGATGACAATGATAATGATGATGATGAAGCAGGATGAAAATGAGAATATCCATTTGCTGATGCTGTTGATAATCGTGACTCTCATTCCAAAAATGACGCTAATAACGGTGGAAAAGAAGATGAAGAAGAGTGAGGTCAAACAAAAAAAGACAACAAACATTCCATGGTACAGATGGATTCTCATGGAAACTAATAGCAGCTGTCAACCATGCAAATTAAGATAACACGTCTCATATTGCAGACACTTGTTTGCAGTTCTCTCAAGACTTGTTCCCATTTGATGAATAATGTCTAGCCAAAATAGACACCAGACGATACTGACAATATTATACTGTGATAACTTGGAAGCTATGTTCTCTCTTGGAGAATAAAAAAGGTGCTGTTAAACCTACAGTTATGAAACTTTCGGGGGACGGAAAGTACTGAGTTTGGTCAAAACTCATTTGAACAGAGCTATTTTGTGGGTTTGAGTTTGAGTTTGGAGAAAGCACGTCAATACGCTGACCGCCATATAGTGCTAGGAAGAATCAAGACGATAGCCAGAATATAACAGAATGACAGGACACGGGGAGACCCGTCCAGAAGTGTCCACCGACCACTCGCGCTACTTTGTACATAAATGTATTGTTCTGGACATGACTGTAATTAGACAGAAAAAAAAAAAATATTGTTTGGCTGTTGGATTTCCTTCGAAACTGTGAAAAAAACAACGATTCTCCATTCTGATTTATAAATAGCATAGTGGCCTCGTATGTAGAACAGGTCTTTCTGCGTCTAACCCCCCTCCCCTCCCCCCCCCAAAAAAACACCTCAGTTTTGTGGGAAATATTAAAAATAATCAAAATCCTCCAGTTCCATTGCAGAAAACATAGCAATGAACCATTAAAAAAAAACAACAGTTTACCCAGGTACCAGTACTAACTTTGTAGCATACTCAGGGGACCGTCTTAACATTATCATGGCCCCCAGGGCAAAGCAGTAGGTTCCGGCCCGCCCCCTAAGCAACTACTCAGAAATTTTGCATGCATGGGGCCCCCTAAACTCTTGGGGCCCCTGGGCAACTGCCTAGTGTGCCCTTGCGTTACGACGACTCTGATCACACTGCTTAGATCCGCGTTTTTCCATGCATCGAAAAGGTAACCATACTTTCCATCACCAACAATGACCAGTCAAGTCGTCGTTGAAAACAATATTATATAAATAATAATGCCAGCTGTCCCTACCGATGAAAATACCTTTTTTCGGAGACCGACGATTTAGAGCGCAAGATCACTTACAATTTTGTCAGTGCACGGCACCCAACCATCAACAATTATTGTAGTCGCAGTTTATAACAGTAATGAGATCCCCCTTGGCTCAAGCATCACATTTCTCACCAGAATGCGCCGCTAAAGAGGCGACATGGGCATTCAAACAGCGGTAGTACTGTTTATGGTCATAAATTTACTGCAAATTGAATTCACGCATCATTAAGGGGTTAACAGGTCATGATAGAAATCTATTAACCCTTCACGGACCTAACATGCTGAATGTTTGAAATATGAACTTAAGTACCCGTGACAAAGTGAGACAGCCTGACTTGAAACCGATCCCCGTGAAGAAATTAATGGAATATTTGAATATTTTAGTTCCCCCATTCCACCCTCTCTCCCCTTCCACACATTTTGTGTGTGTGTGTGTGTTATCAGAAATGAATAAAAGAAGACGGCGGTTGTTAATGTTTGTATTGGTGCATTCATATTTGAATATCAGAAAGAACTAATTTGGCTTATTCCATTGTTTCGTTCTGCGCCTTCATTTGAGGACATTAATTTTGCACAATAAAAAACAAAAACAACCGAAAACGAGGTGCAAAGGAAGGGATGAAAAAGCTAGATGTAAAATGGAGAAATAGGAAGAGAGAGAGAGAGAGAGAGAGAGAGAGAGAGAGAGAGAGAGAGAGAGAGAGAGAGAGAGAGAGAGAGAGAGAGAGAGAGAGAGAGAGAGAGAGGGGGGGGGGAGAGAGAGAGAGAGAGAGAGAGAGAGAGAGAGAGAGAGAGAGAGAGAGAGAGGGGGGGGGGGGGAGAGAGAGAGAGAGAGAGAGAGAGAGAGAGAGAGAGAGAGAGAGAGAGAGAGAGAGGGGTGGGGGGAGAGAGAGAGAGTCCAGAAACATTATATAATTATTTTATTATGAGAAAGAAACAATAAGAGGCGCATTGAACTGTTAATAAGCCTGGATTACATGGTTATCCAAAAACAATTTTGGCCTTTACTTCTGCTCTATGAGGACCACTTTGGGGAAGGTGCAGCCAGAGAGGGAGGATATGGCGAGGTTGCCTTTTTTAGAGTGTGTGTGTTCGTTCTATATTCATGACAGCAATACAAAGTGAATAAACACATTTATTCCTGCCTATATTCAGTATTTCGCTGTTTTGCCTTGCGAAACTGCTGAAGACCGAAGACCTTGTTTTCTTACACTGCCAAAATGTTTTCTCTCTTCCATATCAGTTTTTAAATGTTTACATTCTAACGCTGCAGATTTAAATATCGCTCTCAGATTATGTAAGTATTCCCCTTGCCTCTTCCACGTGCCCTTTTCATATCTAACTGCCCTATGTCTGCCTCTCACAACCGTGAAAATGCCCTTTCCTCACCTTCTCATGTAAAATTCTCTCCGCTCTCCTACTCAACTCATCTTCAATCTTATGTCCCTTTCACACTTCATGCCCACTTCATTCCCACTTTCGCGTAAGCGCGTATTTGTGTGTATGTGTATACATGTATGTGTTTGTCTGAGATTTCATCGACACTTCATTTCCACCTTTCTTCACCCAATAATAATGTGTGTAAGCGTGAGCGTGTATGTGTATATGTATATATAATAATATGTGTGTTTGTCTGAGCACAACTACGACATGTCACTCAATACAAGTGCTGGAAAGCCGATTAGCCAAGATTTTTCCTCCGGCAGTCTGCCCTTGCCCTCCTCCACGTAAACATCCCCAACTCTCTCCTTGCCATCCAGCAACAAAACCCACAACACATGTAACTTTGGTCTAATTGGACCTGATTTAACCTGTGCGCGTGCGAA
>OZ007572.1:42337587-42342587 GCA_963931925.1 Onchidella celtica | reverse complement strand
AAAATTCTTTTCAAATCTATATAAAACAATTTCTGAGAATTTTACGAATGTAATAATGTTGTAATGCAAACTAATAACTTCTCTTGTCAAACTAAAACGTGGTGAAACTCTGAATACCAAACTAAATAAATAAAGTACCCAAGAAAAACCGTGCAAGGCGCAAAGTGGCCGTTATCGTGCCGACGCCGTTAAACCCAAACTCAGACTCAAACTCACTATCTTCGTGAATTATACCAACACTGTCCTCAGGGCTATGGACATCCCTAAAAACAACAACGACTACAACAACAACAACAACAACAACAACAACAACAAACACACAGACACACATACACACACATACATATATCCACACATACAAACACGCACACGTCTTAGGAAAAAACACCATCAAACACCAGACTGGTCAAATTCACTTTTAAACATTACTTTATGAAATGAGATGTGGTCTTTCTTTGTATCCGAAAATGATTACTTTCTAAGGTTATAGTTACTTTAATTTGATCATCATAAAACAGAAGAAAAAAAAACAACAACTGAAATCAGAATAAATCAGAGCCCGACCAAAAAACGTTTCCTTGCGTCTCCTGCCAAACTCTGACAGGTGAAAACGTCAAGGGCAGAGATCCTCAGTCCGGTCTTTTGTCACGAGTGGGCAGCCCTTTCCTTAACTAGTATAAAATTTGGATCATGATCCGGATATCCAGACATTTTGAAGTGGGTGATCCAAAAATCCGAATGATCCGAAAGCAAGTCTCTGCCCAGCACCAACACACACGTACGTTTTATCAATTGCCATTAAAACAACGCTCACAGTATTCCAATACCGTGGAAACGCGAACATCCATAGATCATTCTGAAAGTTCACTATGCACCACCGTAGTAAGACAAAAGGACAATGAAGCTGGATTAATGTATATGAACATAAGAACAAGGAAATGAATGGCAACAAAGAAAACAAGAAGAAAATGTAACGATGCCTGAGCTTCCAGTGGAATTAAAGTTTTACGGCCTGTCGACGCGATAACGCCAGTTTGATCGGATTGAAAACACCGTTAACCAAAGAGGTCTAATTTCAAGGGAACAAAGGATCTACTGACATCTTCCCCATGCCTGGGAACAAAGAGCTAACGGCACGGTTTTGAATGTCATTTGATGGATCACAGGTTTTCACACTGTATGTCTAGCCGGTGCTCCATCGTATCGCTAGGTGACGAAATCTATTCTATGGCTGCGCAAGATATATTTACGCTGGTGTGGGTGGTGATAAGGTAAGGATGCGTTTTTGAGGTATGCACCAATTCAGGGAAAATTCTTAGAAATTTGGAAATTCGGCGAATTCATTGACAAATATTCCGAGAATTATAAATCATACAGTAAAAAAAATTCAAAGTCATAATATTATTTAATCAGTCCAAACTGCATCTTTGGTGAGTTCACAAATACTTGATTCAGAAAGGGTGCAATGTGCTTAATTCACCGAGTAAATGCCTTGATTCATCACAGGGAACGATAAAAATTCATCATTCTTTAATAGCATCGGTTAGTACATGTTATTAATGAGCCACTGAAAATTCAGTGTGAACAATTTTGTTTTCGAGACTGGCACACTGATAGTTAGCGGTGAACGGTGCGGTCATGTGAGAGAGGCATAATATTGTACACTTATTGTGATCGGATTTTTCGCACACGGAAATGCTGATACGGCAGAGTCAGGGAAAACGAGAGATATGATAAATGGCAAGCCTGAGACCAGAGCTGGGTAGATGTGGTATTGCCTCACAACGCTGCAGAAAGATGGAGTGGAAGTATGACGCTGAGTGGTAGAAAGCCATGTGAGACCAATATACGTAATGAGGAAAGAAAATAATTATGCTGGAAGAGAACACCAAGTCACTGATAGAAAGACGGACGGACAGAGAGTGACAGACAGACGGATGGATGGATCGATGGATGGATGGATGGATGGACAGAAGGATAGATGGATGGGTGAATGGATGGAAGGATGGATGAATGAGTGAATAGATGGATGGATAAATGGATGGATAGATGGTTGGATAGATGGATGGATGGAAGGATGTGTAGGTGGATGGATGAATAGATATGCAGACAGAACAGACAGATGAAGAGATTGGTAGACAGACAGACACACAAGCAACAGCAGCACTCAGTTACTTCACATTATAATATACTAGCTGAGGTCCCCCGCCCTGCCCGGGATAAATCGGTTTGAATATTGGTTTCAGTTCTGGGTGATTATTATGGACCTGCTTCATCTTGCCTGTTCCTATTTGTTTATTATTTTTATTTTTGTTCGTTTGTTTTTAAATAAGTCTTACTGCTCTGCCTTTGTGAGTTGACACACTGCGCATATCCCGTACAACAGCATGATTTGCGCACGGGTTAGAGTGTTTGATAGTGAACACATCGCAGGAAGTGATAACGAAACCTTAAAATGGCGAACCATGACTCGAAATAGATCTAAATCATGGCGAAACAATAAATTTCCAATAAAAACAACAACACTGATTTGAGACTTCTATTAAAAACTGTGCACCCTTACATCCATTCTGATGCACCATATAAAATTTGAAGTCTGAGTGTTGAGTGGTTCAGAAGCCTTTTGCAACGAAAAATCTCAAGTCCACAAATATATACTACTAGGTGAGGTCCCCGGCCCTGCCCAGGATAAATCGGTTTGAATATTGGTTTCAGTTCTGGGTGGTTATTATGGACCTGCTTCGTCTGGCCTGTTCCTATTTGTTTATTTTATTTTTGTTTGTTTGTTTTTAAATAAGTCTTACTGCTCTGCTTTTGTGAGTTGACACCCCGCGCATCCCGTACAACAGCATGATTTGCGCACGGGTTAGTGTGTTTGATAGCATGGTGTTATTAGTACCTCCATGGTTTGATAGTGAACACATCGCAGGAAGTGATAACGAAACTTTAAAATGGCGAACCATGACTCGAAATAGATCTAAATGATGGCGAAACAATAAAATTCCAATAAAAAAAAAAAAAAAAAACTACACCGATTTGAGACTTCTATTAAAAACTGTGCACTCTTACATCCATTCTGATGCTCCATATAAAATTTGAAGTCTGAGTGTTGAGCGGTTCAGAAGCCTTTTGCAACGAAAAATCTCAAGTCCACAAATGTATATAGTATAGATGTTGAAAATGGTGTTTTAAAAAGATGATTGGAACTGGTAACAAAACAAATAACTTCATAAATTCAGTTTGTACATTTCCACACATTATATCTTCAAAATGAATGTGTAAAAACCTAGTAGATTTTTTAACTAATGGGCACAGAAAGTTTGAACTTTCTACGTTTAGCCGTTTTTCTATGCATAGGGAAGGACCGCTCCAAGTTGTCCAAATATATATATAGATTTATTATTTCCGGCCACAGTAAACCACAAAATCTAACATAAAATAGTTCTTGTTTTTTTTCCAAACCCCCAACACCTGTCAGCTGTAGTAGAGGATGAATCACGGCCCAGTTCTGTTAACGAAACCGTCCGATCGAAACAGCTATTTAGCGTAAGCATGACTGATTGTCTAACAGATTCAGACCTCCATGGTACATTCTCAAGTCTCCAGTGGGAAAATATCAATCTTTAATTTACTATAATTATCACGACCTTAGTTCTTGTGAGCAAGTTTGGCCACTCCTGTAATAGAAGGACCAGCATGCACTACATGACTGTATCCATAAACGCTGTCCTCGCAGAGGTTTTTTGTTTTCTCAATCTAAAATCTAATTTCTTCCCGTTTCTACCAATTACGCCCACGATACACGAGTAGTTACTTTTTCCACCACCGGAGCCAGTGGTTGAGGGCTAAAATGCAATATAATCCTGCATAATCCTCTTAGGCGACATCTCCCTGCAAGTCTGGGTAAACAGATCTCCACATCTGAAACAAACTTGGTTAGAAATAGTACTAACTGATCTCGTTAATGAGGGGGGATTTTCAAAATTTCCGCTCGAATGTCATTTTTCTCATGCCTGATTTGGCACACATGGATAGAGTTAGGATTTCACTGCGGAAACAAAATATCAACTTTTATCCCATCAGATTCAAAATACGTAAACAACAGCTTAGGATATCAGTGGATAAATACGCAAATAAATAAATAGTAAATAAGTGAACGACTGAGAAAATAAATAAAGAAATAAATTGAATGATCCAGATACGCAACAAGTGACAAGCCATTCATTCACGTAAATAGATATCCGACCTAGAGCTTATCCGATAGGATGTGGTGCGGACATGTTCACGTGTGAAATGATAAACCAGCATGTCAGCTTGACAACGTGTCGAGGAAGAACGAGTGCAGTTATGGATTGCCGTGGGCCCTGGTTAGACGATACTAATGACGAAAGCTTTAATTGCCTGGCAAACATGATGCACGATGCACTGTAAAACTGCGCTAAACATTGTAAAATTGTTTTGTTTGTTTTGGTTTTTCGGGAAATGGGTGGATGAATTTGAAGACTTGCAGGGGGGGAAAACGTCAGTAGTCACAAAAAGAAGGTTTGGACAAATTCGCTTTTTAAAGTTTGAAAGTCCACAGGCTGAAAAAAGGATGTTTTATCTAAATTTGCTCCTATTTCTGGACAACGGTTGTGTCTCACTTAGTCGGTACGAGGGGAACAAAGCTAAAGGCATTAGCTAAGATGACCATAAAACTCGCATTCTGTGACAACTGACGTTCTTCCCCACTAGTCTTCACTTGTTCCGCACCACGCGAATGAAATCTCGATACTTGTAGCTCCAGGATTTGGATGGCGCTAACTGGAATTTGACGTCGTTGGTGAAAATGTCTCAGAAGCTACACCAGAGATAGAAAGACTAGCAGTTCTCCAGGTAGAGCCAGTTTAACCCTTTTGAAAACGTGTAGATTTCATAACTGCCACCTTTTCATGCACAGGATCTGGGTTGAAATAATAATAATGAAAAATAATCCGCAGAAAAAATGCAAATATCCCCTT
>OZ007572.1:42307587-42332587 GCA_963931925.1 Onchidella celtica | reverse complement strand
GAGAGAGAGAGGGGGGGAGAGAGAGAGAGGGAGAGAAGGGTATGTCAGTGTAGAAGAGCGAGAGAAATAGCGAGAAAGAGAGAGAGAGGGGGAGAGAGAGAGAGAGGGGGAGAGAGAGAGAGGGAGAGAAGGGTATGTCAGTGTAGAAGAGCGAGAGAAATAGCGAGAAAGAGAGAGAGAGGGGGAGAGAGAGAGAGGGAGAGAAGGGTATGTCAGTGTAGAAGAGCGAGAGAAATAGCGAGAAAGAGAGAGAGAGGGGGAGAGAAGGGTATGTCAGTGTAGAAGAGCGAGAGAAATAGCGAGAAAGAGAGAGAGAGAGGGGGAGAGAGAGAGAGGGAGAGAAGGGTATGTCAGTGTAGAAGAGCGAGAGAAATAGCGAGAAAGAGAGAGAGAGGGGGAGAGAGAGAGAGGGAGATAAGGGTATGTCAGTGTAGAAGAGCGAGAGAAATAGCGAGAAAGAGAGAGAGAGGGGGAGAGAGAGAGAGGGAGAGAAGGGTATGTCAGTGTAGAAGAGCTAGAGAAATAGCGAGAAAGAGAGAGAGAGGGGGAGAGAGAGAGAGGGAGAGAAGGGTATGTCAGTGTAGAAGAGCTAGAGAAATAGCGAGAAAGAGAGAGAGAGGGGGAGAGAGAGAGAGGGAGATAAGGGTATGCCAGTGTAGAAGAGCGAGAGAAATAGCGAGAAAGAGAGAGAGAGGGGGAGAGAGAGAGAGGGAGAGAAGGGTATGTCAGTGTAGAAGAGCTAGAGAAATAGCGAGAAAGAGAGAGAGAGGGGGAGAGAGAGAGAGGGAGAGAAGGGTATGTCAGTGTAGAAGAGCGAGAGAAATAGCGAGAAAGAGAGAGAGAGGGGGAGAGAGAGAGAGGGAGAGAAGGGTATGTCAGTGTAGAAGAGCGAGAGAAATAGCGAGAAAGAGAGAGAGAGGGGGAGAGAGAGAGAGGGAGAGAAGGGTATGTCAGTGTAGAAGAGCGAGAGAAATAGCGAGAAAGAGAGAGAGAGGGGGAGAGAGAGAGAGGGAGAGAAGGGTATGTCAGTGTAGAAGAGCGAGAGAAATAGCGAGAAAGAGAGAGAGAGGGGGAGAGAGAGAGAGGGAAAGGGTATGTCAGTGTAGAAGAGCGAGAGAAATAGCGAGAAAGAGAGAGAGAGGGGGAGAGAGAGAGAGGGAGAGAAGGGTATGTCAGTGTAGAAGAGCGAGAGAAATAGCGAGAAAGAGAGAGAGAGGGGGAGAGAGAGAGAGGGAGAGAAGGGTATGTCAGTGTAGAAGAGCGAGAGAAATAGCGAGAAAGAGAGAGAGAGGGGGAGAGAGAGAGAGGGAGAGAAGGGTATGTCAGTGTAGAAGAGCGAGAGAAATAGCGAGAAAGAGAGAGAGAGGGGGAGGGAGAGAGAGGGAAAGGGTATGTCAGTGTAGAAGAGCGAGAGAAATAGCGAGAAAGAGAGAGAGAGGGGGAGAGAGAGAGAGGGAGAGAAGGGTATGTCAGTGTAGAAGAGCGAGAGAAATAGCGAGAAAGAGAGAGAGAGGGGGAGAGAGAGAGAGGGAGAGAAGGGTATGTCAGTGTAGAAGAGCGAGAGAAATAGCGAGAAAGAGAGAGAGAGGGGGAGAGAGAGAGGGAGAGAAGGGTATGTCAGTGTAGAAGAGCGAGAAATAGAGAGAGGGAGAGAAGGGAGAGAAGGGTATGTCAGTGTAGAAGAGCGAGAAATAGAGAGAGGGAGAGAAGGGTATGTCAGTGTAGAAGAGCGAGAGAAATAGCGAGAAAGAGAGAGAGAGGGGGAGAGAGAGAGAGGGAGAGAAGGGTATGTGAAGAGCGAGAGAAATAGCGAGAAAGAGAGAGAGAGGGGGAGAGAGAGAGAGGGAGAGAAGGGTATGTCAGTGTAGAAGAGCGAGAGAAATAGCGAGAAAGAGAGAGAGAGGGGGAGAGAGAGAGAGGGAGAGAAGGGTATGTCAGTGTAGAAGAGCGAGAAATAGAGAGAGAGAGAGAGAGAGGAGGAGAGAGAGAGAGGGAGAGAAGGGTATGTCAGTGTAGAAGAGCGAGAGAAATAGCGAGAAAGAGAGAGAGAGGGGGAGAGAGAGAGAGGGAGAGAAGTGTATGTCAGTGTAGAAGAGCGAGAGAAATAGCGAGAAAGAGAGAGAGAGGGGGAGAGAGAGAGAGGGAGAGAAGGGTATGTCAGTGTAGAAGAGCGAGAGAAATAGCGAGAAAGAGAGAGAGAGGGGGAGAGAGAGAGAGGGAGAGAAGGGTATGTCAGTGTAGAAGAGCGAGAGAAATAGCGAGAAAGAGAGAGAGAGGGGGAGAGAGAGAGAGGGAGAGAAGGGTATGTCAGTGTAGAAGAGCGAGAGAAATAGTGAGAAAGAGAGAGAGAGAGGGGGGGAGAGAGAGAGAGGGAGAGAAGGGTATGTCAGTGTAGAAGAGCGAGAGAAATAGCGAGAAAGAGAGAGAGAGGGGGAGAGAGAGAGAGAGGGGGAGAGAGAGAGAGGGAGAGAAGGGTATGTCAGTGTAGAAGAGCGAGAGAAATAGCGAGAAAGAGAGAGAGAGGGGGAGAGAGAGAGAGGGAGAGAAGGGTATGTCAGTGTAGAAGAGCGAGAGAAATAGCGAGAAAGAGAGAGAGAGGGGGAGAGAGAGAGAGGGAGAGAAGGGTATGTCAGTGTAGAAGAGCGAGAGAAATAGTGAGAAAGAGAGAGAGAGAGAGGGGGGGAGAGAGAGAGAGGGAGAGAAGGGTATGTCAGTGTAGAAGAGCGAGAGAAATAGCGAGAAAGAGAGAGAGAGGGGGAGAGAGAGAGAGAGGGGGAGAGAGAGAGAGGGAGAGAAGGGTATGTCAGTGTAGAAGAGCGAGAGAAATAGCGAGAAAGAGAGAGAGAGGGGGAGAGAGAGAGAGGGAGAGAAGGGTATGTCAGTGTAGAAGAGCGAGAGAAATAGCGAGAAAGAGAGAGAGAGGGGGAGAGAAGGGTATGTCAGTGTAGAAGAGCGAGAGAAATAGCGAGAAAGAGAGAGAGAGAGGGGGAGAGAGAGAGGGGGAGAGAAGGGTATGTCAGTGTAGAAGAGCGAGAGAAATAGCGAGAAAGAGAGAGAGAGGGGGAGAGAGAGAGAGGGAGATAAGGGTATGTCAGTGTAGAAGAGCGAGAGAAATAGCGAGAAAGAGAGAGAGAGGGGGAGAGAGAGAGAGGGAGAGAAGGGTATGTCAGTGTAGAAGAGCTAGAGAAATAGCGAGAAAGAGAGAGAGAGGGGGAGAGAGAGAGAGGGAGAGAAGGGTATGTCAGTGTAGAAGAGCTAGAGAAATAGCGAGAAAGAGAGAGAGAGGGGGAGAGAGAGAGAGGGAGATAAGGGTATGCCAGTGTAGAAGAGCGAGAGAAATAGCGAGAAAGAGAGAGAGAGGGGGAGAGAGAGAGAGGGAGAGAAGGGTATGTCAGTGTAGAAGAGCTAGAGAAATAGCGAGAAAGAGAGAGAGAGGGGGAGAGAGAGAGAGGGAGAGAAGGGTATGTCAGTGTAGAAGAGCGAGAGAAATAGCGAGAAAGAGAGAGAGAGGGGGAGAGAGAGAGAGGGAGAGAAGGGTATGTCAGTGTAGAAGAGCGAGAGAAATAGCGAGAAAGAGAGAGAGAGGGGGAGAGAGAGAGAGGGAGAGAAGGGTATGTCAGTGTAGAAGAGCGAGAGAAATAGCGAGAAAGAGAGAGAGAGGGGGAGAGAGAGAGAGGGAGAGAAGGGTATGTCAGTGTAGAAGAGCGAGAGAAATAGCGAGAAAGAGAGAGAGAGGGGGAGAGAGAGAGAGGGAGAGAAGGGTATGTCAGTGTAGAAGAGCGAGAGAAATAGCGAGAAAGAGAGAGAGAGGGGGAGAGAGAGAGAGGGAGAGAAGGGTATGTCAGTGTAGAAGAGCGAGAGAAATAGCGAGAAAGAGAGAGAGGGGGGGAGAGAGAGAGAGGGAGAGAAGGGTATGTCAGTGTAGAAGAGCGAGAGAAATAGCGAGAAAGAGAGAGAGAGGGGGAGAGAGAGAGAGGGAGAGAAGGGTATGTCAGTGTAGAAGAGCGAGAGAAATAGCGAGAAAGAGAGAGAGAGGGGGAGAGAGAGAGAGGGAGAGAAGGGTATGTCAGTGTAGAAGAGCGAGAGAAATAGCGAGAAAGAGAGAGAGAGGGGGAGAGAGAGAGGGAGAGAATTGTATGTCAGTGTAGAAGAGCGAGAGAAATAGCGAGAAAGAGAGAGAGAGGGGGAGAGAGAGAGAGGGAGAGAAGGGTATGTCAGTGTAGAAGAGCGAGAGAAATAGCGAGAAAGAGAGAGAGAGGGGGAGAGAGAGAGAGGGAGAGAAGGGTATGTCAGTGTAGAAGAGCGAGAGAAATAGCGAGAAAGAGAGAGAGAGGGGGAGAGAGAGAGAGGGAGAGAAGGGTATGTCAGTGTAGAAGAGCGAGAGAAATAGCGAGAAAGAGAGAGAGAGAGGGGGAGAGAGAGAGAGGGAGAGAAGGGTATGTCAGTGTAGAAGAGCGAGAGAAATAGCGAGAAAGAGAGAGAGAGGGGGAGAGAGAGAGAGGGAGAGAAGGGTATGTCAGTGTAGAAGAGCGAGAGAAATAGCGAGAAAGAGAGAGAGAGGGGGAGAGAGAGAGAGGGAGAGAAGGGTATGTCATTGTAGAAGAGCGAGAGAAATAGCGAGAAAGAGAGAGAGAGGGGGAGAGAGAGAGAGGGAGAGGGAGAGAGAGAGAGACAGAGAGAGAGAGAGAGAGAGAGAGAGAGAGAGAGAGGGAGAGAGAGAGAGAGAGAGCAAAACAAAATCTACATAACATTCATTATCTCCTGTTTGAAAAAAAACCAAACACTTTCTGATATGTCACAACTGAAAACACAGGCCTTACATACAAACACACCAACATAGTAAACACGTTACACAACACTAGAGACATACAGTCATGCAAGTACAAGGGACCACAGGTGAACAATGAAATACTCACAATTGACATAAGGGTAAGAACATACTGCTGTACATCATCTTTATGGTATTCGTACATCTTGGCATCCGCCACCACCAGTGTCTCCACTGTGTGCTTCCGGGAGACGCCCACCGATCTCTTCCTTCTCCCTCCTCCTCCAGCTGTCTCATCTCTCCCTCCTCCGTCCTCTCTGTCTCCACCACCTCTTTCCTTAAATTGTTTATACATGGAACTATTTACAACATAGTCTTTTAATCCTACATCTCCAGCGTTGGTCTTTAACCGATGATGCTTGAAATTTTCTGTGGAAATAAAGAAAAAAACAACAACCCATTGTTAGTCAGTTGTGCATGTGTGCTCTATCAAAGCAGTCATTGTTCATGTTGGAGGCCGTGTGACGAGGGCAGATATTAGACTTAACAGAGAGTATCACTATTGGTCGATTTGCACCGCGAGACACGGGGAGGCTCCGCCAAACCACTGTTAGCATGGAGCGGAAAGTAGGTCGTGGCGGTAAACAATGCCCCTTTGTGCATTTCCACAGGGAGTAAGAGTCTACAATGGGCTCTAAATAGTTTCAATTGACCCAAAAATATGAACAAAACCAAAGTAAACATATTCGCATACTGTCACTGGTGAAGACCGTCTCTTCCAATTTTTGTTATCTCCTAGTTTCGCGATCTAGCACAGGTGATTCCTCTCTACAAATATAATTATACTCTCTGATCTATCAACATAGTAACATACTGGTGATATTAAGACATGCCAAGAATGTCGACTTGATTGCCTTATTACATTGTGTTGTAAGTTATACATTGCTATAGCAATAATTGTCAGGAACACATGACACGTTTCTTCAACAGTGCCTCAAAATGTCCAGTACACTGCAATTTCAAAGCACGACTCTCTTCTCATTTCAAAACGTTATGGTCATTTTTAAATGTAGTATTCATCTTGCTATCTGCCCTATCACAATGAAATCTGTAAGGGAATAATGGTTATAATTCTTTCACAGCCTGACAAAACAACTTTTCTATTAAGACCCATTGATTCAGAGGGCCATGCAAAATTTGTAGGCAATCCGTCCGACCGGATGCAAGTCATCTTGAAAAACAACAACAACAATGTAGATCATGATGTGTTTCTGCAAATACATGTACCGATGTTGTTCATGAATTCAGAGGTCCACACCTCATGCAGCAACAGTGGTTGTTACTGCTCTAAACCATGGGCTGTTGCTATTGGTATTCTAAACTATGGGCTGTTGCTGCTACTGTTCTAAACCATGGACTGCTGTTGTTGCTGTTCTAAACCATGGGCTGTTGCCATTGCTGTTGTTATCAGTTCTTCACCTGTGTCCATCAACATCAGCCGCTATTGCAGCACACACACGCAGAAAAACACACATTCACACACATACACACTTACTCTCTCACACACACATTCACACACATACACACTTACTCTCTCACACACACATTCACACACATACGCACTTACTCTCTCACACACACATTCACACACATACACACTTACTCTCTCACACACACATTCACACACAAACACACACACATTCACTCTCTCTCTCTCACACAGACACACACACACGAGAATTTCTAGATTTCAAGCCGCCAGGTTCTTCATGAAGAAACCCGTCAACACCCGCCAACCTTTGATCTCTTTGAACCTGTTGGTTTAAGAGTCATGAATGCCATCCAACTTCACGGATTCGCCTCATTTACATGCAGAACCGCCCGGGGGCTTTCTATCTACACTCGGAATTTAGATTCCGTAATTAGCTGGATGGAGACACTTTGCCTCACGGGTATCACCGCACCACATACAAGACCCCCCACCCGGAAGGCGCCCTAAATTTCAATGCCTATCTCATAATAACAGGTGGTCTCAACTTTTCAGTTCTCCTCATTATTTTCCCCGAGTTAACATTTTCCTTTCTTTTTTATTCTCTGAGATTTCATAATTATTATCACCTCTTGGCCTAGTTCTCTCAGATTTAATATCCTGCTGCCCTCGTTCATTCCTCGCTCTCACTGTGTTAATAGGGCAACTTTCAAGCTGCCGTTGTCAAGAGTGAAAAGTACCAGGTTACTGCATTGTGTCTCTGATGTTCTTCTTCTCACACGTTTTCACCCGTTACCACGTAGACCGGTATGATAGATGACGGCAGCTCGAGTGTTTGTCTACCTGTCTGTCTGTCTGTGTGTCTCTCCCTCTATGAATAGTATGACATCTAGAGTGTCTGTTTGTCTGTGTTTTCGTCTGTCCGTAAGTCTGTATGTCTGTATCTCCGCCTGTCCGTCTGTCTGTCTGTCTCTCTCTCTATCTCTCTCTGTGTCTCTCGCTCTCATGTCAGTAGAAGAATATATTATTTTATTCCCATCGTCAACAACTTTCCACTTTGGCAAGTAAAAGAAAAGTAGATTTTACACAACTTACCGACTTCAGCCCAGTTTGACAAAGACCCAGAAAAAAGTTGATTCTACTCAAATATCAACTACAGCCCGGTTACACAGAGAAAAGATAAAAGTGATTTTACACAAATTAGGCCTGCCAACTATAGCCCAGTTAAAGAAAATTTGATTTCGCTCAAACCAAAGATACAATAAGATGAGACGGCCAGACGGTTCAGCGTACACAGATTTCGCACCGCGACCTAGTGGCCAATGCGCGGAAGTCAAGAACAATGCCGCATTTTATAAAGGCAATATAGGGAACATTTTTGAATTTTGTTCTCTGTCCAGCTGTCCCGTTAGGCCTTGATTGACGCCACTTATTTTGTAATTATAACTTCAATCACTTTAGGAAAAGTATTTTTTAAATTATTTTTTTTTAAGTCGCAGTAGCACTGTAACAAATCCGCACCATTAATTTATCATTATAGCAAGCATTTTTTTTCATGCAAAGCGCCATGGGCTCCGCCCTCGATCAGCGCGTTAACTGAGTGCACGAATTTTTTTAGAGGCTCGAAGAAGGGTGTATCTCATCTTGTTGTATCTAGTATCTTTACTCAAACTAGGCTTAGGGAGGTTTCATACTCAGCCCTGTGGATACAGTCAGATGCTGGCAGACAATAAGTGCACACCATAATTTCCAATATGTTTTCTTAGTAAATCCGGGAAGACCCTATCATACTAAGCCCGGTCAGACACAGTCAGCTTGGTGCACATTTTGCTGCCAGCATCTGACTGTGTCAGACCAGGCTTAGTATGAGACCTCCCTTACCAACTACAGGAAAGTAAAGGTATTACTCACCAACAATAGTGCAGTTTGATGGAGAATGGAAATGTTTGGCTGGGAGTTTGCTGATGATATGCGGTTTATGCAAAGAAGATAAATACGATGACGACGACCGCGTTGATGATGATGCGAAGGATGATGCTGATGACGATGACTTTGAAGATGATGAAAATGACGAATTCTTGGATGGTTCTATGTAATACTTCTCTCCGTTCATCTTGATGATTCCTCTCTGTTGAAAGAAAGAGAGAAAGAAAAAAACATGTTATGTTATGTTGATATATCGTGAACAAAAAGTAATACTGAAACAATGGCGAACATACGACAATAAGAAATATTCATGAGTTTTTGATGGCTGACAATATTGATGATGTCAGAAACAGAGGTGTTGATTGTGTATTTGTGTATTGTGTATTGTTCGTTTGATGTCAGTGTTGATGACAATGATAATGGCAATTATTATTGATTTGGCGAAGGTCATGGGGAATGCCGATGATGATGCTGATGCTGATGATAGTGCTGATGATGATGATGATAATGATGATGATCATGATCTTTGATGTGTTCAGGTCTTTATTTTAGGAGGTTCGCTGCCCCTTGGCATCTCGCTTTTCTTGTTTTTCTCGTTCTTGTTTCTGTGTATTTTTGTGGTAGGGATTGGCATTTTATTGTATCGTTTCGCTATTATTTCTTGTGTAGGCTTTTCTGCAGATAATCTTTTCTTTTTGCCATATTTTGACTTTGCTTTAAGCCTTGCTGGGACCCCATAGTTTTCCTCTGGTTTTTTAATATTATTTCGTCAATTCAAAGAATAGTTTGTCATTCCCTCCTTATAGCTCGGAGGTAACTTCAGTTTCAGCAAACAAGCACAAATGGACTTAACACCTTTTGTGGGTGAGTTCCTACTACCCGGTGATTCATGTCTCATTATCACACAAAGGCTTATGTCCGGATTTATCAGCTGTACGTGTTATCAATCATATTGTAACTACTGCACCTCTCCCTCGGTGCCAATAAATAATACATAACTGATTCCTTGACAGACACAATAAGCGAATGCATTTGTCAAGACAAGGCGAGAGATACCATATTTTTTTCTTCAACTTACCCCCGAAAGTGTTCAGACACATTGCTTTGTACAAAAGTTCTGAGGCTGATAATTGACTTTATGGAGTGAGATGAATGCAAAAATACAAAATAATATGCCTACGTATGAGGGGATATTATTGATTGACGGGGCTGTTGTTGGGGACCGCAGTGTAATAACAAAGCCAAATAGAGAAAATACTGGGTTATGTCCATTGCTCATTTTATAACTTACTGTGTAAAAATACCAAGGCCCCTTAACAACAGATTATGGACAAATACATAGGTGGCAACTGGAAAATCTTCATAAAGCTGAAAATGGATTGAAACCACTCGACATGCTTGCCCTAGCTGTAAACTTATAAATTTCATAGTACTTTTATGAATACATGATGGGACATGAATATAGGGCCTATATATGCTGAGGGCGAACGAAAAGCTCCATAGGGTTTGACATTGACATCAGAAAGTATTCCGAAATATGAAATCCAGAACAGTGCATACCATGTCATGTTTTTTTTTTTTTTTCATTTGCAACACTGGGCGGGAGACGGTAAAGAATAAATATATACCAAAATGCGGTATGTGCATTTTCGCCTATTCGAGAAAATGAGGGATTATGGCAGGTTGGAAAAGGGGGCAAATAGGCATGCAACATAGCGTCACAAACATATACCTCGAAAAGTTTTTAACCGATTGGAATGACACTTATACAAAATGAAATTAGGAGTGAGAAAACCACTTTCATGACAAAACCTCAAAATCCGCAAAATGTTGTATACAGCAATATGGCAAATACCCCACGATATGTAATAAAAAATGTTTACTGTTTGTGCTAAGTATTTCTCACCAGGGGTCCTAGCATTGTCAACAAAAGCAATGGGACCCCCAGATATTGAGACCCCCCTCTGTCTGTCTTACAAATACCTGTCCTGAGTGCCTCCCTGCTGGGGTCATCCAGTCCTTGCACACAGTGACAAAACTAATTTTCTGCGACCTGGAGTGCCAGACATTCGATATTGAAAGAAACTCTAGTGAATGAGATCTTGGGAACAATATTATCAATTTCAGTGTCAATGAGAGATTTTTTTCTAACGTCATGTCTGGAAGATAAATTTACTGTATAAATCTGTTCCGCTGTATTTTACATGACAGTTCACCTTCAATTCTGATTGCATTTTAAAGGGCGAAGGCGTTTCTATGTATTTTCTCCGATAGAATTATATATACATTATTGCCCATTCTCTCTCTCCCCCCCCTCCCCCCGGCCCTCGCCAACGAGCTCATGCTTTGTGGGAGAATGTGTTCAGAAAGTTATCAGATTCTCCAGCTGACCTCACCTGCCATACATACAGATACACATAATACATAAATAGTCAAACATTATCACTGAAGGCAAAAGCATGTAAACACACATTTATACACATACTCATATATACAATTATGTTTTATTATGTATAAAAAAAAATAAAATTAACATAGAACTAGCTTTCTCAAACAATTATGAAAATTTCTCCATACATTTCTCACCCACCCCACCCCACCCTATAGACCATTTTAATTTACCGTCCTCCATATCACGTGATTTGCAAACAAAATGGCGGCGTGTAGGGCGGAAGCGGTGGACAACGGTCGAACGATGCCATCCTGTTGTTGGGCACCCAACTGTTAAAACCCGTTACGTGCTGGTTCTGGCATAAAAATGCATCTTTGCTTTGAATGTGCACATATTCAGATGCCATCGTCAAGGCAAGTTGAGGTTTTTGCCCTACACGGTGCTTTTCGAAGCCGTGCGGCTCCCCGCAAACAACCGTAACGCGGAAGTTGAAAAGGTCTATACCTCTCTTTTTTGACATCCTAGACATTTCTTCCTATATGGATTTTCCGATTCATGCTTATCCCAAAACTCTATAGCTACTGGTATTCTATGATCAGTGTTTCTCAATATTTTAAACACATGCCCCCATTCCGCCCCCCCCCCACCCCCACCCCCCCAATATAAAAAATTCATGTCTCATGACTGCACTTCCCCCTACAATAGTTCAACCAATTTGTTGTTAAAATGCATTCTACGGACTACTTAGAAATCAGACAAAACAAGTTTACACACAGACAGCCTATATTTTAGTGCCACGCTAAGTTATGTATGACATTGTTTCTGCTTAACGCGTTTCAGCAGTTGAAGGTAGAGAAGGCCTAGTGTGCATCATTTAACAGCCTGGGTATTTTGACCTCGAAATCTCATAACCCATCATTTTCCTCTCTCAGGAGGGAACATTTTTGCCCTCGTTAGGAACCTCGGGATTATATGAAACAGGTCTTGTATCAAACCAATCTTCACTGCTTTCTCTGCTCAATTGTTGTATTCTTCACTCAAGAACTACCAAAGCCCTCTATCCTATAACAGTAGTATTCAGTTGACAGTGTCCATCACTACAATCTGCAATTTTACGTAAACCCGTCAGTGTTGACCAAACTCGCTTCCCGTAAACGTCCACTTGAAACCACTGTCAAGGAACCACTGACAGCAACGACTATGATATTGACAAAGCCTCTTCACTCACTGACCATTGACCAAAATGGCAGGATTTAATGCATAAGTTCTCATAACCTCTCGATTCTCGAGAGGTCCCGGTTTTGATAAACGAGAGGTTTTTAAAAAATGGGAAGTATTTGTACTGGCCAACAATGAGGACATTGTTAGGGCCGCGTGGAACTCTTCAGCCAAACAGATTACACTTCTGGACGAATTCAGGAAAACCGGCGCTAGGGTTATTTCGTGCTTGCTGAAACTAGACCAGAACTGGTCTGAATAGAACTGACTGAAGAAAAGAAAGAACGGAGACAGCCAAGAACAAGAAAGAAACGAGGATTAGAAGAGGGAAGTGAAGGACGAGGGCAAGGAAAAAGAAGACGAGCTTGAGAGGATAAGTGTTGAATTACTACAGGAAAGAATCTTGAGGTCACATTCAAAGGACAAATGGGACAAACAGGGCGAAAGACATCCAAAAAGAGACAACAGATGAGAATGATTGAATGATAGTTGAAGTTTTAGGAAAAAGGGAGAACGTGTGTGGGAAAGAGAATGTGAAGGAAAGAGAGGGGGGGGAAGATAGATAGATAGATAGACAGACAGACAGACAGACAGACAGACAGACAGACAGACAGACAGACAGACAGACAGACAGACAGACAGACAGACAGACAGACAGACAGATAGATAGATAGATAGATAGATAGATAGATAGATAGATAGATAGATAGATAGATAGATAGATAGATAGATAGATAAATAGATAGATAGATAGGTAGATAGATAGATAGATAGATAGATAGATAGATAGATAGATAGATAGATAGATAGATAGATAGATAGATAGATAGATAAATAAATAGATAGATAGATAGATAGATAGATAGATAGATAGATAGATAGATAAATAGATAGATAGATAGATAGATAAATAGATAGATAGATAGATAGATAGATAGATAGATAGATAGATAGATAGAAAAACAGATAGATAGATAGATAGATAGATAGATAGATAGATAGATAGATAGATAGATAAATAGATAGATAGATAGATAGATAGATAGATAGATAGATAGGTAGATAGATAGATAGATAGATAGATAGATAGATAGATAGATAGATAGATAGATAGATAGATAGATAGATAGATAGATAAATAGATAGACAGATAGATAGATAAATAGATAGATAGATAGATAGATAGATAGATAGATATATAGATAGATAGATAGATAGATAGATAGATAGATAGATAGATAGATAGATAGAAAAACAGATAGATAGATAGATAGATAGATAGATAGATGGATAGATAGATAGATAGATAGATAGATAGATAGATAGATAGATAGATAGATAGATAGATAAATAGATAGATAGATAGATAGATAGATAGATAGATAGATAAATAGATAGATAGATAGATAGATAGATAGATAGATAGATAGATAGATAGATAGATAGATAGATAAATAGATAGATAGATAGATAGATAGATAGATAGATAGATAGATAGATAGATAGATAGATAGATAGATAGATAGATAGATAGATAGATAGATAGATAGATAGATAGATAGATAGATAGATAGATAGATAGATAGATAGATGGATAGATAGATAGATGGATAGATAGATAGATAGATAGATAGATAGATAGATAGATAGATAGATAGATAGATAGATAGATAGATAGATAGATAGATAGATAAACAGACATCCGTATGATGAACCAGTAGATATTTTGCCGTTTTCCTGAAACATACTACTGTCCTATGTTACCGTATCTTCATTTTAGGACAGTGTTTTTGCACATCCTACCTTTCCCGTCAGTCATTCAAGCAAAATCAAAATAATTATAAAACAAATAGTAACCTAACCATTGGCCGCTAATGCGCGACATAGGAAATGTTCTCTCTCAATGCTCTTTTCTGAAGAGTTCACAGAATCTGGGAATTTACCATGACCTTATTTACTGTAATGTTTGCATTTTTGAAGAGCTAACTTAAGATTAATTTCCTGACACTGAAGGTGTTTACACGTCAAAACAAAACTGAGGATTATTGCCGTTTAAATTGGCCAGTTCCTGATAAAGGAAATGTCAAAACCTGAGCCGCCACTTAGGGAAGAAAGGGTCAACAGTCAAACTACTGTACCACTTAACCCTCATACCTTTAGCAGCTGCACTGCGCTGCAGACACGCTTGGGTGTGGAAACGTTGACATAATATGACTTGTCTTTATTATGGCTACTATAGAAAGTGGATCCTCTCACTGGTTCACTCAGCGAGATGACTGCCGAGGGCTGGCTACAGACCAACATTATGGACATACGTGAAGTTATGAAACAGTATTTCTTTTATTTAATAACAATAACAGCTCCCATGTGGGAGGTAATTAACTGGATTTTGACAACTGCTATTCTGAAAATGCTCAATACAGGCGTCGGACCACTGGGTGTGAAATAATACATACTTGTTTTTCATAATTCAATTTTACCCCCTTTAAGTCCCTTGAAGAAGCCACTAAGAACGACTGTCAATGAGGCACTAACAGTAACTAACGCCCATGTCACTGACAAAGCTTCTTCACCCACTGACCACTGACCAAAATGATGGACGATGTTCATAAGTTCTCATAACCTCTCGATTCTTCCCTGCTCTGTAGCGGACAAAATTCTAAGGCATAACTACAAAATATACCGCATTTCCAAATTTAAGACAGAATCCCGTACCCATATCTTCATAAAGCTGATCCATAGGCAGTGGGTCAAGATACTTGACTGTCCCCGTTTTATGAAACCTTGTTTGTATTTCTCTGCTTAGACAATCTAGCTAATGTTTTTCCATTTTCTTAAAATCCTACCGCTTATTGACACAAAAAAAAAATACTTAGTAAGTGTACAATCACTAATGGGGTCATACGATCATTGCAAAGAATACACAGGGGATTTATAGAGTCAAGAATGAAATGCCGATTTGACAGTCGACAAAACTTAACACTCAACCTCAAAAATCAGTTTGACAAATACTGTAATTGTCCAGATTTAGAAGAGACGATTTCCTCTGACTTCTAAGCTTCCTGGCGCCATTCCAAAGAGAAAGAAAACTTGGGTTTACTCAGCCAGACACGTCATATCCTTTGTCTCAATAATTCCGTGGGCCAAATTTATCTACGTTTGCAGCTCAGATTTTAACTGATGGGAAATAAATGGGAAAAATTCGGGGCGTTGTGAATCCTTTATGTAGCGTGTACCCCCTTGTCACGCAAAACTGCAATATATATTTCACAAAGAACCGAAGAGTACCGGCTTTACATAATTGTTTTGAAGGACATAAAAATCAGGTTACACTAGTAATAATTTCACGGAGGCCGATGTTGTTATCAAAATGATGTCTGCAGCATAGCAACAGTGTGAATTGGATCTAACAGAAGTGTTAATAACAGATCTTCGGTACACAGCGGGAAAGGGTGACTAATGGTCCCTGGGTGGGCAAAATTATGGTATGAAATGCAAGATTTAATTTGCTTTATCACAAAGCCTCAAATAATGTAGGGATTATATCACATTACAATTGTTTGGGCTCTGAGTCATAGGTGACGTAATAAAGTAGAAATCCGGACCCCATAAATCAGTGCAACAAAACTGATATTTAAGAAAAAGGGACATATTAAAAAGACATAATAATCATATCAAAAAGGTTATGAATTGACGTGTGAATCAAGATACATGCAATCAAATACCCTCATACGTCAAAGGCCTAGGTCGTCAAAGACGATCTGCGACCAAACCACATACGTGAAGACTTTTTGAATGCTTCATGTTGTAAGGAGATCATATATCATACTAAAAGACTTCTCTCTCGTTCAGATGGATATATTTGTTCAGCTACTACAAATATCTCTTTAGCAGTCAGTTAGTACTGATTTTATCTAGCCTACCAAGTGGTGAATCTTAGTGTTTTGCCTTATGCTCTCTCTGTCTCTCTCTGTCTGTCTCTCCCTCGCTCTCTCTCCCGCTTTTCTTCAACCAATTTCTTTTCTGGCAGATCAGGACAGGGAATAAGGTAACTCGACTGTTTCCTCGGCTCTGTATAACTTTTTAGTGTTACTCAAACGCGAAACTGGTTTGCTCTTGTTTGACACAATGTGGCAGCTATTGGGTTACAACACCAGTCGAATGTTCCAAACTTTTCTCCCGCACTTTCTTTTCTTTTTTCTTTTTTTTTGGTTGAGGGGCCGGGGTGGGGGTGGGAGGGGAGGGTGTCTTGAAATAAAAAAAAAAAGAAAAAGAAAAACAACTCTTCTACATTTTTTTTCCTTTCTATCTCTAGCCAGCAAATGCCACAGCACCTCTATTTTCACCATCACCAACACAAACATTTATACCACAACCACCAGTACTATCCTCCACACCAACAGCATCACTATCAGATCATCGCCATCAATACATTTCTACGACTGCCACCACAGCCGCCATTTACACCAGCACCACTACCATCACCATGACCATGGTCCACCACAACTACTATAGCATCCCTACAGCCACCATCATCTCCATCACCATCACCGAAATCCCGTACCACAAACAACCACCGTCATCATTCCTACCACAACCACCACTATAGCCTTAACTTTTACCACAACCATCACTATAGTCATAACTTCTACCACAGCCATCCTAAAATCACAGTAACTACCACTCCCAACATCAGCATTACTATCACCATCACCACCCCAATCACCCCTAACACATCCACTACCATCATCCCTACCACAGCTACCACCACCACCACCACCATCACACTACCACCTGCCCAGACACTACACCAGCCTCCTCACCAATTTCCCTTTGCTAAGAAAAAAATCCCCGTAAATTTCAAACAAACTGCTTCCTGTTCAGCACTTTTACCTGCACAGGTAAGACAAAATAGCCCGCCAATCTAATTACTCGGTAGTCCCAGCGATAAGATCGGTGCAGCCCTAAAAGGAAAGCTGATAGTATCGACAGCTACAGTTTGACAGACACCTACAAACGGATAATAAGTAAAATACCGACGACTTTGATTGTAAATCAAGATAAACTTTGAGGCACCTGAAGTATCGATACGCTCACGGGCACATCTAAATACCGTGCTCTGCAGCCATTCAGATAGAACGACAAGAACCGGTATCATTTACTTCAGGCCCCAATTGCAGAATAACGGCCAATGACGACAACATGACGTAGAGGCATGAAATTAATGTAATGAATTGTAAATGGCTGTTGTTACCCGTATGTGCGTATCCAAAACGTTTTGCACGAGAGGCACGTACGTATACGTACCTATCCTAACCCCGTCCTTATCCTCAACCCTAAATCTTATTGAATCTCTAACCCTGCCACCTACCCTGTCAACCAAAAAACAGGAGGAAAACAAAAACAAAATGTGAAAGAATAATTAATCAAGGTTGTTGCTAGGAGTACTTCAAAGTGATACTCTCTAGCTCTGGAGTCACAAAAGGCTTGAAAATACATACCCCTAGCGCTAGGGTGATATGGATAAATTTTTAATCTATTAATTTCAATTTTGCCCGGGCAGCGGCCTTTCGGCCTGCTCTTTACGAGTTCCAACTGCCAAGGTATCTTTAACGTGCGCAACGTGCACACGGGCCCTCCGAATTTTTTCGTCCTTATCCGAGAAGACTAGGTACTCGATCCTACCCCCCAATAGGACCAGGGACTTGAAAATATGAGAAAAATCCAATTTCCAAGAACTACTCGATCCTACCCCCCAATAGGACCAGGGACTTGAAAATATGAGAAAAATCCACTTTCCAACATGCCTGCACTGCCCGGGTTTAGAACCCGGGACCCTTGGCATGAGAGGCGAGCACCTTGCCTCTAGACCACCTTGTCCCCTTATTATTTTTACTAAACAAAGGGGAAAAAAGGTGCAGCAGGCTCGCATACATGCAAGACAAAACAGTGCGTTAAAAAAAAATAATTTCAGGTATTCAGCACTTCTGAATAAAAAACAACTTCAGGTATTCAGCAGTTCAGACAGATAGCAAAGCGTCAAAGTTGCGGATACTTGCCGAGGCCTTCACGAGGTATTTCTGATGATAAACTTTACGCGACTGGAGTTACGGAACTGCGTTGCATTCAGTTGGTTTGGTGGGTGGATCAACAGATCGTTATTTTGGGAGGTTCGCTGCCCTTGGTCTCGGCACCTCACTTTTCTTGTGTTTTTATTTTTATATTTTCTGTGTTGTGGTAGGGATTAATTTTTTAGAATTTTAGCCCGGGCAGCGGCCTTGTTCGGCCTGCTCTTTTCGAGTTCCAACTGCCAAGGTATCTTTAACATGCGCACACAGGCCCTCCGAGTTTTTTTTCGTCCTTATCCGAGAAGACTAGATTCTCGATCCAACCTACCAGGCGATCAGGGACAGGAAAGAAGAAAAATCCCCAAATTTCAACATGCCTGCACCGACCGGGATTCGAACCCGATGCCTTCGGCATGGGAGGCAAGCACTTTGCCTCTAGGCCACCGTGTCATATGAAGAGAGCCGGCATATGAGCCCTTCCTTTATATAAAGCCTATAGCGTGCTGAGATAAGATTCTTTTGTCTCGGATTTAGTGTGAGATGTGAATATATATATATATTTCTGCTTCTCAGCCTTTGTTCAGATTTCTTCAATAAAGAGTTGTTATTTTCTCTGGGTTGATGGAATGCAGACGAACTGAAAACATTTAGCGTCATGTAATTTAACCAAACCGTTTTAGTATTGGAGAGATAACTATCGACAAAGGCACCATTAAAATGGCAAACATCTGTGCATTACACGGTTACAAAAAATGTGGGTCCTCGCAGCGTTACGTATGGCATGTAATGAATTGTAAATGGCTGTTGTTACTCGTACGTGCGTACCCAAAGCGTTTTGCACGAGGGGCACGTACGTATACGTACCTATCCTAACCCCGTCCTTATCCTCAACCCTAAATCTTATTGATTGTCTAACCAAATAAAATAGATGCTAAAATAGTTTCACTTTGTTGCGGCTGACATTACAGCAATTCGACAGGAATTAATGTGAGCTGATTGAAGAAGCCTCGAAAATCTTTGTTTCTCGGAGACCTCACCTTTAAGCTGGGTTTTCATGTGTACGGAAACGGAAACGGCAAAAACCTTTTAAGTGGTGAAATAGAAAGAATGTTTTCATGTGTACAGAAATCCCATTTCCATAGACACGAAAACACTCTTTCTTTTTACTACTTGATGTTTTATTTTTGCCGTCTCCGTTACCGTTTCCGTACAAATAAAAACCCAATTTAAAGGGATATCATTCTAAGCCCGGAACGGCATTCAGCTGCTGGTAGACAAGAAGTGCATATCATAATTTCTTATATTTTCCTAGCAAATCCAGGAAGACTCCGCCATACTAAGCCTGGTCAGACACAGTCAGCTCCTGCCATTATTTCTTGGGTGTACATTTTGCTGGCAGCAACTAGCTTTGAAATTCTGGGGCTTAGTGTGGTACTCCCCGCCTCCAGCACCCCCCCCCCTCCCCCTCAGGCTGTTGGCCCTGAAATTGCACAAGTACGGAGAAACAAAAAGGGAAAGAAGAATAAAAAGAACAAGACGAAGAAAATGAAGAAGAAAAAGATGACGAATAATTAGAACAAGTGCAAGAAAGAAATGAAAGAAAGTGGACGTTATCGGGATAAGATGAAGATAGTAATAAGAAGTAGTAGCCAGAAAAGAAACATGAAGAAGAAGAAGAAACGGGAGAAACAGAAGAAACAAGAAGAAGGATAAATATAACCCATTCATAACAGTAGGAGACCCCGTTGAGGAAAGGTTGATCCGAGTTATGGGGTGTGAAGACAGCGACTTATCCGGACTCGTCAACGACACTTGCCACACTCTTGACATCCGGAGACGCCAAACTTCGGCTTATCAGATAGCTGTGTTGGAAATAAAGTGCACAAACAGCAGCTTTCCGGCGGTATCATCGGTTGATGCTAGTCAAGAACTGGCCCCCGTGTGAGCAGTCCTTCCGACTCCCACACTCGAAAGAAAAAAAAAAAGGTAACATAATCTACAAGTTATCAAGACAAGTTATCGACTACTCCCGGCTACCTATCAGCTGGAAGTAAAACATAAAGCTAGGAGTTTCAGAAAAGGTCACGGTGTAGATGACTTCCTGCCACTGTGCATCGTGAGGAATAAAATAAGTTCGTGACTGTAGATCAAAAACCTTTGACCTCTGTGTCTTATTTTTCGTTTCTTTTATAACTGGTTGTTTAGTTTTCTTATTGTTTGTTGCGAAACGAAGATTTTGCGAAATTCAAGCTTCTATCTCTATCCCCCTCCCCCCAAACCCCTTTATCCCACACACACACACACCCTCTCTCCCATTTCTGTCTGTTTCTATTCCCCCCCCCCTCTCTCTTTCCCATTTTTTGTCTGTCTGTCTGTCTCTCTTCCCACCTCTCTCTCTCCCCCCCCCCCTCTCTCTTTCCCCCCTCTCTCTCTTGCTCACTGTCTGTCAAAGTTCAATTCTTTGCTCTCGTTCTGATCCTCCTCTCTCTCTGTCTGTCTGTGTGTGTGTCTGTCTGTCTGTCTCCCTCTCTCTCTCTCTTCTTTCTCTCTGTCGCCCCCTCTCTCCCTCTATCTATCTCTCTCTCTCTCCCTCTCTCTCCACATTGTAATATTGTGCCCCAGTCCTACTGTGACCTTCCGGCTTTTTTGTGCGTATGGTTCATTTTTCTTCACAGTTTGTCCATTCTGAAAGGCATGTCAACATAAACATTGTTATACAGACATTTAGATATTTATCACTGCCGCCGTGATTTCTATGTGGAGCACAAGCCTTCTACGTCATCATCCATTGTGTACTACAAAGCAATGGCACTTGGCGCCTGTTCATTGCTGGTTAATCGAATTAAACATTATCTCTGCATCAGTTTAAAGGTTTTGTTCGTAAAGGACCTGGTTGTGCATTTTATCAAGGCAGCGTTTTGATAGGATCGTGTGTCTCCAAAATGCATTCTTACTGACTTATCATTAATATTATTGTTTATTATTTGGGGGCGGGGGGGTGTAGGATTTACAATCTGTAATAGATTTGAAGACGGGTGGGGTGGGGAGGGAGGAGGAGATGAGGGGGTGGGGTGGTTTACTACCTGCAACAAACAAGCAGCTTCTTTTGGAATCCATTTTGGACTCTGCATTCTCTTTCTTGCCCCGATTCTGACCCTAGCCCTATGGGGGGCCGCCGGCGAAAACCTACTTTCTAACACACACACACACACACACACGCACACACACACACAGAGAGAGAGAGAGAAGGGGGTACATTGTTAGTTCGAGCCGGTCCCACAAAATCGGAACATCATAATTATTAAGTTAACATGGCTTTGAAGGTATGTAGATCAACACCGTGAGTACTGAAGTAGATCTGGGCGCAATTTTGTTTGTTCTAACACACGCTTATAATGCTACGAATATACCCCCGTGGATAATTTATTCATGGGTGACGTTTACCAACAGCAACAACCACAACATCAGAGCCAGCAACAGCAACAACAACAACACCAACAATAACAACATCAACAGCAACAGCAGCAACAACAAGAACTTTGTCCAGTTAATAGTCATTCAAAATAGTGTAACACTTCATCTAGTCACACACACTCATCTCTGATAGTACTGGCCACTCTTACGGCTCTAGTAACACTTGAATTAATAGTCACCATATTTCCCTACATACAGTCATTCGGGGTGACAATCCATTTTCCCCACATCATCCTCTGACATCACACGAGTGTCACGAGAAAGTTCATGTAGTTCAGGCCTCCATCCGTGTTGCACCCTCTTGGCGGAGAAAGAAAAAAAGACAACCCGCACGAGTGTTAAAAGCACGTTTGGCTCTGCTTTCAATCAGCAACCACAGGGCAGAATGAGGTGATATTTCAGAGGTAGCAGGCCATATATCACAGTTGCAGCTGTTATCAGCATGCAGCGCCAACCCGCTGCATCCAAATCATCCATCCACCGGACAGACTTCTGAGATGCACCGGGTTCTGGGAATCTGGACAGGTCCTGACTTGGAGATTATTTTCTGCCTCTGCGTTTCAGGATAAGTACGCGCTTAGACGTGGAATGAAATCATAGGATATTTTCCATATTATTGTATGTGCATGTTCCCCCTCTCAAGAAAATGAGGACTGAAAGTTTGAAGAGTTGTTTAAAATCAGGGTTTTGTTCAATAAGCTTCAAAACAAAAACTTACATAAAAATGCCCACGAAATATGCACCCATATGACACTTATACATAATACAATAGGAGACAGAGAACCACTTTCATGACAAAACCTCAAAATGGGCAAAATGTTCCATGCAAAAATATGACAATAATGACTCTCGAAATAAGAATTTCGCAGAATCATTTTCAGACATAGCAAAAGTCCTGGTTATAGATGTCTATAGTTCTTCCAAGTCAGGATAAGTAACTGCTTAGACGCTGAAAGAAATAAGACTTTTGCAGAAAGATTTTCTGATCTACAAATTAAGAGTCTAGACGGGCCCTGGCTGTTGATTTCTAGTTTTTTTTTTTTCCACCGCGATAAGACAGTAACCTCTTAGAAGTTTGAATGAAGAAAGAATTTCGCAGAAACAATGACAACTGTAGGAAAATTTAGACTGTAAGCTGTAAAGAGACCAAGCTCGATCTTTACCACTCAAAGATCCACTATTCACTTGTATTTCAATTAACCCTTTCACTGCCATGCCCATTATTACTGTTCTTAGTTTTCATTTTTGAGCTGGAAGTGGTAACGTTATGAATTTTGGAATTTGGACATCTTAACAAAGTAATATGCCCTTCTGGCAACACAGCGCTGAAATATGAAACCATTTTATTGGGTTAAGGCAGCTATAGGGTTAAAGGAGGATTGGAAGTGAAAGCTTTTCAGGCTTTATACAATGGAATACCTCAGGATCTCTCCACTGGGGAAATTAAAACTCTTGTGAGGAACAGCAGAGACGACACTGGTTTGTTTACTATAAGCAAGGATCGATGGCAAACAATTATCACTAGAGTAAATTGAAGTTTATTCCTCGAGATTGCGATCCAAATCCAAACAGCCATGGTAAGAACTCGAATACATGATAAAGGTGCAAGTAATTGTTGTGGCATCGATTACAGATGTAACTAAACTTAATTTCGGATAATGTATTGGGTCCATCGTGCAAAGATACCTAAGAGCAAATAGTATCTCGTGGAGAGAAGTTTGAATGTAGGTTAGACAGGCCAGCAAACAGACCAGTATACACAGACGACGGGAGAAGACAGGTGAGGGGGGTCTGCAGAGTTTCACATCAGAATTGAATGCCCTGCCATCTGCCACGTCATAGGCGGAGACACAATTTCACTCGTGTGGGGATCTCATGATACCCATTTCTCACCCTTGCCGAGTGGTTTTGTTGGATATATTGGTCTCATCTTTTTGGCGTATAATTTATTCTGTCACAGGAAACTTCCAATGCACGACAATGAAACCGCTGCTCTCAAAGTCCCAGTCTCCAGAATATAGAAGAATTCTATATTATTCAACATTACTCAAAACTAACTTGACTTGCAGTGCTCAGTTTGATTCATATGTTTTTCAAATAGAATAAAAATTAAAGAACTCAAAATAGCTCACCTCTTCATTAAATTAACACACTCCATATAAGAGCGAATTTTCTTCGCATGTCCATTTGGTTAAGTGTTGTAAATATTGTTTCCTGAAGTCCACAGGGCGATTTAGATTATGGGTGGATCAGTTCTGCTTTTCAGCGGGAAATATCAGTGGTACATCAAAGTAGGAAATTTTCGATGAAGGCAGAACCAGACAGATCTAAAGCAGTGTAAAATGTATTTGGGCTTTACAACTTCTTTGTCAGGGCTAGCCAGACCTAACGCTGTAAAGAATGTATTACATTGGTGTTTCTTTGTCTCAGCTTTCACATGGAACTTCAACAATTGTATGAGAACCAGATAGATCTTCAGCAGTGTAGAACCAATTTGAGCTTTGCTATTTCTTTGTCATGGCTGGTTGGATCGTAGACAGTAAAGTATCTATACTTTGCTGCTTCTTTACCCTAGCTTTCACACGGAACCCCAACAATTGTATAAAACTTGCCCGCATGATTCAGACCCGCCTATAGTGAGGGCATCAAAAAAGACCTCTTTACCATTCGACAGCACATATTAAAGGACACAAACTTCACAATTTTATTGCAGCGACAATTCCAAATTTTACAACTATTTCTGCTACTACCATTGTTACTACAAACTGATTACCCTGACATTCCATTCTCAAAAAACACCGGCTGTTACAACTGTTGTCACCACTTGGACCATGAGAATAGTAAAATAATGACATTCACAAACAACCACATCTGTTGCCACGGGTGCACTAGTCGAAGTGTTACCATGGCTAGGGCAGGTGTAGCATGATAATTACACCGACGGGGAACATCACACAACAACAATAACAACAACGATAATAAAAGCAAAGCGTAATTGTGGCCTAAATGACAAGTCATCATTCCCTCAACAAGTACAGATACGCACACACATACAGAGACAGAGAGAGAGAGGGGCGGAGAAGAGAAAGAGAGAGACAGAGGGGGAGAGAAAAGATGGAGTGAGAGAAAAAGTGAGAGAGAGGGGGAGGGAAAGATAGAGGAGAGAAGAGAGAAAGGGAGAGGGGGGAGAAAAGAAGGTGTGAGAGAGAGGGGAAAGAGAGAGAAAGAGAGAAAGAGAGAGAGAGAGAAAGAATGAGAGAAAAAAGAGAGAGAGAGAGAGAGAGAGAGAGAGAGAGAGAGAGAGAGAGAGAGAGAGAGAACTGTACTCTATACCTTTAAAACAAACAGATATCAATGCTGCCGTCCGCATCACTCACAGTTTGCCAGAGGCGGTTTTGATTTACTGGGCCCTGGTGTTATTTTACACTTCTCCAGTTTTACGAGCTGATAGTGATTTCATCCCTCCAATTAGCCAGAACTTCCACAGGTATACAGCGATATTTTACAATTACACTGGAAGCCAGGTAGGCCTGTGATTACTTTACAAGATGCGATTCCAGTTCAAGAAACACCCAGAAGATGGGAGGAGAGCTGAAGCAAAGATGATGAATCTTTAACAAAAAATTTCATTAAAAAAATATATATATTTCTAAACCCTCGGAATG
>OZ007572.1:42077587-42302587 GCA_963931925.1 Onchidella celtica | reverse complement strand
CTTGACCACAGCATCCGTTCCGCTCCGCTCCTCGCTGCTATTGAGGCAAAGAGAGTTTTTCATACCTCAGTTTCCGTAAAAATAGCGGAGCGAATGCTGTGGACAGGAACATTTAAGCTGTAACTCGTTTTCGCTGATGTTCTAATGCCACCCCCTCCCCCTCATTTTTTTCTTCCACGTAGTAAAAGACGCTGGCTAACTCATGCCTAAATCCTGACCCCAGGAAGTAGACAAACATATGCATACATATAAACTTTATATACTCACTGAGCCCCACGCACTCAGATATGGCCAGGGGGACCATTAAGTACATTTCCATGCAACTGATAATCTAATCCCAGCGGTTTTCTCGCTTGGGATCTGGGGCTCCACAGGGAGTAACGGAGACTGTGCAGAACGAACACCTAGCTAAGACACGACCTGAGAGTACTTGCATACTTAGACAAAAGTTGGAGCTTTCCGTGGGCAAATAATCGGGTCATGGTTTGTTACACTTGGCGTCACAGAGCTTGCTCTCCTAAAGCTGTGTTTTCATGTGCGCGGAAATGGAAACGGCAACGGACACATAAAAAACCCATAGTTTAAAGAAACCGCGTTTCCATGTGTGCGGATACTCAGCCGCCGTGCACCCGGGAGCCTCTCATAATTTTGGGAAACAATTGAAACACAACAATGAGGAAAATGAAGGAATTTTTACCAATACCATTTGGCCCGCTGACTCGAGGAATACACAGATATGTGATTTTTTTAAAGTTGAGTTTCGATCAGAAACATATAAATTGAGGTGCAGAACGAAATTTCCTGTCATATTTTTTAATTATACTCGAAGAAAATGCGTCTTTTTATCCGGCTCAAAATGTTGGAACTCTTTCTTCTGTTCAGCTCAGTTGTGGTTCAAAAGCGGCGAAAGTATTAGAAATATAGAAAAGTACCAGGCCTCTTAAAATATGCCCGCGTACATCTCTACGTTTTTCTATGCGTAATACGATGTTTTGTAGAATTTAAGGTTCAGCAGTTAAAAAGCTTTTCATGATTACATTGGGGGCCTTATTTCCTTTATAATATGATTTTCAGCCGGCAAATAATGTGCCTTACGCGGAATATTACTGAGCGTACGGTATAATTATAGTTAATAGTTTAACGAACAAAAAATACTGTCGTTAAAGTGCATTATGAGGATTCTCTTTTCCCCGAATCACCGTATGTTAAAGCTCCTTCCTTGAAGATCTCATGCAGGCTCGCTTTCCTAGAACTGCAATTCTTTTCTTTCTTTAAACGCAGAAATGATAATCGGATTTTGATCCCGCTTTGATTTTCGTCATATTAACCCATGCGTTCCTTTCTAAGAAGACAGAGGGAACGAGAGAGAGACAGAGAGAGAGATAGAGAGAGATGGGGGGAGAAAGGGAGAAAGCAAAAGAGAAAGAGAGAGAGAGGGAGAAAGAGAAGAGATAGAGAGGGGGAGAGGGAGAGAGAGAGAAAGAAGGAAAGTATGTATGAAAGAAAGAGAAAGAGAGTGCGTGTGAGAGAAAGGGAAAGAGAAAGAGGGGGAGGGAGAGAGAGAAAAAGAGAAAGAGAGAGAGAGAGAGGGGGAGGGAGAAAGAGAAGGAGACAGAGAGAGAGAAAGAAAGAGAGAGTATGTGTGGAGAAAGAGAGGAAAAGTGTGTGTGAAAGAAAGAGAGAGAGAGAGGAAGAGAGAAAGTGAGCGACTGAATGAAGTCGAGAGAGAGAGAGAGAGAGAGAGAGAGAGAGAGAGAGAGAGAGAGAGGGGGGGGGGGAAGAGTCATCCTCTTAAAACAAGAAGTGGCGACAGAGCAGTGTAGGCTGAGGACTTTTCGCTACAGGCAGGAAAATAGCCGGTTCTGCTTTATACAGTGTGTTCCAAGTTCTTACATCACCTTCAGACAGTCTAGCTGGCCAGACAGCAGTTTTCTATATTCTTCTTCCGACCACTAACTGCTGAAATGACTGGCCTGGGGGGGGGGGGGGGTCAGTGTGACATGGAGAAATGAGGCTAGTGTTGGGCAGGCAGGAAATCATGTCTGAGAAAATTGGTATTTAATGTTCTGTGGATATGGTCTAATGGAAGACATGGAGGGAGAGAGAGAGAGGGAAAAGGTGAGAGGGTGTGAATGTGGGAACCCGAGAGAGCGTGCGAAAAAAATAAGACAGGTTGAGAAAGTAAGAGAGTTTGTGGTAGTGAGAGGGAAAGAGAGAGAGTGGGAGAAAAGAGAGAGAGAGAGAGAGAGAGAGAGAGAGAGAGGGGGGGAGGAGAGAAAGAGAGGGAGAGAGAGAGAGACAGTGGGGTGACAAGGGTGTGTTTGTATGTGTGTATGTGAGAGAGAACTAGAGAGGTAAGAGTGAACAAGAGAAAGAGACAGAGAGAGAGAGAAGGAGAGAGAAAGAGAAAAAGGGGGGGGGGAGGTAGAGAGAGAGAAAGACAGAGAGAGAAGTGAGTGAGTGAAAGAGACAGTGAGAGACTGAATGTGTAAGCGGGAAAGAGAGGCAGAGAGTAATCGAACGTGTATGATTGAAAAGGAAAGACAGAGAGACAGAAAAAAAAGAAAAGAAAAAGAGACTAGAAAGAGAGACAGACAGACAGGGTGAGAGGGAGAGAGAAAATGAAAGAGACACGCAGGCACAGAAAGAACAGGGGGTGGGGGGTGGGGGGGGGGTGGGGGTGGACTGAAGTCATAAAAACTAGTATATAACAGTAATTGCAATGAAAAACACATTAGCAGCAGAGAGCTGGATGGAACAGACACGGATAAACGCAAGCAGAAAAAAAAAGCCCTACTAATTCCCACATAGGTTATAGACAAAAAAGGCAGAGACTCAACACTCCGCAGACATCATTGTTATTGTCTAAGTTAAAACCGCAAAGCTTGTGAAAACACGCAGCCCTGCTGTATAGTAAACCAATAGACCCGCACGCAGGTGAGGCGACCCTGCTGCTTGTTCACTACACTGGTCTACGGAAAACGACCGTACCAGCAAATTCAGGTTTTATCATTATTTTCTAGAATAAAAACGTATTTCAGCTTTGTACCTGGGTTTAATTTTGCATGACTAATTATTGTTCCTTTTTGGTCAATAATAGAAATCGAACTAGGGGTTGTCAATGGGAATATGGCAAACTTAATTCTTGTTAGCTCCAAATCCACTTTTTGCACAACTGGGAAATTCGACGTTAAACGTTTGTGACTTTAGTTATTATGATAAGAAGTTAGAATAAATCTGAACTGTGAAACAGTTTGATAAGTGCCACAACGCATTTTAACCCTATTTTTCATTCGGTTGGGGGATATTAATATGATGAAGAGAGTGAGTGTCTGGGTTCTGTCAGACCCCGGAGTTTAAACTAGAGTTAAATAAATGTCAAAATGTGCATTTGTTATACCTCTCCCACATTCTAAAAGATCTCCAAAGATCTCGAGAAAATGGAGATGGATCAAACAAGAACTAAAGTCTCAAATTGTGCTCCATGTTTCTTCTTCTTCTTTCGTTCACCAAATCTAAATCTGCAGATTTGTTCTGTTAAGAAAATCTACGGTTTTCTGCAGTTCTGGCAGAGCACCATAGAGTTTGATTTTCAGCTCCATGTTTCTGTCTGGGATTTAATTTTTTGGCCGATAACAGTGGAAAATGATGCCAACCCCTGAATTTGGCCCGGCAGAATGCTTTTCACTCATTCGCGATTTGCTTCTGTCCAATGCTCGTGACTTCCTCTCATTTGAGCATACAAAACCAAAGAACACTCTATTTGACTGGACAAGTCTTGCTGTTGTGCAGATGAAGAAGTTATTTTGAAATCTCTGTCCCTGGTTATACAGTTCTGTTCATGATACAATGTACTTGGCTGTAGATGGATATTGAAGAAACTGATATTTCATCGCGGATGACCGGGTCTTTTTCAATCCCGGATTTTCGCGGATCCGGTGAAATCTTGGCAGCCCTGCAATAATGGTAATCAAACAAAGGGTAAAGCGAGGCACAAACAGGAAAAGAATTTTGCGTATCTTTTAAAATCTTCTATTTCTTTTACAGCTATTGTTATAAGTACGTACGCGCCCCAAGAGTTTTGCGCTAGGGGCGCATAGGTATACGTACCGATCCCTAATCTGTCTTTATCGTCAACCCTAAATCTTATCAAATCCCTAACCCTGCCCCCTACCCTTTCAACCGAAAAACAGGAGGAAAACACAAAGAAAATGTGAAAGAATAATTAATTAAGGCTGTTGTTAAGAGTTTTTCGGGAGGAGCTCTCTAGCTCTAGGGTCACAAAAGGCTTTAAAATACGTAGCACTAGCGCAAATAACTTGGGGGACATACATACTTGTAACAACATTCTTTCTCTACACATACGTGCTTTTCTCGTAGTACGGCATTACTACTACAACCACTACCACCTTCCAAACTACTGCAGTAACCGGGTATCTCCTGTACCCTGGGTGCTAAGACGCCCTCCAGCGGAACGGGTGTTTAAAACAAGGCCGGTAATTCCGAGTGGTTAACTGATCTACCAGGGGGAGATTAGAATAAACAAAGGGCATTTGCATCATCGTCACACGATACCTCTCTCGGGTATTTCCTTCTCCCGAACAGCTTTAAGTATGTCTGTCTGTCTGTCTGTCTATCAGACCCTTCAAACACTGAACACCAGTCTGGTGAATTTTTTTTTTCTGCTTTAGTGGTCGTGTCCACAGCATCCGTTTCTCTCCGCTTTTTCACGGGAAATGACGTATGAAAAAGTAAAACACTCTCTCTGCATAGCAGCATCGGATTGTCCCATTCCGTTCCGCTTCGCTTCTCGCCGCTACAGTGGCAAAGAATGTTTTACCTTTTCATACGTAATTTTCCGTAAAATAGCGGAGCGGATGCTGTGGACAAAACCACTAACATTTAAGGTACAGAAAACGCACGGACCTAATCTCCACCTTTCTTTTTTTTTTTTTACCATGAGGGAATCAAAATTAATCTTCTCGAAACATGCTTGTTGGAATTTATTTCAAATTTTCCATAAGCATAATTATTTCACATTAAACCTCGGGGATTTTTTTTAAAAAATATAATTTTGCTTCTTTGCTCTTTGTAAGGTTATAATTACAATAACTACATTACATTATTAAACTTTCCTTATTTCCACGACTATTTGGTCATCATTGTCAAAGTATTCTTTTTGATTTCTCAAATTTAACCTTCGAAAAACAACAAAAAAAACCCAAACCCCTGAAGACTATGACAAAAAGCTTTTAATCCGTTCGTATGGAAAGCCTTTTATTCCTTTTGGCAGTTTCTTTCCAGAAAAAAATGTTCAAGACATCCAGCTTCCGTTTTAACCTGCTCTCTCTCTCTCTCTCTCTCTCTCTCTCTCTCTCTCTCTCTCTCTCTCTCTCCTCCCTGGTAGAAATACCACCTGACTCAATACAAGAAATTGCAGGCTACAATCTCAGCTATGCGGGTTATCATAGCTGATCCCCCCCCCCCCCTCGCCCGACCCTTCCCTATCCCCCGCTCCCCTCACCCAAAGACAATCCTTTGCATCTCTAGGTAAATATTTATAGCGCTTTACCTCTCACTTGCACCTTCTATATCTCCTCTTTATCGCTGTCTCATTCGTTTAAGCCTTGCTATCTTTCTGGCTTACTCATTTTTTCTTTCTCTCTGTCGCTGACACTAATGTTGTCTCGTGCTTTCTTGTTCATCTTATTCCCTCTTGCCTTCAAGACCGCTCTCTCTCTCTCCCTCTCTCTCTCTCTCTCTCTCTCTCTCTCTCTCTCTCTCTCTCTCTCTCTCTCTCTCTCTCTCTCTCTCTCTCTCTCTCTCAGTATGACTCCATCACTCAATGAACATTATGTCTTTCCTCCTTTTTTCCTGGTTCTCAGCCCACCCTCTTTCTCTCTCCCACTCTCCCACTCATACGCACTCTCTCTCAGTATAACTCCATCACCCAATGAACATTATGTCTTTCTTCCTGGTTCTCACCACCCCCACCTTCTCTCTCTCTCACTCTCTCTCTCTCTCTCTCTTTCTCTCTCTCTCTGTCTTTCTAAGTACAACTCCCTCACCCAATGAACATGATCTCTTTCTTCCTTTCTTCCTGGTTCTCACTCCCTCTTCCTTCCCCCCCCCCCTCTCTCTCTCTCTCTCTGTCTCTCTCTCTTTCTCTGATACAGTTTTGAACATAATTTGACGCAGGGCAATCCTTGACGGATGAAATGAATCTAAACTGACAGAAAAAGAAAAAACCACAGGCCTGGGATCCCTAAAGGTAAGTTCAATTTTCAGAACCCACTCCCCAGTTGTAAGATGACCACTCAACAGAGAATTCCACTTTGCCTCAAACACATCAAGATTACTCAGCGAACAGCCATTTTCAAGTCTTGGTCCGTCATTTGAAAGGGAGAAATGTTCTTGAAAGTGGATCCCCATTGCACAACTATACTGTAAAAATCAGTTCAGTATCTTTGCTTAGCATTCATCGGTTAACCTAGTTGTTATTCTGTTGTCTATCTCAGTTATGCTCAGAAATGTTATCTTTATAGCCTAATTTATTCTTTCTCATACAACTCTTTTATCGCCTCATCTTTGATCCATCTAATTATTCTTCGTTATGGAAAGTGGATAGTAAGAAGAAAGAAAGATGAAAACAAAACAGGAGAGGAATGGTTGTATTATAAAGTGGTTTATCAACAGGTTTGTTTTTCCTTCAAAGTTTGGGGTTAACTTTCTCATTTCCTTATCTTTCTCCCTCTCTCTCCTTTTTCATTACTTTATTAATGTGATAGATCTATCTCTGAGTTATATTTAACATTTCAATATATCTCTGCGTTCCTTTTTTCTCTCTTTCGCTCACTCCTACGTCCTCGGGGTATCGGTGTCTTGTTGTTGATAAACAATCTACGGAATATAAATAGACGGGGAATCCTAGATGCATATCACTGATTTATCGCGATCTCATTTGTTTTTTCCCATGTGTGTCTCATCTGATTTGTGTGTCAGGTGGGGGAGGACAGAAAGAGGATGAGGGGGAAGGGGGAGGGGAGGAGAGGAGAGAAAGACGGGGAAGAGAGGACGGGCACGGCAATTCCACCGTCTCCATCAACATAATAGTCATATCCCATCTCCCACTTGAAGTAAAAAGATCCACGGAAAAGAGAAAAGATATGATTTTTGAGATTTTAAGGGAAAGAAAATAATATTGTTGATTGAATAATTCTCTATTGACAGACTACAATATCTCAAGGACCGCTGTCCGCCATACAAAAGTACACTTACCTGGTGCTAAGTACACCTCACATGCAACTGACTAGATGAGTACAAAGTAATTAACCGAGCAATTAGCGTGAGGTGTGCAGAGCGTTCAGTGGGTCAGCCAGCACTCAAATGTGTCACGGGCCGAGATGTCAAACAGTATTTTGGGGGTGCAGAGGTAGACAGACAAAATACTCACACTTACCCAGGCCCAGCTTCGCCAAAAGTCATAATACCGTAATCATCGCCATCCATGAACATAATAATTATTTAAGTCGTTTACTTTCTCTCGCTCTCTCTCTCTCTCTTTCGTTCTTTTCTCTTTCTTTCTACCCCTCTATCTATCTGTTTATCTATCTATCTATCTATCTATCTATCTATCTATCTATCTATCTATCTATCTATCTATCTATCTATCTATCTATCTATCTATCTATCTATCTATCTATCTATCTATCTATCTATCTATCTATCTATCTATCTATCTATCTATCTATCTATCTATCTATCTATCTATCTATCTATCTATCTATCTATCTATCTATCTATCTATCTATCTATCTATCTATCTATCTATCTATCTATCTATCTATCTATCTATCTATCTATCTATCTATCTATCTATCTATCTATCTATCTATCTATCTATCTATCTATCTATCTATCTATCTATCTATCTATCTATCTATCTATCTATCTATCTATCTATCTATCTATCTATCTATCTATCTATCTATCTATCTATCTATCTATCTATCTATCTATCTATCTATCTATCTATCTATCTATCTATCTATCTATCTATCTATCTATCTATCTATCTATCTATCTATCTATCTATCTATCTATCTATCTGTCTGTCTGTCTGTCCTTCGAAATCGTAGGCCCAAAAAAAGAGACGATCGTGGCCGAACTGTTTCACGGTGTCTCTTGCTGACTTGAGTATTCGTTCACTGGGACCCGAGGCGTTCTCACTCGTAGTGAGAACGTAGTGAGAACGCCTCGCTGGGACCCAACCCACTTGCGTCACCCCTCCCCTCCCCGTTCTCTCTTTTTTAACCCGCCTGCCATTGGACAATACGCAAGGCGACGGATGCCGTAGCAGAGGTCGCGGGTTCTAGTCCCATCTTGATCATTTTCTTTCTCCCTTCTTTCACTCCCGCTTTGCTTTCCCAACCTTGGTCCGCCTAATACTTATTTCTATTGAACTGTTATCTTAGTGCTCTGCCTCCCCCCGAGCTTCTGCTCACCTATATTGATTTCTATTAATAGATATTGCTGTAGTTCGTCTTCATTCATCTCCCCAACTATTTTCAACCCGTATCGGCAAAAGCGGAAAAACTTCATGGCACACAAAGGGTTAATTGAATGTGACTTAGATCTAGATCTACAGCTAGGTTTGGTACTAAGAATTTGCAAGATTTATCTTCCTCGGGGTCAGCTAGTACTGTTAATTGACGCAATCTCTCTCGTAATAATCCGGAACGATGAATGAGGAAAGTTGCACACTGTTATGATACACTTCTTGCCCTCGTTTTGATTTTTTTTTCCTTGTTTGTTTGTTTTGTTTGACTTTAAGAGCATTTTCCTACATATCCTTGGCACTGCAAACACTCACATGACATGGAATATAAAACCCTGCTTTAAAAAACTATATTTTTCAGATCCACGGGTCACCTAAAGCACATAACACATTCTGAGTTCAGCTACACACAGGCCTGGAAAAAAAAATCGGCATCTTCTTGTAGATCTTGTACTTTGCTTAGTCAAAATGTGATCGTTTGCCAAAGAAAACGTTCGTTTTTAAATGCCTCTTCAATGTGACCTCAACCTGCTGGTAACTCAATTGCCAGTCATGCAGTGGCAAATCTATAGTCTATAGAGATATGTTGATTTAGTTTGAAGTCTCGTATCCCCCTCCCCCTTCCTCCCCCTCCTCCCCCGCCCCCTCCCCCAAAAGGAGGCGTATTTCCAAGCCTCAAATTTACTTAGATTTTCGTAAAACTTTCAAAACTAAAGTGTCAACTTTCGTGAACCTGTAACAAAACTTCACCAACTGACAATCATAATGAAACGTAAGGACATTTCAGCAATATTCCTTGCAATGCGTGCTGTGAAAATATCTAGTTAACAAAGGCGTGTTCGGTCTTTCTCCTCCTCTCTTGTTCACTCTTACACATCTCTCTGTCACTCTCTCTGTCTGTCTGTCTTTCTCTGTCTCTGTCTGTCTGACTGTCTCTCTCCCCTCTTTTCTTCTCTCTCTCTCTCTCTTTGTGCGCGCGTGTGTGTGTGTGTGTGTGTGTCTTTCTCCCATCTCTTGTTCACTCTTACACATCTCTCTGTCACTCTCTCTGCCTGTCTGTTTTTGTCTCTGTCTGGCTCTCCCTTCTCTTGTTCTCCCTCTCTCTCTCTTTACCCACTCTCTCACTCTCTACAGATTAGCTTTATTCTTTTCTAGCAAAAGGTGTCTGATTCCAATGCCAAAGACATTCCACCGTTGTCTGTAAGATGGAAACAGATCAAGTGCGGTTAGACACACATACCCCTTTTTATAAAAACAGACAAACAGACAGATACTGTGGTTTTCCTGTCACAGACGGGCCAAAAAAACTTGATTGAATGTCTCCTTTTTTAAATTTTCTGTTTTGTTTATTTCTTCGTTTTGTTGGTTGGTTTTTTTCTCTTTACGATTTTTGTTTTCACATTCTCTGCTCAGCCAACAAAGAATGTTGTTACAGGCACGCAGTCTCCCAATATTTTTGCGCTAGGGGTACGTATTTCAAAGCCTTTTGTGACTCTAGAGCTACAGAGCTCCTCCCGAAATACTCCCAACAACAGCTTTAATTGATTATTCTGTCAAATTTTCTTTTTCGTTTTCCTCCAGTTTATTTTTGGTTGCAAGGTTAAGGACCAGGGTCATGGATTCGATAAGATTTAGGGTTGAGGATAAGGACGGGGTTAGGGATGGACACGTACAAGTACGCGCTTCTAGTGCAAAACGCTTGGGGTGCGTACGTACAAATAACAACAGCCGCCAACAAATTTCTCATTTTTAAAGTTTTATTTATTTTATTTTTTTCATTCAGAAAGAATCCCAAGTTTCTGCATCACTCTAAATATTTGGGCATTTTCCAGAAATTCTTGTCTGCATAGAAATCCCTAGGCTGAAACCAGTATTAACTGTGAGTTTTTTTTTTTTTTTTTATCTTTAAAGTGCGGTTTCTGGGGTCTAATAATGACATTTCTCCGTCGCTAGATGGATGTTTTATTTTGGCACATAGCCGGGCTATACACAGGTGGATTGAAGTGCACTTGCTATGTTGGAAAACTTAGAGACATTCACAGACATTGTCAATGACAAATGCGCTCATGGTAAAAATACCTGTATTTTTCAAGCTGCTTTGGTAATAAAGAATGAAAATAAGACTCCGTCCAAATGCTATCGAAGACTTCAGTGCATGCGTGCGTGCTGCACCGTGCGACACCTATGCGCCCACATCATAGAATCAGAAATCATTATGCTGACGGCAGACTGGGTCAAGTTTGTCTCAGTGGTTTAGTGTGTCGGTTTCAGTGTGAAGATGTGAACTATAAAGTTAAACGGAATCTCGCCCACTGGCGAGACTAAAAGATGTCTGTCTTACTAGTTCAAGCCCGTTACAAGTGTCTTCGGTCATTTGGCGGAAAGAGACACCTCGTGCACTGAGACAAAACTGTCACGTAATAGATTTGACTCAGTGCTCCACCAGTGTTACATAGCAATGACACTGCTTCAGCTACTTCTGATACCAGCCTACCGTGTACCATGATTAACACTTACATCCACTGATGTGGTACTTATCATCAGTGTCTAATTTAGGGAGGTATCATACTAAGCCCAGTCAGACGCAGTCAGATGCTGGCAGGCAAGAAGTGCACACCATAATTTTCTATATTTTGTTAGTAAATCCTGGAAAATCCTATCATACTAAGCCCGGTCAGACACATCCAGCTTCTGTCATTATTTCTTGGGTGTACATTATTTTGCTGGCAGCATTTGTATGATACGCGTACCCCACCCTCACAACCACCACAACGACAGCCACTTGCAGTTCATTCACCAAAAGTCCATTGCTTCTCCAGCACTCATGACGTTACGTGTACAAAAGCCCAGCGATGGCATCGTCCTCACATCTCTGCGTGCCTGGGTATAATGAACAGCACATGCCTACACAAGCACACACACACATACACACGGCTGTGACCAACAATGGACATGGTTCTTACGATTACTCCGGGACAAACTCGATCCCAGTACAAGGAGTTTACACTATAATACTGGAGTGCCGACTGATAACGTCCCCTTAACAAAACACCTTGCGTCTCGCGTGTCAACACTGGGCGGCAGCGCGCCATGGCCATGAGGGCAAGATCAGGCGTTGCTACATTCGGCGCCCTCACTGAGTATAGTCAGATCATAGTAAATCTTTTCTTGTAAACAAACGGGTTCATGACTTTATATATATTTTAAAATTATTGTTAATGGATAATTTTGAAATAAACAAAGATACAATAATTACATAACTAAATTTGCAGTTCGATGACAGACAGGGAGAGAGAGAGAGAGAGAGAGAAAGAGAGAGAGGTTTGTTTCTTTTAAACTTTACTTACAGGTCTACTGATGAAGAAAGATTAATGTCTTTGTGAGTTTGTGGCGCTGTGTATCCACATCTTCGTGAATATATCTATCACAGATCAGTCTCTCGTGGTGGTGATACATCATAGTGCAGAAAAGTTGCACGTTTCTTTGATTATTTGGTGGAAGTGGCTGTCTTCTGTCTCAATGTGCTGTGCATTCTTGTCATGCTCCCATATTTCTGACAGGACATGAGAACCAGCACTGCCTAAGACATGGATGGTGACATTCTGAGTAAGATATGGTGTCATTGCTTGGACTGGACCTTTAGGACCTGTGAGGTTTGGGCGGAGCACTTTGTCACACTCATTGATGATTTTAAACATATCATCAGAAAAATGCAAGCCGCCGCAGTTTTTGCGGTGTTTGAATAACGCCTGGGGGCTGCGATTGTCAATGTCCCTTGAAGAAGACAAAGCAACTTTGCATTTTACACACTTGATCCGCTCTGACAGAGTTTTTGTCACAAAACCGCTAATGTAGTACAGTGCATGCTGATGATATTCACTAGTTGAAATGAGGACCTGGACGAAAGTGTTCAAAGCCGGATCAGTATGGGCATAATGCTCTGATTCTTGTTCTAGTAACCTGTTCTCCGTTTCATCAATTGTGATGCAGTTTGCGTTCTTTGAGGGAAGCACACCATTTTTTAGAAGGAGAGTTCTCAGGGCCCATTTGAATTGAACGTGTTGGAACAACCATGATGACGGCGAATTCTACTAAAAAAGGTCTCAAGATGATCTAGTGATAATCTGTATGTTGGAACATAACGGTAGTGATATATTTCAAGCAGTAATTTGGCGACGTCAAGAGTAGACTTCAGGATGCAGAGAAATCCTATAAAACCAGTCTTCCTTCTTCCCTTTATAGAGTGGTTTGCCGTGTTCATCCCTCAGTGCTGTGATACATGCAAAGGCCTCCTCCACGCTTTGCTCTTTCATTCTCAAATTGTTGTGCCTAATAGGACTTTTGAACCCTTTAGCAAATGGGTTTGACGAGTTACAGAGGTCAAAAATATAATCAAACATTTTTATAAAAGAAGTAGTGGCCTCACTGCCCTGAAACTGTGCAAACTTCAAGTCTTCTCGTAAAAAGTCAATAGCACTAGCCATTGAAGCTGATAAAGTCTGGCAGGCTAACAACTTCACATTCATTTGGTTTTTTGTTCATAATAAACAATGTTTTCCCCTTAATTTATTGGCCAAAACCAGATTATCTTTTTGCTGGAGGATATTCAGTTCCAAAAGATACTGCCAGGATATAGTTTGACCATTGAAGTGGACTTTTTTTTTAATCACCAAGACAATTCCGAACATTTTTAATTACACATTTCACATGTGTACACCATCTTTTTTTTGCTTTAATTTTGGTAAAGCATGGAATAACAATGACTAGACAGGACCAAGATGTACACCAAGAACAGAATACGATAGACCTATTATCGTGAGATAATGACAGTGTGTATTTCGTTTAGTCTTGAAATAATGAATACGTGGTAACATAAATAACAACGGCCTATTGTGTCGGGCAAGCGCGCGATGGGGGCTATCGCGCTACCTAGGCTTCTTGCCCTCATGGGCATGGTAAATGCATGCTCCACATTCGGCACGCGTGATGTCATCAGTCCGCTCTCCAGTATTATAGTGTAAGCTCCTTGATCCCAGTAATAACTCTGGACTGTGGGTGGACTGTCCGATATGACCTCATATACAGTATACTACTCTTGGATGACTGTATGGCCCATAGCGCATTGTCAATTCTCTTTTGCCTCATTTTGTGGGCTATGGAGTTAAACGGGGACATCGCGCACGAGTAAGCCTCAAACGAATCTGTCTAGCTAGTTGATTCAAAGTGAGCGCAAGTCTGAGTTAAACCAGTGTAAAATAAGACTTGATTCAGTGCGTTACAAGTTTGGGCTCGTAGGTAACTTTAATACAGGGCCGGGAATAACATTGTCCGAAAGACAGTAAGTCTTGCTGGAGCAAGAAAACACAGGCAAGAAAACTACAATAACAACGACAACAACAATAATAACAATAACAACCACAACGACAACAACAATAACAATAACAACCACAACAACAAGCAACAACGAGCAACAAGAACTATGACGAGGACAAACGAGGGGATTTCTAGAAGACTCCACGAAGTCAAGACATGTAAAATGAAAAGACAGCGCCAGCTTACGGGCGTATGAAATAGAACATGTATAACTTCTCCAGAATTTGAGAAAAAACTAAAGCCAGAATTAGAAACTTAAGCACTTTTCCGGCGGCACCGTGAAGAAAGAATACATTCTTGCATGCTTGCCGCAGAAACTCGCAAAAAGCAGATGTCTTCGAACCTGGTCCCATATTTGCCCTCGCTCAACGCTCGGGTCTCCAGCTCCACAACAAAACCTCACGTGTCGTGTTATCTCTTTGTTTCACAGATTTAACGCATGGTTTCCGTCCACCTAATGATTTCTCAGTGCGAGACAATGGCTGACCTGCCCCCTCTGTAAGATCCCCGGGCCAACATCAAAGAAATGAGCTAATATTGTTGGTAGGGGAAAACAAATGGGGCTTGAAATGACAGGCGATAACGTAAGCGATGGCGATCGTTGGGCGGCACAGTGTAATTTGACAGACTGGGTAACAGGTGGCCAGTGCTGGACATGTCCATCTATCATGCATGGTGTTTAAAGATGCCGGAAAATTAGTTTATAGAGATAGACCGCTGCAAATTTGTTTGCCCAACTTCTAAGCCATCTCTTCGCACAACAGCAAGACCAACTATTATAGCAGTAGAAATCAACAACTGGTTGTCCGCTGGGTTGAACATTCCTGTGGATAATCATTGATAAGGGACCACGGTATTTTGCGTAATAAGATACAGCCGAGCAGTGAATACAGCTTATATACAACTATACGGCTTTGTGCTCAGATTATAGTGCCCTGGCAACAGCTTATTCCTGTAACGTCGATAACTCTAAAAATATCGCACATAGTTTTCAGTAGATCCAGACAATGAGCACATAGTTTTCAGTAGATCCAGACAATGAGCACATAGTTTTCAGTAGATCCAGACAATGAGCACATAGTTTTCAGTAGATCCAGACAATGAGCACATAGTTTTCAGTAGATCCAGACAATGAGCACATAGTTTTCAGTAGATCCAGACAATGAGCACATAGTTTTCAGTAGATCCAGACAATGAGCACATAGTTTTCAGTAGATCCAGACAATGAGCACATAGTTTTCAGTAGATCCAGACAATGAGCACATAGTTTTCAGTAGATCCAGACAATGAGCACATAGTTTTCAGTAGATCCAGACAATGAGCACATAGTTTTCAGTAGATCCAGACAATGAGCACATAGTTTTCAGTAGATCCAGACAATGAGCACATAGTTTTCAGTAGATCCAGACAATGAGCACATAGTTTTCAGTAGATCCAGACAATGAGCACATAGTTTTCAGTAGATCCAGACAATGAGCACATAGTTTTCAGTAGATCCAGACAATGAGCACATAGTTTTCAGTAGATCCAGACAATGAGCACATAGTTTTCAGTAGATCCAGACAATGAGCACCCGGTTAGATAAAAAAAAAAAACAAAACAAGAAGAAAAATAAAACAGAAAGTGGATAGATAGTGTAATCAAGACGTTAACAGAGGGGCGAGCAACAACGTTTTGTACCAGAGCTGCTTTTGGAGCTTATGATAAAAGAATTAAAACTATGGTGTCAGAAATACTTTTGAAATCCTGGAGATTATAGTTTTACATGCATTCAGCCCAAAGTCTGTCGGTTAACTTTTTTTCCACGAAACACAAAGTCATGTATGAACAAATGACAGTCTTGGTTTAGATCTGATCAATTCTAGAGCCTGACCAAGTTCTTGAGGTCTTGAGAGACCAAAAACTGATTTAAGACCTTTTATACCCATTTACAAAATTCTTTTCAGATACATACAAAACAATTTTTGATAATTTTACGAAAATGATATAGTTTATACGGAACTATTTAATTTTATGTGTGAACTTTAAATAGATGAAGCTCTGAATACCAAAACATAAATAAAATGCCCAAACAGACCGTGAAAGGTGCAAAGTGGCCGTCATCGTGCTAACGCTCAGTAAAACCCAAACTCGCATTCAGACTGTTTGGAAAAGCAAGAACACGGTATAACATTCAAACTTTTCAGGTGAATTGATTAGCATGTTCTGTTTTTCTTCGGAATTAACCACTATGAAATTGCAGTTTATTTTGCCACTTACTACAGCTCATTTCTGTTTGAAATGTATTCAAATACACGACAGACATGGAAAAGTGAATTTGCCCTCACGTTCAACGAGTATTTGGTTATTTCAGAAACTCAAAATTCCAGCTCAGAAACGAGAGCAAACACTTCAATATTACGATTGCTCTGAAGTCGTGAACTTTCTGTCCCTAAATTTCCTCTACCTTGGTCTTGCACCTACATTTTCTCCCTCTTTCCCCGGCGCTAGTGAAGAGATAAACCCACAAAACTTAGCTTTGATCTGCAGAAACCTCGTTTTCCCCACTCAACTCTTCACTCTCCCGGTGGAGATAATCTCAGCATCTCCAACACGTAAGCTCGTCTAGACCTGTGCACTCGTAAAACTTCCTCTCTCCAGGCAGTATGAACTAACTCTCAATGAGAACATACGGGTCTATCAGCGAGAACAGAAGAGATTATAGCCGAGGAGAGGACGAGGGGCCTTATCTCCTTACCACGGTGAGCATCAACACACAGTCGCTGATGGAGCCACCCCGGGTAAAGATGTCAAAAGCGCCCAGGTGGCTTATCAAAACACTGAACGGGTGAAAATATCTTTAGGTTGAACTAAACTTAAACAGAATAAATCGTTTTCAAGACTAACTTTTCAACTTATTGTGACAAAAGTGTCAAATAGAGAAAGTGTGAAAGAAATGTTTGGGGGGGGGGGGAAGGTTGGATGGCTTTACGGAGATCTGGGAGATTACATTTTAAGGTAATGACAAGAACAGTTACACTGAGAATTGTAAGTGCAGGGCTGTGACTCCATGTACATATTAAGTGAGTGAGTGAGTGAGTGAGTGAGTGAGTGAGTGAGTGAGTGAGTGAGTGAGTGAGTGAGTGAGTGAGTGAGTGAGTGAGCAAGTGCATTAGTAAAAGTAAAAAAAAAGTGAGTGGATGAGGGAGGACAAGAGAGAGAGAGAGAGAGAGTGAGAGAGAGACAGTGAGTGTGAGAGAGACAGAGCGAGAGAGAGAGAGGGAGAGAGAGAGAGAGAGAGATGGTACACAGGCATCAGGCATTGCATTTTGAGAGATTCTGCCAATAACAAAATGAAGACAAAACATATGAAGATCAAAACTTCAGACACATTGCTGAGTTTGTTTCCATCCTGAACCTAGCCAATACCACAATATACTGATGTTCTAATGATAAAACATTTACTGCACTTTGCTTATACAGCGTCGAAAACTTTGCAACGTCTGATCTCAGAACATCTTTCAAGACAGACAAAGAAATGCGTTTCCCTCGTAAATCATTCTACGCAAAGCAGAAAAGCAGAAAATCCGTGTAGAAGAACGAAAAGAAGTGGAAATTAATAGAAGACAAGAAAGATGATTCGTGCTCATGAATATAAAAACCAGTTTAATTTCACATTCGTTGCCTTGTTTTTTTTTTTAGTATATTGGGGTCTAATCTAGTCCCCTATAATTTAGATACATGTAGCAGATTAACAGAAAGAACATTACATAATCCAATTATTTTCATCTCGGGGGAGTTAGACCTTTACTCCTTTGTGAAATTGGAATGTCCTGTGTGCCTTCAAAGGGTTAATGTCTCGTTTCGTTTCGTTTCCAACAAATATTGGAGTAAGACCAGTTTTATTCATGGGCGCATTTGACTGAGAAAGTCGGCTGAAACAGGGAGCTGGGTGTGTTATGTTGTAGAATACATATCGCTTAATATTATTATCATTGTGAGTCATAATGTTATGACCCGCGACCATTATTTTGACATGGTTTATAAAGAGGCTGTTATCACTGTTTGGCAGACATTTCTCATGGTGCTGGCCTTGTAAGCTCTAGCTAGCGCTTGTAAGATCTAGCACTCTGGCATATTATAGGGAGTGAGCTGTCCTTGCGTGACAGTGTCTGTCCAAGCCAATTCGCGACCTCAGTTCCAACTCCACCATAAACGTTTGCAGCTTTGGTATTATAAGGCGTCAGAATAACTGGGCGCTGTGAAAGAGCTTGATAAGAGCCACAGCGCATTTTTAAAAAATGTCAAAGTGAGCATTAAAATTTGTTATACTTCTTCTACATACTGGAAGATCTCCACCTTTTTCAAGAAATAGAGATATAACAAACAAGAAGTAAGTCCGCGAAGTGTGTGCTCACGTCCTGGTTCGTCTTTTGGCTTATAGACTAAGAACTCAGCCTGTCTATGAAGAAACGTAGTAAGGGTCACAGCTATTTCCTGCGATGATTGGAAAATGTCCATCTGCCAGGTGTGTGTGAAGAAGCCACACCTACAGAGGAAACTCTTTGGGTCAGAAAACAAAAATTTAAGACACGCCCACAGCTTTATCATCTTTATCTTCATCATCATCCTCGTCAACAACAACGACGTCAGCAACAACAACAAGAACGACGACGACAACAACAACAACAACAACAGGTAGATCCAAACCACCACCGCCAGTATACTCCTTTGATCTAGCAAAAACCAGACTCGCACTTCGTTCATTCATAATAGAAAATTCCTGAAATCTACAGCTTGACAAGTGTTTTCTTAAAATAGCAGTATGATGCGTATTGCACACTTTTAATCTTTTTCTTTCACTCTCAGGAGTTTTTTCCTCTTCTCTCTGTTGCTGAGCTACCTACGTCAGTCCAGGAACATACATAGAGTTATATAATTATGCAGAAAAAAAATATAAGCATAATATTCACAGTATACATGCTTACGATACAAGTTAGATATATCTACTATTTGTTCGTCGGCCGTATGCGCGTACATTCACAAACACACACGCACACACGTGCCCACGCACGCACACATACGCACACGGACACACACACAAGCACGCACGCAGACACACATGCACACCATAGCACACACACAAGCCCACACATACACACTCTCTATCTCTCACATGCACACACAACCATAAACCCCCACACTTTTGTACATTTTGAGCACCTTCTCTAAATTCCTACATCTTGAAATTTCTACCAGGATAAAATACGAAAGAATTAAAAAAACAACAACACACACACGTGTGAGATACGTTTCGTTTTCTATCACTGTTGAAACGTTTGTTTTTATAATCCATTTTTTAACCGCTTTTTTTCCAGGCTGATGTCTGGAAATTCCGTTAAGCAGCTGAGCTCTTCCCTGGTGATAAACGTTTCTTGTTACTGAAAGGTCTGCATCAGCCAAATCTCAACACCTTCTCCATCTTTTTCAGTGGCAGCGGATGATGCTACTGTCTGCCTATTTCCCCACCACAACAAAAAGAATGCTGTTTACAAAAATGGAACAAAGCGAGATGTGAGAAATTCTCATCAGGGTTGATTAAAATTCGGGAGCAGACATGATTACCAGTCGTGACTAATGCACCTCTGGAGTGAGGTTTTTGGCTCTTGTTACTTGTACGTACGTAACCCAAGCGTTTTGCGCTTAACAGACGTACGTACACGTACCTACTCCTAATCCCTTCCTTATCCTTAACCTTAAATCTGATCGAATCCTTAACCCTGCCCTCTACCCTTTCAACCCCCCCGTCCCCCCAAAAAGGAGGGAAACAAAAAGAAAATCTCAAAGAATAATTAAGGCTGTTGTTGTGAGTATTTCGCGGGGGGGGGGGGTGGGGGGCTCTCTTGCTCGAGAGTCACAAAAGGCTTTAAAATACATACCCCTAGCGCAAAATACTTGGGGTACGTACGTACAGGTATCAACAATCGAGTTGTTGGTTTTTTGTTTTTTTTTTGCATTGGATCCAGCTTTTCTTTTGGGGGGGGGGGGGGGCGGGGAGGCTTAAGTACAGAAAGTTTTGGGTTTAAATCTACCCAGACTGCTATGTACGTTCGGAGGGGAAAGCGGGTTGCCCGAAGTGTTTGAAAAGATGTATATGAGGGGAAAGGGGTGTCAAATATCGTCAACAATTATAGAGCGTACATACTGCATGGATGCCAAACCAGTCACACAAACTTGTAAGACAGAACTAGTTATAGTACTTTTCATCCCACCGTTTCTCGGCGATATTAGAGATCTCTATATTAAACCCGGGCAGTGCAGGCATGTTGGAAATTGAATTTTTCTCATATTTTCAAGTCCCTGGTCCTATTGGGGGGTAGGATCGAGTACCTAGTCTTCTCGGATAAGGACGAAAAAATTCGGAGGGCCCGTGTGCACGTTGCGCACGTTAAAGATACCTTGGCAGTTGGAAATCGTAAAGAGCAGGCCGAAAGGCCGCTGCCCGGGCAAAATTGAAAATTGAAATTAATAGATTAAAAGTTATCCATATCACCCCCGCCAGAATTTATTATTCATTATTAAATATATATTGTTATTAATAAATATTCAAATATTATTTGAGTTGTGTGTTGTGTGAACTGATGTGAGTTGTGAACTGCTGTGAGTTGTGAACTGTTGTGAGTTGTGAACTGCGCCTAACAGGCTGCGTTACAATTTGCTCTGAGATAGAGAGAGAGAGAGAGTGAGCGAGACAGGGAGAGAGAAAGAAGCAGTGCAGTGTGTTGAGCGCTTCGCCGGCAGCTCCATTCTGCTCTGTGGTTGACATGTTGTTTCTGTAAAGCGCATAAAGCATTTTAAATGGATATGCGTTATATAAATGCTATACATTACATTATTATGCTATACATTATATTATCAGACCTCGGTTTGTTCAAAATTGGCTTGATAGAGACAAGTTCGATAAAAATAAAGGAGAGTCAAGCCAACGAGTTCCACGAGTGCTAGGTCAGATCTGACGCTCTTGAAGCTGGGTCAATCCCGATCACTTATTCCCCTCCCTCCCCCTTTCCTGTACTATTACTTAACCTTCAATCACCTCTCCTCCACCTCCACCCGTTTTTAAACTTTAATTCGCATTCATTGATAAACTTCGACCATAAAATACAATGTTGCAATATTTTTATTATTACCAGTGACGGCCCCATTCTTCGAATCTTATCTTATTATAAAAAAAAATAGTGGTGGGAGTAATTCATTGTGGTGCAATTTCGCCCCTTTTTTTTGCTCAGCGCTAGAGCTTAAGTGACAGTTTCAAAAATTACAAAATTAATTTTCCTAAGTGTCAACGAATCCAGCCCAATCGCTTTTGTATCGACCGATTATGTTGATTCAAGTTTCAGGTATTTTTAAATTGAAAGTCGTAAAAAAGTAAACTACAATGATCTTTGTTTTGGCTCCCTGTAGTAAATCCACCGCACCGGAAACGATGTATTAATACGCATTCAATTCGGTACGCGCAATTTCCCAACCAGAAATGAGTGCGTAGTGCTCCGGTGCGCATGAAATTGTAGTAAGACTAGAATATGGGAAGCTTTGTAGACCCAAATCCAGATAGAACAGTGCGTTCACAGGTTTATCACGGATAATGCTGGGAACTTCATCTAGTAGTAGAAAAAACAACAACAACAAAGGACACCAGTCCAGATCTAAAGAAATCGGCACACAAACATTGATGACGAGATGTGTAGGGTTATCCGTAAAACTCAGCGATTCATAGTTAAATTAAATAGGGCAGTGTGCAGTGGTGCACACGGTGACTTTTTCAGGAAGTGATGATGACACATGGGCTCATGTCTGTGTTCGTGAAAATAAAGGATCGGAGGTGGACATTAGCGACACAAAGCAAACTTTAAAAAATACGTCCACATACATTGCAAGTGTCCAAAACTACAAAAGAACACTCTGCGGGTGGAAAGGAAGGCACGTGTAAAATTTCCTGCAAATCCCAACTGCGTGAGGGACGCCAGATCTTGTTAAATATCACGCGAGATTTTTTTATTATATATATAAAAGATGAAGGACGGTACAAAATCGTATCCACATGGAAATGTAAATTTGACAGAGGAGGAAGATAAAGAAAAGAGAAGAGGTTAATGCAGCTCTTTGTTTTGCTATGCAGCTACGCCAGTCGACTGAGCCCTCCCTGAACGACAAAAACAGAATATTTGCGGCGCAGACACTTGTGTGATGTTTAACCTCTGAAAGTGGCGTAACTTTGCGGAATCCGATAAAAGACGCATCGCGTCATCAACATGTTAGCGCAGTCTGAAAAGGTGATAAATCTCTTCTTTTTTTTTTTCGTTTTTTTTTTCCTCTCTGTCTTTCGCACGAGGGCAAAAAGGCATAAATTTCAACACGCACCAGCGTCAATATCATGGTGAGTGCTTATAAAAGCACTGCAATGCATCAGGCAAAATAGCATTATAAAATATCCCAGAAAAATCCTCCCCTGTAATTTAGTATTATTTCTCCCCCACTTGCCAGATTGGCAAAATATAGGTGAAGATCTCTATATTTAACCTGAGAAATCCAGATAACTACAGGGTGCAATAATGAAGGGCGTATCTTGCCATTTGTCGCACACTTTATGAGACTTAAAATATTTTCAATACCCAAAGCCGGTTATTTAATAGCTTTCTCACATTTTTTTTATATACCAAGGACTTCTTCAGCCCCCTTTTAGGCCGAAGGCGCACTGAGTCAAGACACGTTTTGAATGAAGCTGGGTTTCCATGTATACGGATGTGGAAACGGCAACGGAAATGGCAAACGGAAACGTCAATACATAACAGCGAAATAAACTCTATGGCATAGAAAGCAGCACTCGTATCATGCTCGCTTAATCTCACTTCAAAACCCGAAATTTACCTGGCGACTCGGATGTCTTACACTGGACACCCTCAGACTACAGTAACTCACGACAGTGGTTATTTCCAGCGAGCATCCGTGAGCAAACGAATAAAAAAAGTTCAAGTAAATGGCAATGGAATCTATTTAAAAGCATAGAAATCGGTACTCGTGTTATTTACGCTTACGCTCAGGGCCAAACCCCGAGATTTACCGGGCTACTCATGTGTCTTGCGTCGGGCATATTCGTGACAGTGGTTATTTCCATCGGCATCGATGGACAAACGAAGAAAACAGTTCAAATGAATGGCAATGGAATCAGTTTCGGAGCACAGAAACCGGTACTCGTGTTCTAGACCAGTACTCGTCCAAAGCCCGAGGTTTACCGTACTGCTCGGGTGCCTTTCATTGCTCATTGCACCATCAACATGCGGATTTAATGAACCCATGTGGATATCGGATGCGCACAATCGGCAAGGTTAAGCACGTATAGATCCAATTTGAACTGGCGTCATAGGTCAAAGCTTGAGATTTCTCGCCGAGATCCGGAGTGCCAATCAGTTCAGTCCCTGCGGTTACGACAGCCGTTCTTTTGCAGGTGAGGTAGGTTAGATAACACTGGTTCGGGTTCACAGAACCGCTCTGGCTCCACCAGGTTAACGCGCCTCGACACAGCATTAGAAAACATGAAGATAGCCAGTTTTGTTTTGACTGGTTAATCTGGTCCATCTGATGTCGCTTTGCCCCTTCTATCGTAGCCGTTATCACCCAGGCCGGCAAGCATCGACGGCCTCCATTAAGGATTCTCCAAAAACGTTTTAGCACAAATATGTCGAGCTCACAATGGAAACTGAAGATGAGAGAAAAAAAAGCTGAGATTTAAGAAGAGAAAACAACTTGACGTTCATTAAGCAGTGCAGCTTCAGCTGTTGTTACAAGACGGCAACAGTTCACTCGGCAGCCCCTCGACATTTGTTCTTTCATCCCTGATGCACTGTGGAGGTAACGAGATAAAAAAGCGAACCAAACCAAATGAGCGCGTACATTTCAGGAACAGAGGGCAGTAAAAACAAAACCAAAAACCCTAGCCAGGAATATTCCAGTGTACACTTTCTTAAGTCCACAGTTAAGCCCTCAGTGCTCTTTAGTTTTTTTAGTTGCTTCCCTCCTTCATTATTTTTTACTCTACCAACATTTCCCCTATCCCACAAGTATGAATAACAAGAAGCTTCACGTACAAAAACACTGATACCTCTAATTAAGCCGCAAAAAAAAAAATAATTAAAAATACTGTTCTTGAATCTCCTTGGTGAAGGGGAGGCGCTTTTAAATAATTATTGAACACGACATCTCCAGGCAAAAGTCCATTTTTGTCCTGTCCTTCCTGCCAATTACTTTCATGAAGCTCAGTTAGAATGTCAGTTGGAGTGTTCCTTCGCTAGATTAATTATGTGTTGGGTTTTTTTTCATGAAAACGTCATTATGACAAATTTGGGGGTATAAGGTTGATTCAATAGAGTTGCTGTTCATCATAAGGTGGCGGAAGGTTCTAGAGTTAGTGGAAACTATCGTCCAATTCAGCTCGTCACTTTCCAAACAAAGGGGTTAAAAACCACCTCTCTCTGCCTGTCTGTGTCTCTGTCTGTCTGTCTGTCTGCCTGTTTCTCTCATGTCATAACTCTCTTTCACAGCTCGTCTTGCTCTCAACTTATTCTTTTCACTTTCTATCTCTTCCTCTCTCTCTCCGTCTTAGCCTTTTTATTTCTCCCTCCGTCTCTGTATCTCTTTCTCCCTCGCTAATTAAGCTATGTTTTCAGGCTCTCTTTCTCCCCCCCCCCCCACCTTCTCTCTCTCTCTCATTCACACAAACGCACCATTATTATACCTTTTTCTTTCACCCTACCGCGCTTGAGCACTGGTCACTTTGTACACACTGAGACAACGAGAAGTGAACAATATTGAAAACCCTCGTTCTGTACAGGTGTTAGTTAACAACAGAAGCAAAAGCCTTGTCTTGTCATACGCACATGCACGGCGACTGGCGGAGCATCCAGTCAAGATTATCACACTAAGGTCTTGGTGACCTCAGACCACCAGTTATAGTTCTTCACCGGTAGCAAAGAAAACGTGAATTCTCAGAAAAGTCAAAAGGAAAATCTCACACAAGAAGATCGACTCGCGTTTTTACTATTGAGATTTTTATATACTGTTGTTATGGGACCGTGGTACATGTATTTTCAGAGAGTATATACTCATAGAGAGAGAAGAATCACTATTGGTCGATTTGCACTGCGAGACAAGGGAGGCTCTGCGTAACCACTGTTAGCATGGGGCAGAAAGTAGGTCGGGGATGTAAACAAGACCCACGGGAAGTAAGAGCTTACAAACGGCTTTAAATACTTTCAATCAATCCCAAAATATGAATAAACCACAGTTAACAGATACGCACACTTTCTGTGGTGAAGGCGGTCCCTTCCAATTCTTGTTTACCGCAGCGACCTAGTTTCGCGATTTGGCGGAAGTGATATCTCTCTATAAATACATACTGTCTGGTAGTTTACGCAGTAAGCCAGTGCTGAACTTTGAACACAGCTCTGTATTTTCTCTGTTTGGCTTTGTAATTAGACTACATTTCCTTAACAACAAGCCTTTCAATAATAAATAATGTGGTCGTGACGAACAAGAAAATAGCCATCCATTACTCACAGCCGCCACGTGTCCATCGTGAAAAAGGCATATAAAACCGCCTGTACGTTGTAAGGATCCGCGTTGGAAACAAAAAATAAATTAAAATTCCAATAATTCACAATAAAATTAATCTAGGATTGCGATACCTGAGTTTGATTGGCCGAGAAGTTCGATGGTGATGTCACGACATTTGAGTTTTAATGATGACTCGTGTGCACCAACCAATTTGTTGGATCCCGTTGAAAGTCAATACCGTGGCGTCACCGCCCAACTACTCTGGCCGAGCAAAATCGGCTCGTGTGCCCCGAGTCTTTAGGGGTAAGGCAGACCAAGGCTGGCGTAGGCGCCAAACTGTTGCCTCGCCGCATACTGATTAAGCATCACACTAAAACACTACTCACTGCGGTGGTAAGGGCAGAGACTAGTGTTTCAGTGTGATGCGTAATAATTATGCGACGAGCCACCAGGTTAGCGGCCACACCAGCCTTGTTCTGTTTTACCCCTAAGAAAGGCAACGGCGTGTCCATTTTGTATTTTTTTTTTTTATACCGAAGCAGCCAATAACAATTAAGAAAGTTTACGTTTGACAAGCGGAGCAGAGACCATTATGGGGTCCCCGCGAAAACGTGTTTACGGAAGTGGCTTGATTTTATTTTGATTTGACGGGGAAATAACTACGTCACATCTATCTGGTTATCAGTAAGCTCCCCCTGGTGACCTTAATGATTTCTTGTAGCACTAGCTGAGGTCCCCGGCCCTGCCGGGGATAAATCGGTTTGAATATTGGTTTCAGTTCTGGGTGGTTATTATGGACCTGCTTCATCTGGCCTGTTCCTATTTGTTTATTTTATTTTTGTTTGTTTGTTTTTAAATAAGTCTTACTGCTCTGCCTTTGTGAGTTGACACCCTGCGCATCCCGTAGGCCTACAACTGCATGATTTGCGCACGGGTTAGTGTGTTTGATAGTGAACACATCGCAGGTAATGATAACGAAACCTTAAAATGGCGCACCATGACTCGAAATAGATCTGAATGATGGCGAAACAATAAATCTCCAATAAAAAAAACTACAGCGATTTGAGACTCGTATGCCTACCGATAGTACGTTTTTTAGGGGGCATGCTGCATCAGTGCATGCTAGATCTAGCTCTCACAGACACTACTGTGATTATGAATCGAATTCCGGGGCCGGAAGTGGAAAAGCGATTAACAAAGAAAGAGGCCATAGGTTAACGAACGTACAATTCGGATCAAACGCTCTCGCAAATTTACTGTTCCATTCTTATCGCATTATTGGAATAACTCACGAATCCCATAAGCTTTTTTATGCCTATGTACATAGGAACACTGGTCAGTATCGTACAATTGTGTGTGCCAAATTTCAGTTCAATACGTCCAGTAGTTTTTGAGTCCATAGGGAACAAAGGTTTTTTTTTACATTTTTTTTGTATAGAAGTGTCAAGTTGGACTACCATCTGGGAATTACCCGTTCTGTCACGCGAAAAAATCGGACACTGACTGAAATTTCGTTGCCTAATTTTGCGTGGAATGACCCCGCTTGTGCTTACACTTATCTGGGGTCCCCTCCTGTGACCCTAATGTACTACCTTTTTTTTTCGTACAGGTGTAGAATTGTGAAGAGATGGAGCATTGAAATGAGTGAAGGGTAACAAGCCTCGGCGCGGACTCGTCCATTTGATCGGCCGACGAGTTGAATAGTGACGTCATGACAAAACCAAACAACACACTGTTTGACTTGACAATTCGTGCTGTTTTGTAGATGGTTATTTTAAAATCCCTCTCGTTGGTTACACAGTTCTATTCATGATACAATGTACTTGGCTGCATTTGGATACTAAAGAAACTGGTATTTCAACGCGGATGACCGGATCTTCCTCAATCCCGGATTTTCGCGGATCTCCGGAACTCTGGCAGCCCTGGTAAAGTACGCAAACTTTGAACATGTCTAATCTTCACAAATTTAAGAAACAAATCAAAACAGTAAGATTACAGTATACATTTTTGGAGCTGACCATTGAACCTCATTTCATGTATGTGCGTAATTCTTCGGCATTCCCAGCCTCTGCCACCTGGTGAAGAATTTGCTTATTTGAGACTTCAGCCCTGCCGAGGCTCCAGGTGGGAAATGTCCATCCGTGTCGTCTATATACACATAATCCCTACGGCCCGGAATATAACTTTTGTTGTGTACACGAGCATTTTTAGGGCAAATTCAGGCATGTTCTCTCTGCTCTACGCACGCGTTGTTCGAATTCCAGCGTTCGTGGTTCAGGTTTTTAGATGATTTAGAAGGGGGGGTGGTGTTAAAATGTCGCATTTATGAATAAAGAATGAGCTAGACTAATGTGCAATAAATTCAGAGAAATGCGGGGTGGTGAGATATCAACTCTGATACACAATGATGTTTTGGATAACTTCTGGGTGAAATATTTCTCTAGGCAGGTTGTCCGTGTGAATCCGTGGTAGGGGCACGCGAACAGTTGAAAATATTACGATTACAGTGGTGGATCCAAGATACATAGACGGCTCCCAGCACTGGAAATTGTCTCCTCCTTCGCTGCTGCTGCTGTTATCATTGTTTCCGTTGTCGTTATTATTGCACAGGTTTTGGTTTAAAAAAAAACAGTTCCTCGGCCTGGACAACTGCCAAGAATATGGCAGTTATTCATGTTCGCTATTGATCGTTGCAAACAATTACGCTGATGACAATGGATTGCTTTCGGGAGACCTCATCGATAAAGCACAATATTTCAGGCCAGGGGAGATTGCAATCTGATACAAGGGCGTTTTGTTTTATTGTAACCCAGATATTCTTTTTCCGCTAGTTCATACAACTGTATTTCGTTTTATTCTAACCCAGACAGTCTTTTTGGGGCTTTTTGACAAACTGTATCATTTTATGCTAACCCAAATGTTCTTTTTCGACTATTTGATAAAAGTATCTTGAGTTCAATTTTAACCCCGGCATTCTTTTTGGGGCTATTCGATAAAACTGTGCTCTGTTTTATTCTACTCAGACGTTCTTTTGGTGCTATTTGATAAGCTGTATTTCCTTTTATTCGAACCCAGACATTCTTTTTGCACTCGGATTTTGAAAATCTGCCATTTTTCCCACTGCGTCTCCTGTGTATATTTGTTCATGAATTTTCAGAAAATGTGAAATTTCTCTCGGCCACTTTTGCCACATTTTCAGAGCGCCCGATGGCTTTTCTCTCGTCGTTTCCAGCAAATCTGAAACGTCTCAACAAAGGAAATGTTGACAGGATATAGAGAGAAATGCTGAACACAATGTGCTGAGCTTTCCTCTAAAGCGAGAGGGCGTGAGAGAATCGCGAAGGGGAAATGGCAAAGGTGAAACAGTTTTTTTTAGGGAGCGAGTACGCTCAAAGACAAATGGTATATCATAACGGTTTAAGCAACCTTCCTGCACGCCCGAGACATCAAAGGAAACAAGTAGGACCGTGGCGTACTTAGTGAGACTCTTACGGCCCATTCCAGTTTCCTACCAAAACCAAGCCGTTTAATGCTGCACCCGATATTTAATTGGATATGATGGAATCGAACGCCGAGATCAAAGCAAATGTCAGAGGTATAAGACCATTATGTCAGAGGTATAAGACCATTACCCGAGGTATGACATGAGGGCTTCTTAATCTGAGTCACTTTGTTTCTACTTTTCCCTAAAAATCCCAGATTGAGGTTCTGAGAAGAAACTCACACAAGAATGCATGAGAGTGTGAGAACAGGAACATCCAAGTTCTCACCAAGTCAATTTGAAAGTCCACTCGTCTGTCGCACAATTTTCTCGGACATAAAGAGTTGACAGAGAAGGGAATCTGTTTCAAAAACACTGTGTACAGACGAACATGGCATCTCTTTGCATAGTCTACCGAGCGGGATACTACATGACAGAGAAACTACAGAGAAGTCATAATCTGCATATAATGTCTTGTTTCAACTAATTTTGTCAAAGTAAAAATAACGACCTGGGCCTCCTTACAATGGTCATTCATCGTGCGCACTTAGAAGAAACGCGCTGTCTGTAGTATCATTATCGTATAGCCTTTGATCAATTCCATGTATACATCCGATTCAAACTGATGAGATTAGAAAAATATGAAATGGTAACAGTTCTGTGTCTTGAATCGATGAGCTAACGTACGTCTCGTCCCCTTAGAATGACAAGGTTCCATCTCCACTTTTTGGCTGAACCGAGTTGCACACTACACACTACATCTACAAGCTTTCTTCACTGTGTGTCAAAGTATCAAGCAGATTCGGTGTGTAATTTGTAGGTATCACTAAAGAGAAAAAAAAATTCTTTGCTCTAAAAGCTGTGATCACATGAAACTTCAATAGTCGATTTCTCAAAAGTTGTCGGAAAGGAGTTAGAATCTTGTCATTCTAAAGGGACAATCTGTCTACCAATTGTCATTCGTTTTTTTAAAAATAATTTCTGAGCCTTTTATCTAGCGAAATTGATGGGATCGCTCCATTTATAGCACTATGATGATACAGGAAATCGGGAAATGAAATCAAACCTCAATAAGGGAGATTTCACCCCTTACCCGAGCTCGGCCTACGGACCTGGCCTCAGGGGTTTTGCCAACAGCAGCTGTACATGGCGACCCCTAGAAGTATGAAAACAAAACCACATGTACCGACTGGCACAGGCCGGCCTGAGGGGTCAACAACCCAGGGCGCGGAGGGAGAGATATGAGACAGGGGTCGTACCACGAGTTCACACACACTGAATGTACTTAAAAATCTGAATAATGCCCGCTTCTTTTATGGTGATCGGACGGTTGACTTTGTTGTAATTAGCGCTGTATAGCATTGTGGTACCCTTGGGTCCTGACCAGACATCGTGGGGTGTTGGCATAGGTGAAGGTTCTGGATTAATGAGAAGCTTTTATGATACTCCCTGGACCGAGCGTGTGATCTCATACACTGGCTAAATAGCGATAATAGTCACAGTGATATCATAAATCTGCTGATATGTTTCTTTTATTGGACACAGAACATGTAGGAAACTGGGATAAAGCAGGGCAGGGTTAGGCTTAGGGGTAGCCACAAGTGGCAAGACTCTGATGGTCTAAGCTTCTTTCCCGCATGACTTTCGAACCCCTGCTCAAATACGATAAAGGATGAAATAAATTCACCCAGGGTTTCTACCGTGACAGTCGCATCATTTTCCAATCCGTTTTCAACATGTTCGGTTGATCAGAAACGACAAAAGCCAAACTCGAAAACCGCTGGCCGCCCAAGTAAATGGCGTTTCATCGCGGTACTACAATAGCATTGTTGTGTGTACATGCGATGAGGTCCTTTTGGTTTCTCGGGGGACTGAGTCCAATGCTGTTGGCCCCAGCGTGTACATGCTATAGAATGCTTTCTTTAAATACCTTGAGATTATTCAATTAGTTATCTTGTCCACAATATCCGCTACGCTCCTCCATTTTTACCGAAAATGACGTAAAAAAAAGGAAAGCACTCTTCACCCCTGTTGTCCACAGCATCCGTTCCGCTCCGCTCCTCACCTCTATACAGGCAAAGAGAATTTTTCATACCTTATTTTCCGAAAATATAGCGGAGCGGATGCTGTGGACAAAAGCACTCAAGCTTAAACAATTCTATACAACTGCTCTTCAATTTGACAAAATTTTGTTAAACGTTCCGAACAAGCGGTTTTCACACCTAATGACAAGGACAAAAGCTAAATGGGGTCACGGGCACTGACGACCAGACCGCGTTATTGTTTATCATGGGGTCAGTTTAAAGCAGTAGCGTGACTTCAAGCATCAGTAGCTAAGTGCACTCAATAGCACTTTTCACCGTCAGCCTCTTCGGTGTAATTCTGAACACTGAGACAACTGGGTGAAAAGAAATGGGACCGAGAGAGGACGTCATGGTATAGAGGACCCAAGCCACAACCAGCTGTCTGGTTCAAGACCATATGGACGCCAGCTGCTCGTGACAAACGAGGGCTGTAACTAATCACTAATCGCGAGGAAACATCACGGCCTACACAAAAATTAATCGAGTCACAATTATTTCTAAATGTCATTAAAGAAACATTGCGGTCCGACTGAGTAAAAGTCGTTGTCATCTCCAGAACCATGAATTTGAAATTTGACTACAAGATCTTTCCAAGAGGGCACTTCAAATATCCGGTAATGACCTACTTTAGTGCCCTAGCCGGGTTTGGTTTTCCTCTGGGCTATTTGTTTTCAATTTAATTTGGCATATTAAAGGTTTTAATCCATTCTTCTGCCCCTCCTGCCACCTTTCACCAGCCCGCATCGTCCCCCCTTTCAATCTGAATCTCAAAGCGAGCACACCCACGCAGTTTTCAAACCCTCGTCTCTAAATAGCCCGAGCCTTCTGTTTGCACGCTAAAAGTCAAACCACACACAGTAAGGTTTGCTCAGTCCCAGTTGAAGGACTGTTCTCTATCCCTTGCTAATCTCTCTGATCACACACGGATCTAGGGCGGTAGATATCCCTAATCCTGGGCACTTTCACTTTCACCATCACGCTCATTGACCTGTACTCGACAAAACACCTTTCTATTCATGAGTCACGGAAATGATTCTGCTGATTCAAGGACTGCGTGAGCTACTCATCCATCCAACCGTCCATCCATCTATACGTCCATCCATCCATCCATATGCCCACCCAGCCCCAAACCTACCCATCCATCCATCTACCCATTCATTACCCACCCATCCATCCATCCATTCGTCCATCCAGCTCCAATTCTACCCATCCATCCATCCACCCATCCATTCGTCCATCCAGCTCCAATTCTACCCATCCATCCATCCACCCATCCATTCGTCCATCCAGCCCCAATCCTACCCATCCATCCAGCAAGCCATCCATTCGTCCATCAAGCCCCAATCCTACCCATCCATCCAGCAAGCCATCCATTCGTCCATCCAGCCCCAATCCTACCCATCCATCCAGCAAGCCATCCATTCGTCCATCCAGCTCCAATCCTACCCATCCATCCAGCAAGCCATCCATTCGTCCATCCAGCTCCAATTCTACCCATCCATCCACCCACCCATCCATTCGTCCATCCAGCTCCAATCCTACCCATCCATCCAGCAAGCCGTCCATTCGTCCATCCAGCCCCAATCCTACCCATCCATCCATCCACCCATCCATTCGTCCATACAGCCCCAATCCTACCCATCCATCCAGCAAGCCATCCATTCGTCCATCCAGCCCCAATCCTACCCATCCATCCAGCAAGCCATCCAATCGTCCATCCAGCCCCAATCCTACCCATCCATCCAGCAAGCCATCCATTCGTCCATCCAGCCCCAATCCTACCCATCCATCCAGCAAGCCATCCATTCGTCCATCCAGCTCCAATCCTACCCATCCATCCAGCAAGCCATCCATTCGTCCATCCAGCTCCAATTCTACCCATCCATCCACCCACCCATCCATTCGTCCATCCAGCTCCAATCCTACCCATCCATCCAGCAAGCCATCCATTCGTCCATCCAGCCCCAATCCTACCCATCCATCCATCCACCCATCCATTCGTCCATACAGCCCCAATCCTACCCATCCATCCACCCACCCATCCATTCGTCCATCCAGCCCCAATCTTACCCATCCATCCAGCAAGCCATCCATTCGTCCATCCAGCCCCAATCCTACCCATCCATCCAGCAAGCCATCCATTCGTCCATCCAGCCCCAATCCTACCCATCCATCCAGCAAGCCATCCATTCGTCCATCCAGCCCCAATCCTACCCATCCATCCAGCAAGCCATCCATTCGTCCATCCAGCTCCAATCCTACCCATCCATCCAGCAAGCCATCCATTCGTCCATCCAGCCCCAATCCTACCCATCCATCCAGCAAGCCATCCATTCGTCCATCCAGCCCCAATCCTACCCATCCATCCAGCAAGCCATCCATTCGTCCATCCAGCCCCAATCCTACTCATCCATCCAGCAAGCCATCCATTCGTCCATCCAGCCCCAATCCTACCCATCCATCCAGCAAGCCATCCATTCGTCCATCCAGCCCCAATCCTACCCATCCATCCAGCAAGCCATCCATTCGTCCATCCAGCCCCAATCCTACCCATCCATCCAGCCCCAATCCTACCCATCCATCCAGCAAGCCATCCATTCGTCCATCCAGCTCCAATCCTACCCATCCATCCAGCAAGCCATCCATTCGTCCATCCAGCCCCAATCCTACCCATCCATCCAGCAAGCCATCCATTCGTCCATCCAGCCCCAATCCTACCCATCCATCCAGCAAGCCATCCATTCGTCCATCCAGCCCCAATCCCACCCATCCATCCAGCAAGCCATCCATTCGTCCATCCAGCCCCAATCCTACCCATCCATCCAGCAAGCCATCCATTCGTCCATCCAGCCCCAATCCTACCCATCCACCCATCCACCCATCCATCTGTCGGTCCCTCGATCCGCCGCATCATCTTTCTGCCCGTCTATCGGTCTGTCTATCTACCGAATCACAAATGAAATACACCAGGACAAACATGAAATTTTAATGTCCTGTCTGCAGATACCTCAGGCTCAAAAGAGCGTGGTGACTGCACGATTGTATTTCAATCTGTTCCCTCAAACACTTTTAAACTACAACATTAGTCATCCACTTAAAATATTTTCCAAAGTGCTCCCAGAACAACGAAATCCAGGCTGTCCAGGTATAACAGAATCATCGATTTATTTAAAAACGACAGTGTGCAGAACTGCATCCCTTGCACCGGCTCGGTCACCGTTCCTGACATGGAAGGATACTTATAAATTTATCGAGTGTGAAAAACGAGGGCTTTCCTACTGTTTGATGCATGGATAAAGATAGCTTATTTATTCACGCCGTGGGTACGGAATGAGTCTAGACACCATTTAGCACTGGGTAATTAACTCAGGCATGCAGAGAGAAAAATTTTTGGTAGCGTAAGACAGGGAAAACCAGTGAGACATGAAGAAAATAAGGCGGTGTCGCTTGACACTCTAGAGAGAAATTTCGCCTTTGTTGTTTGCTTATGAACTTACACGAAAAACACCTCTCATTCTTCCATATTGCAGGGGAAAATACAGGTGGAATACTTTTCGATTACTGTATGACGCAATGCGCAGTGCCTTTGTCTTACCTGAAAAGAAATACTTCCGTCTCTCGTGTTCTTTGTTACCGAGTGGGAAGAGAACTTAATATATCTTAAACGAGGACAAAGCGAGTTCTTCTTTGACACAGCATTGTGCAAGAACAATCATAATTAAAGTAATGTTTTTCTATTTTAAAAAAATGCATGCGTATGCAGTTTTGGTTCTTCGAGATTTTCTAAAGGTGAAGTTGAATCTGCTCTGCACATTAAGTAACAGTGCGTGTGTGACTGATATGGAAAAGAAGAGTTGATGAGAAGGGTTTAACAGTGGCTACAAAAAAAAAAAAATGGGGAAATGGGACTGGTTTATGAACACTTGTTGATAATAACCGGTTGCTCCGTTCTCGTTATCAAGCAATAAATAAACAGGCTAGCCTGATATTGGCTGTATCGGCTTAACTATCGGCCTAGACACAACATAAAATTCATTAAACAACATAAGGATAAATTTCTCCAGCAATACAGACAGCATGACGGCAGACATGAGTGAAAGTTATGGAGAGTTAAAAACACAGCATCGTGCTGGCTACAGACAAGGGAGCCGTGAAAACTAGGTCAGGGGAAATAAATATATATGGAGCAAAACAAAACTGGCATGAAAATAAACGAAAGGGGTGTGCAGTTCGTAGGAGAAACAAAAACAAAAAACCGCAACGAAGCAGCGGGGCTATGGCATTATTGCTATCGTTCAGGCATAATTTTATGAATCATGCAATGATTGTTCTTTGAAAACATCGGCACAAGAGACCTCAGACATCACGAGACATTATGTCATTTGTGAGCGAGAATCGTCGGTTTTATCTTTAACCCTATTACTGTCAGAAAAAAGTTACTGTATTCCAACTGCAGGTCTTCATCATACAAATTTAGTATCTGAGTCTACCTTTGCTTTAGAAACTCCAATAAAGTATAATATTAAATTTCTGGAAAGCTGATTCTATTGGCCCTGGCAGTCAAGGGATGAACGAAACCGGCAAATTTAATTGTCTCATGACAGTAGTAGGGTTAAAGGACAGAGGTGGTTATAAACTAATATCTAGTAATAAAAAAGAGATTTTACGACACTGCAACACGCCCTTCACAAGTTCTCCGTTGGTAGCAATTGTATAGGCTTCAAATTTTATAGACTTTTTACTTAAGATCGTCATCATATGCCGACACATAAAATCCATTCAAAAGTTAGACTCGTTTTAAAACCAGAACTGTAACATTATCCCCAAAGATGTGTCAGAGAGCCAAGTCTTTCGGGTGTTTGTAATTTTCCTATAAAAACAGCGAGTCATCTATTTCTTCGTCTTCCGTTTCTGCGCCACGTTTAAACGATTGGTAAATAACACGTCATGGAGAGAGAGAAAGAGAGAGAGAGAGAGAGAGAGAGAGAGAGAGAGAAAGATAGAGAGAGAGAAAGAGAGAGAGAGATATCAGAGAGGGACAGACAGACAGGGAGAGAGAAAGAGAGAGAGAGAGATAGAGAGAAGGGCACATTTTGATACATAATCTCCCCCCCCCCCCCCCAGCAGGAGTAGAAAGAGAGAGAGAGAGAGAGAGAGAGAGAGAGAGAAAGAGAGAGAGAGAGAGAGAGAGAGAGAGAGAGAGAGACACACACACACAGAGAGAGAGAGAGAGAGACAGAGAGAAAAGAGCAAATTTTGATAGAGAATATTTGCCCCACGTACCCTCCTTAGCAGGCGTACAGGTATCAAAATATCAAAAAATTATATTATACGGTGAATCATCTCATATGTTTATGACAAGGGGACCAAATAATGCAGTGGTTTGTGGTGAAAAATATTATGCTTACTTTCCAGAACATCTGCGGTTGTGAATGAAACACACCACAGAACACAATTAATCATCAATTATCAACGGGTCAAATGGATGACTTGAAACGGGTTGTGACGCGGCAAATTGGCAATGTAAACTCTACCATGGTGCATTTGGATGTTGTTTCCTGCCAAGCAAAGAGGGGGGGGGGGTCGGGGGTGTAAGGGGGGGGGGGGATACGAAGTGTCCAGCTAAGCAAATTCATGCATTGCTATCAGATTGTATTACATAGTTATGCAATACTGTAAATTTGATTCAGGTGGCAAAATACAAATTTTTATGCACAATGGAAGATTGTGTTAATGTATAGCACAGCGGAAGATCGGGTAAAAAGCAACGTTCACAAGATAGTTCTTTGTCTAGACGTGATGTAAAGTTAAATGTTTGTATTGGCAGATATGTGCACGCGTGTGTGTATATCTGCCAATCATGCTTCTTTATATAATAGCCTTATTCCCTAAACAACAGGATCTCTGCAGGTAGTAAAGACGTTATAATGTACGCGTCATTTTTACCACTGCCAAAGTGAGATAAACAAATTTACCAGATTGCCAATATGAGTACAATCTGAACGGAAAATACGTCAAGGTTACGCAATAGCGCTTTCCCTCAGCACTCGTCACCCTTCTCGTTTTATATGTCATCACAGGAATTGCACGTGTTTTATAAGTATCTGTTCAACCGGTGAAATGTAGCTGGATCAATCTTATGTCTATACCTGGATTTCCAGAGTCAATGAACTCTGTTGTTCACGTTTACGCAAGGCAAATGATATATGGACTTCAGTCTTCAAATCATTATCTGATCAGTGACAAAAGTTTAGCAGTGTTCTTGATATTCTGATTTCACAGCTGGGCATAAGACAGTGATTAGATGAATGGAATCACCGACTGCCTTCAAAAGATGTGAACAACGCCACAGATATCAGATATTTCACTTCTTTTGAAAGTGAACTGAATGCATGGTCACTACAAAAATCTCCATTTATATAGTTTATTGCGACATCTTAATTCAAGAACCCCCCCCCCCCGCCCCCCTTTCCGGCCGTATTCTATACATCTCGATTAAAGAATTACTTTTTGAGGAATATAATTATTACTTTTGAAGCTGCAGTACTACAGTGTGTCCACTTTTACACCTACTAAACTGCTCTTGTCCACAGAATCCGCTCCGCTGTTTTTATGGAAAATGATTTATGAAACAGTAAAACGCTCTTTGCTTCTGTATACTTGTCCACAGCACCCGTTCCGCTGCGCTCCTCACAGCCATAGTACAGAGGCAGAGTGTTTTACTTTTTCATACGTCATTTTTGGTAAAAATAGCGGACCAGAGCGGATACTGTGGACAAGAGCAGAAAGTCACACAGTGAAGGAATGAGGCTGAACTTGTACTTTATACAATTCATTGTATACATGTAGAAGGTAGACAGACATTTTTCCTTTGGTATAATCTTCATTAGGTGGCTTGCTGTTTTCTCGCACTAGATAGTTGGCTATTTTGATTGCAATATTTTATATGGTAACATGGCAGGTTAAAGACTTTAAAGCCGCCATAGGGTTAGCATTCTGTACGACCCAACATTCTTGACATCCTAAATAAAAAAAAAACAAAGCCTCAACTCAATCAACAGAATAAAAGTAAAACAGTAAATCATGAATGCTAATTAGTCTAGTTTTCGCTACCGTTAATTTCTGGATGCTTATTAAACATTGGGGTTGTTTTGACTTAACTAGGTAGGGTGGCATTCCACCCCAGTTGAGTCTGTTACACAATGCCGAGCTTGCTGTCGAGTGGTGAAATTAAGTGATGGATGTGTTTAGAATAAACATGTTCAGCTTTAATGATTAAGTTTTACCATACCCAGGAGCCAGAACATCATGGTCGTATCAACGCGCGAATGACCTGGACCCACTGAACCCAACAGAACTAACTTGTCACACTTGGTCGCGTGCCCCTGCGTTGTAGGGTAAGGTTATTGAGTTCATTTGCATGTCATCAGACTCACACTTTTGTCACAACTACCAGTGTATCATGCCTCTAAGTTAATGACTCTCCATCTCAACCAAAGAAGGACCACATGACCTTTGGCCAGTTTACAAACCAAAGCAGATCAGGCCGGGGCATGACCCTGCATTCAGGTCAAAGGCTTGTGGGATAAGAATGATGGCGGAAGCAGGGAGTTCCCTTTGTCTCAAGGTGAGACGGAGAGACTGGTGGGTGGGGACTGATTGTCTGCGTGTCCATTTGTTTGTCCTCCGACACTCAGGTGACACGTGGGGGGGGGGCAAACTGTTTCTATCAGAGATAAAACTCTCTTTCGATTAAAGGCTCCTCTTCGCATGTACACTGAAATGTGGCAAATGGAAAGACAAAATAATTATGCCCATAGATAAAAAAACAACAACAACAAACAAACAAACACCAACAACAGTGGCCTCTCTCGACAATGACTACAGTTGCTTTGAGAAAACAAAGGTCGATTTGAACCAAACTTTATTTTAGGAGTAGGCTTGGAGAAAAGACTGCATGTCTGAAAAGAATGTTGTTACAAGTACGTCTGTCCCCCTAGTCTTTTTTGCGCTTGGGGTACGCATTTTTCGGACTCCAGAGCTAGAGAGCGCCTCCTGAAATACTCCTAACAACAGCCTTAATTAATGATTCTTTCAGATTTTCTTTTTGTTTTCCTCCTGTTTTTTGGTTGAAAGAGTAGGGAGCAGGGTTAGGGATTGGATAAGATTTAGGGCTGAGGTTAAGGACGAGGTTAGGGATAGCTAGATATGCCTTTGCGCCCTAACGCAAAAAGCTTGGGATGCGTCCATACTTATAACAAAAGCCCTGTGAGAATTGTCTAATTCACAGCACTTTGACCAGTGGAGGGTTCAATTTCTTTCTCAGTATTAATATTATGGTCATCTTGATCTCCTTATAATTGTCTCCGTGGTTGTTCTTTCCATCTGCACATTTTTTTTTATCCCTTCTGGATCTATCAGACACTCATCATTCACGGGGGTCTTTAATGTGTGCAACGGCTGGGCTTAATAAATATGCAAGCGCCAGTATGCAGCACATGTGGTATGTGTGCGATTTATGTGTATCAGGTGTGTTGGTAGGTAAATGTGAGTAATAATGAAGATCTCTATCGTAAGTGGAGGAGAGAGAAAATCAAGTGCAGGATTGTGTACTTTTGACTGCCGCACAGAAAGGTGGAACCCCCCCCCCCCCCCACAAAAAAAGCCCCAAAGGTTAAGGGATTATAATAATTTAATTACACAGTCGCAATAGGGAACATACTGTATTAAGTTCCCTGCTAATCTGTAAGGAAACGTGAATTTTTATGTGAAGTGGCGTCACGACTTTTTGCGTTCCTACTTGTTCCGGGGGCAAAAATGTTGTCTCTAGCGCTCAAAGAAGATGATGCTCCCGAAGCTAAATTATAAAGAAATAAGATATTACTCCCAAATAAAACAAAATCGTTCGTGCTCAGGCCAAAGTCCCCTTTGAACAGCGCTAATTCATGTAGGCCGTAGTTGCCCCCGGAAGTCATGAGAGAACTATTTTTAGTACATCCGGTCCGCACTCGCGTCCCCAATGGCGTATACTGTGAAATACCACAGTCCCAAAACAACAACCAACACACAACGAATTGACTACTTGCTCTATGTAGCCACAATGTGTTCTGTGTGCACGGTGACATTATTTCTGGTACGTTTTAGTGGAGAATGTTGTTACGAGTACGTACGTTCTCCATTTTCTTTCCGCTAGGGGTGCGTATTTTAAAGCCTTTTGTGAATCCAGAGCCACAGAGCTCCTCTGGAAATACTCCTAACAACAGCCTTAATTAATTATTCTTTCAAATTTTTTCTTTGTTTTCCTATTGTTTTTTGGTTGAAAGGGTAAGGGGCAGGGTTAGGGATTCGATAAGAATATTAGGTTTGAGGATAAGGACAGGGTTAGGGATAGGTAGGTACACGTACGCGCCCCTAGCGCAAAACGCTTGGGGTACGCACGTATTTAAAACAACAGCCTTATCCGAAATTGGCCGTAAAGTTGGTCATAAAATCTTAACCTAGGCGCACACTAGCCGATTTCGATCCTCCGACTAATTGGATGGTGACGTCACAACATTGAGTTTTAACGAGCTGCGACTAGACGACTAGTCTGAACCTCAATGTCGAGGCAAACGTCGGCCCATGAAAATCGGCCAGTGCGTGCCTGGGCTCATAGTGCGTATTTTGGCAGCTTGGCCCAAACAGATTCTATTTCAAAGTCCACCCCTCCCCAACCCCCCAAAAAACGTGTGTGGGCAATGGGGTCGGGGGTGGGAAGGTCGGGTGGGGTGGGAGCGGAGGTGGGGAGGGGGGGGGGAGGGGTATGGATGATTGAAAGTCTTTAGTTTTTGTGTTGTTGTTGTTTATTAAAAAAAGAATTCGCATGACTTGTATTTCCGAAATTGAGCTATAATCAATGTTGGATCCACAACGTCCTCCATGCGGTGACTGAACATTTTTTACAATGAATGCACCAGGTCAAACCTGTGTATAACCGTTTTATGGGCCAAGGCAAAAAAAGTGGATTTATATTATCATGTTTTTCATACATGAGACAACCTGATATGAAGCAGATGGCACAGTGTACTATGCTTCGTTCGAATGAAAAAGGCTCAGCCTGTACTTATATTATACATACGAACATGTGTGCGTGTGTGTGTGTGTTGTGGGGGGAGGGGGTGCACTTCAATACGCGTGTGCACAGCTTGATGTATATTAACCATTATTAACGGGAAAATGCTTTTTTCCCTCCTCATTTCACTTGGATATTTGGTGGCAGAGTAAAAGAACGGAATGTGCGCAGCCGCGTGGATCGGGGAAGGAGGGGGGGGGGGAGGTAGGGAGGAGGGGATTGAGGTGGAAGGAGGAAGCCTAGTGCTCACTCCCATAATTATGTTACATAATCCTATGTTACTTTACTATCACCTGTAAAGCTTTTCATGTATCCATTTCCACCTCACTGTGCATTACAACTTTGCAACTGCATCAATTTTTTTCCTTTTTCAGCTCTCTTATTTCTCTCTCTCTCTCTCTCTGTCTTTATCTATCTATCTATCTATCTATCTATCTATCTATCTATCTATCTATCTATCTATCTATCTATCTATCTATCTATCTATCTATCTATCTATCTATCCATCTATCTATCTACCTATATCTATCTATCTATCTATCTATCTATCTATCTATCTATCTATCTATCTATCTATCTATCTATCTATCTATCTATCTATCTATCTATCTATCTATCTATCTATCTCTCTCTCTCTCTCTCTCTCTCTCGCTGTCTCGCTTTGTCTGTCTGTCTCTGTATCTCCCTCTTTCTCTCTCTCTTTGTCTCTCTCGCTGTCTGTCTGTCCTTCTCTCTCTCTCTCTCTCTCTCACTCTTTCTCTCGCTCTCCAATGCACCTTTATTCAAGCAAGCGTAGTAAGATTTTCATAACACTCATTAATCACACATCACATCTGAAACTGCCGGAAATAATTAGTAATGCAATGGTTGAAAGGACGAAACACACTCCGTGCGTGAGTCTTGCATGTCACATAATTACACTCTGCACCAATTAAAACCCTCACCTTTTCCTCCTCTTCCTTAATCATCCATCATAACTTTCTCCTACTCCACCCCCTCCGCCCTCGCCGATCCATACGTTACATACATCGTTATAATTATTATATCCCCAAAATTCCCGTGAGCCCTCTGCCTCTCCTCGTCTGTTGACTCAGGCTCGTCAATGACACATTCAAGCAATCAACTCTCAGACTTGTACACGAGACTTGCCTTCCTGTCCACGCCGACGCTGCCACTTTCAGGGCGTCCGTAATGACACAATACGGAGCCATTCAGAGCCAGATAAGAACTGAGAGCTAGAGTGAATTCACTTTACTTTAAGATGATGCCTTGTATTGAAAACCATCGTTGTTTACGGCATGAATAGTATATCGTATATATATAAATAGTATATCACGAGCCATTCGAACGCTGGCTTTTTTGGCCGTGTGTTTTTGTTAGGAGTGGGTGGGTGGGTGGGGGAGGGGAGGGGGCTTTGGGGGGGGGGGGGAACATTTACTGTTACTCTGAGCCTATCTTTGCCCTTTACTTCTTTCACTCTCTTCTCTCCTCCCTTTCCCCTTCTCTCTTTTCAGCTTCTCTCGCCCATTTCTGTTTTCATTCAAGCGATGTCTTTGAAGTTCAAACGCTGCATAAACTATATACTCTTATCAACACACCCATACCTTGCAGTGCAAAATGTGAATAATATGTGTAGTTGTGTCTCTTCAAAAGCAAGGAACAGACATATCAGTAGAGGAAGACTAGGTGATGCTAAATTTACTGTTTTCCCAGTTTATGAAGTTGGCACAAGATGTGCAGGATTTGAGCAAAAAAAAAATTAATTAACATTTCTCAGTAAATACTAACTGCGAATCAAATAGTGTGTGAATCGATTTCTGACAGCTGAAAAATATACTTGTCTTGATGTGTCTAGCTGTATGGCGAGGGCTCTGGTAATCTAGAGTACAATACTTATGTACACATTGGCATGAGAAAAGTAATCTCTTTCTTGTGGAATCTTTCAACATTGCTAAAACTGTCTCAACCGAATGAATTCCAAGAACCGAGTCGTTTTATTACTCGATAGAGCACTATGAGTCTCATACCTAAAGACATACTTTTTATATACAACAAAATGCTCACTTAAAGGTTTGCCTCCTTTATTGGCCGTATTCGTTCTACTCAAGTGGGTCGCAGCACCATCACGATTGGTTTCATTTAATTGGGACAAATCTGTTTTTGCAACCCTGTGATTTTGAATGAATAAATGCACTGAACAGGGTGTCGTTTAGCTGAACTCGGATATATGTGAATTCGACATTATCGATTGTCCGGTTCACGTAATACATGGACTGCTTACTCCGTATCACCAAATTTCGGAAGTAGTAAGATTTTGAATGGAAATTTCGGTGGGGTATAAAATGAACAATCGCTTCTTTGAATTAAAAAAAAAATATTGAATACTGGCCCAGCTCCTAGTGGGGTTCTCTTCACTTTGAAGGTGTCTTTTACCTCGCTCTCCCACAACTTTCAGTTGTTGGGGTGTTGTTGTTTTTTTCGATCCTAAAAACCAGATTTCTCGAGAAAACGGAGCAATTTTAGTGAACCTCATAGGCAAGGTGTTGTATTAAAACACTTGGTCTAATCCTACTCAAATCGCTGACTGATGATCAAAAGATAGGCAGTGGGAGAGAAGTGGAGAGACCTGGTCAAGAACTTGTCAATGAGAACCCGCCTACGTCAGTCTGCTTTTCTCATTCAGACAGGGTGACGTCATAGACTCCACTTCAAGCATTGCAGGACAAAAAATGTATTATCTCGTGATGCAATCGTGAAAAGAGTCACCTACCATCTTTGATGAAATGTACAGGAATAAATGTCACACTCTTTTTCCTTCTAATTTTCCTGCCATTGACGACGTAATGGCTAATCAATGGCTGATATGAAAATATTACCAATCCTTAAAATAGTAGGCGTCTCATATCGAGGGCTATATGCAACTAATGATTTTCGCCAGATTTAGACTCTGTGGTCTTGTCCACAGCATCCGCTCCGCTCCGCTGTTTTTTTGGGGTTTTTTTGCGGAAAATTAATGACGTATGAAAAAGTAAAACGCTCTTTGCTCCTGTATACTTGTCCACAGCATCCGTTCCACTCCGCTCCTCGCCGCTATAGAGGCAAAGAGTTTTTCTAACATCATTTTCCGTAACGATAGTATGTCCTTTCCTGAAGCTCCGACGGGTACGGAAACGTCAAAAACCCGTCAAGTAGTGAAATAGAAAGATTGTTTTTCATGTGTTTGCAAACACTATTTCCGTACTCATGAAAATATTATTTCTTTTTAATACTTCATGGATTTTTAACGTTTCCGTTTCCGTACACATGAAAATCCAGCTTCAGAGTGACAAATTGTGATTTCTGGGCACGCCGGGGTCAATAAAGTGGAAAAAAACGTGAGAAGATTCCTGTTGTGCGAACTAGTGAAAATTGCACGTGGGCACGGCTGGGATTTGACCCTCGGATAGCTGTCATCGAGGGCCAGCATCTCATGACGTCTTTCCAAGGAACAGTGGCTGGTAAAGAAAACTTAATTATAAAGGCCAGGGGGTTGGGAGTGGAGGAGAGGGGGGGGGGGTGACGTAAAGACAAGGGGGAGGAGCGGGGGTAGGATGTTCTATCTATGGACTACTTGTTGACACAGTCAGCTGAACAACTCCAGCAAGGCATCCGCTGAAAGCAAAAGGGCAGCATGGAAAGCCCGAGCAGCCAGTTCTTCTTCCCAGCCACCCACAGGCCTGATGTGCGCAATATGAAGCAGACAGTTCCGGGCCCAGATTGGACCTGCCAACCGCCTTAGAAGACACTCCACAAACCAACAGAACATGAAGTCATGGACGTCATGAAGAACGATAGACGAGCATCATTAACTCTAGATAGGTTTCTTTGACAGAGTTGCGTATAAAGTAAATAGAACAACAATAAAGGCAAGGTGACCTTGGAGACGGGACATTGTCTGCAAAAGCAAAGAGATAATTCCTTAAAAATAACTTTCTTAAATTAAAACAATCCTCTGTAAATATTTAAATTTCATTCGTTTTTTTAAAACGTCAGTCAACCGGTTTGGATCTAATGCAGACATTGACACGTGTAACTTAATGAGTTGCCAACTGTTTTATATTGATTGACAAAGACGTGGGTGTCCGGTACCATTCAGAAAACTAAACAACTCCGAGAGACAATAATCTAACAGCAGTGTGTACTCTTAGCAAATAAGATTTATTTTTAACGTTCTGCAAATCCATGAGGGCCACGTGGCAACATGGAAATGACTTACAGGAAGTTAAAGGAGAGGAGGAAAAAAAAAAAACACAGAAAAAAGAAAGAACCAGCACTCTGCGTGTGGTTCTATTTTTGCTGGCTGTGTTAACTCCCTTGCAGATTACGTTGTGGTATGCCCACCAGCTGGTGTCTGGGCCGGGTGATCGAAACAGGTGCAGGATAACTACTGCTCGTTAGACGTCAGGTGAGCTTGAGAACACGAGTTCCAGCCTCAAATCCACTCCAGAAAGACACGTTTCTCTATACAGGACGGTGGCGTACAATAATGGTGGGCATTGTCAGTGCCGTTAGCGAGCGTCCACAAGTTAGTGTTCGTTCATGTCCGAACACAATCACGATTGTCTGAATATGACGCAACGTCATTTTTTAGGTCACACGTTGTCATGTGTTAACGGCATCTGGGACGGAATAGGTTCAATTCATGGAAATAAATTGGACCCAGACTTTGCTCGCAAAACGTTGACGCCGATGTGGCGACAGCTCTATGACGAATGCCTCAACTAGTAGCGAAATTATGTAAAGGAAAAATAAAAAAAACTTGAGAAGGGTCCATTGAGATAGCATTTCAAAGCAAGAATGAAAACGATACGCATAACATGTCAAGTAGCACTTAATCTTCTACGATGAAGTAAGTGTTTTGAGTATAAATACAAGTATCGATGGTATCGTTCATAATGGTGTCGTGTGGGTTGAAACCGTATTGCCTTACACGTTTTCCCATAAATGGAACACATTCTCTACACTTTGTATTAAAAGTATTTCATATAACCATGAACACATCAAGATGCACGTCACGAGTAAAGGGTAAAGAAAAATCATATGGCGACACACTTTTTTTTTATGTACAAAGATTACATTTGCTTTGCATTTTTCTTGAAATTAACATTTTCTATGAACAAAAGCATTTGGTTCCTGTAACAGTAACCCAAATCAGACTTGTTTCTCGACAATAACGCTAAATAAATAATAAATCTTTAAAAACGTATATCGTTATATAAACTCTAGTAACCCTCTAATGCCCAGACATATATTCTCTTAGCCAAAATAACAATTCTGAATCCTAAGTAACTAATTTAAAATAGTCAAATAAATCTACAAATATATATATTCATCACGGAAGATCATTTATTTTTGTTGATAACATCAGAAATGTTATAGAACATTGGCTCTGGTGAAGTTTTTCAGATATGAAATGCTGGGCACTAGACGGTTAATAACTCCTACTCTATTGATCTAGGGGGTCGATTTCCAACACCGAACTGATAATCGACAGATAAGGATGTAAATCGTGCACAGTACAAAAAGTCACGAATCTGCTGATGCCTTCACTGACCCCTTGTTATCTTCAATGTAACCGTTCTTTCTGAACTGCTCATACCATCTTTTGTATGTTATGGGAAATTGCATGCTAAGCAAAACCACAGTACTTGGCAATGTTACCTTTTTCTCGCTTTTTTTTTCTCTCTCTTTAATTCGTATATATTGCATGATTCACACATTGAATGCAAACAGTGCTGATGGTTGCCAGAAGTGCAGCTTACAGAATGCAGCTGTTACTGCGATGTGACAGTTGAATGTGGGTAATAAACCGTGAAAACTGGCCTCTATGAGCAAATGAAAGGTAATACAAACCATTTGCCTTCTTAATCTGCGTGCGCTAGCCCTAAATTATACGTACATAGAAGACGGCCTTTTTTTTTTTTTTTTTACCTTGTCTTGTTTGGAACAGAGATTGTTAGCAGCGGGAGCACATTGTTTTAAGTACAGCCAGACAGACAGATGAAACGGACGGACGGACAGACACTCTGACAGATAGTCGGATAGACAGACAAATAGACAGACAGAAAAGCTGATGGACTGATAGAATATTAGACAGAGACAGAATAGACAGAAAAACTGATAGAGGCATTTAGTAATGTTGCATGCAGTTCCTCGTTTACTTCCTGCTTTGCCATAGGCCGGAGATCATGACAAAAAAACTGAGCAGAGATTGATTTCTTGCAAATCAATGGAGTTGGTGCATTCAGAGCATCAAGAAGTGTACTGAGAAAATGGCACATGAAGGGTGTGCGGGGAACGAGTGAGAATGACAGATAACAGCATAGGGAGAGAGGAAGAGAGAGAGGGAGGGAGAGAGAGAGAGAGAGAGACGGAGAAAGAGGGGGGGTGGAGAGAAAGGGAAAGGCTGAAGGTTTGGAAGGTAGGGGGTGGGGAGGAACTCCGACGTCAGTATCGAAACGCCCTCGCTCTTAGTCTCAGACTATAGCACTGGTGTCTTGCAGATTTTGTCTATCTACCAGTTTGAGACTTCTGTTTGAGACATTCTAGTAGCAGACTCGACTAGACGTTTGCCTCATGCCTCCGGGCTTCCGTCAGAAAAATTGGGAGGAGGGGTTCAAGGGTTGGGGGGAGGGAGTGAGGAGGGAAAACCGCAAGAACCGCAACCACCTGTGCAGAGTCTGGGATTACCTTCTCCTGCAGGCTGCGTGTACCCGGACCTTCTCTCAGCGCTTCTCCTGCAGGCTGCGTGTACCCGGACCTTCTCTCAGCGCTTCTCCTGCAGGCTGCGTGTACCCGGACCTTCTCTCAGCGCTTCTCCTGCAGGCTGCGTGTACCCGGACCTTCTCTCAGCGCTTCTCCTGCAGGCTGCGTGTACCCGGACCTTCTCTCAGCGCTTCTCCTGCAGGCTGCGTGTACCCGGACCTTCTCTCAGCGCTTCTCCTGCAGGCTGCGTGTACCCGGACCTTCTCTCAGCGCTTCTCCTGCAGGCTGCGTGTACCCGGACCTTCTCTCAGCGCTTCTCAAATACTTTTCTTCTTTTCATTTTTTTTAGTGACCCACCAAACAGCGCTGGCATAATTATAGGCCGGGATTCGTCTCATCTATAAGCGTTATTCTCTTGCATAAGCATTAACATTCCTTTTGTTGTTAATTAATTACGAATATTGAGTATCAACATTAAAAAATAGTTGTTGATAAAGGGACCGAAGGTCTAACTACAAAACAGAACAGAGAAAACACCGAGTTGTATTCAATGAAAAATATACGGAGTGACAATTTGCGACATGTTTCCATATTGGTTGATCTCAGTCGGTGGCATTTACAACATTTTTTTTTCTTAGAATGTTCTTACAAGTACGTACGCCCCCCCAGGTTTATTGCGCTAGGGGTACGTATTTTAAAACCTTTTGTGACTCCAGAGCTAGAGAGGTCCCCAAGAAATAGCCCTAACAACAGCCTTGATTAATTATCCTTTCAGAGGTTTTCATTTTGTTTTCCTCCTGTTTTTTGGTTGAAAGGGCAAGGGGCAGGGTTAGGGATTCGATAAGATTTAGGGTTGAGGATAAGGACGGGGTTAGAGAAAGGTACTATACGTAATCGCGCCCCTACCGTAAAACACTTGGGGACCGTACATACTTACAACAATAGCCTTTTTCTTATTACTCTCTGTTCTTGCTCTAGTTCTCTTTTGGCTTTGACTTCTTGTAACAGGTCTTCCTTTTCTTTCTTTCTTAAGCCCTCATAAGAGCTGTCTTAGCCCTGGAGCGTGTTATTGTTGGAGCCCTATTGAGGGCTCTTTTTGGGGACACGCAACGTCGGCAACCTAATGCCGACACTTCGCGGCCCACACAAGGGCCGTCTTAACATCATTACGGGCCCCCTGGGGAAAACAATAGACTTTTTCTTTCCCGTTTCAAAAACCAGTGTAAATTTGCGTGCATGGGGACCCCCCTAATCCCTTGCGACCCCTGGGGCAACTGTCCAGTGCGTCATGTTCTAAGACGGCTCTCTGGCCCTCACTTTGAGAAACACTGTGTCTTACCACGGTTTTTACCCGAGCATTCTGGTAATTTCTCCAACTCCCCGGAAAGAGGATGGAGTGGGAACGGCGAGAACGGGAGAAGCATAAAAAATCATGCTGACATTTTTGGTTTTCTTAATGACATTTCGCTTTACCCTCAGTGTTCTCTGTAATATTTTCTAATGGTGTTGTATTGATTCTGTATTGACAGGGGCCAGAAAACAAGGTAAATGGTTAAAGTGTTCATGTTACAGATGGCAAAGAAAGGGGGAGGGGAGAGAGAGAGAGAGAGAGAGAGAGAGAGAGAGAGAGAGAGAGAGAGAGAGAGAGCAGGAAAGAGTTATTAGGATAGATGGAGAGACTGAGAAAGTGGCACATGAAAGTGGGGGGGGGGGGAGAGCGGGGAAATCGTGAAGGTGACAGTGTAACAGCATAGGGAAAGGGGGAGGGGTGGGGGGGGGGAGACAGACAGACAGACAGAAAGACAGAAGAAGCGGGAGAGAAAGAGACAGAGAAACTGAAAGGAAGAGAATAAGAGAATGAGGGGAGGGAAAGAGAGAGACGGGGAGAGAGAGAGAGAGACAGACAGACAGACAGACAGACAGACAAAGTTTTCTTGGGGGTGAACGTTCACTTTGTTCCATTATCAAAGGGAAAGACCTTCATCCGCCCCCCCCCCCCTCCCACGCCGTCTCTACAATCACTCAAGAGAGTAGGGGCGATTAGATCTAAGCTATACAAAACACATTATAAGTTTAACAACAAAAGGGATGTTATGTGTATGGAGCCTTTTCACTTCCGCGTTTTGGTTGTTTGCGGGGAGCCGCACGGCTTCGAAAAGCACCGTGTAGGGCAAAAACCTCAACTTGCCTTAGTGATGGCATCTGAATATGTGCACAGTCTAAGCAAAGATGCATTTTTATGCCAGAACCAGCACGTAACGGGTTTGTACAGTTGGGTGCCCAACAAGAGGATAGCATGGTTCGACCGTTGTCCATCGCTTCCGCCCTACAAGTGAGGCACGCCGCCATTTTTTTTGCAAATCACGTGATATGGAGGACGCTAAATGAAAAGGGTCCATAGAGTTTTTCTCTTGACAAGTCGTTTCGAGGTTATCAGATTTCGGAGGCAAAACAGAGGGCTCGTAACTACAGTTTAATGAGAGCTTCACTTTCCAGGCAGGGCACCTGTGATTGTCCGAGGCAACTGGCGAGTATTCTTCCTCGGCGGGCCAGTAGGTTCTGGTTATCCTCGTGGAGAAAACACACACTAGTACTCCACTTCAGGTAGAGTACCAAAATGCCAATTAGGACAATGGTAAACAAAGCAGATCTGTACTCGTCTTTCTGTCCATATCGCTGAGTATTGTGGTGTTTGTATGAAGGTGAGTACTGCACACTTTCGTTACAACATCCACTGTGGCATAGCACTGGTTTCGTTAAGTCCTCTAGGGCGAAAGAAACGAGTGTTGTGTGTATCTTTCGACGTTGAACGACCAAAGTAAAAATTGAGTTTTCCCATTTCATGATTAATGAGCGTTGAACGAATAATGTGACACCCTCCCCCCCCCCCCCCCCCATTGCTTGACGTGATTTTTTTCTTCATCGTTGAATGGTCGACTAAGAATAATGAATGATGAATGAATGGGTAGTAAATGGCAATTTGCAAGACACGTGCGGCTATTTCGCATTAATACGATATTCCGTCTCTGTTGCATGAACATTAGTGTAATAAAAGTAAAATTTAAAAAATTACAAGTTTAAAAATCACTGGCGTATCTAGGTTGCTGCCCGGGGGGGGGGGGGCACGTGTGTCTCGTTTTATTATTTTGGGGGGGGGGGGGGTGGGGGACACCTATACGTTTGGGAATTAAGCCAAAACTGTGAAGAACATACTTTACAAAGGCCGCTTTTTACTTTTTTTTTTTCTCCCATTCGCCTTGGGCGCCGTTAACACTAGTTACGCCTCTGTTTAAAACCATTTATCGCCTAATAACTGAGTGCTAGAGAAGGAACTATTAACGCTAACGAAGAAGATACCACAATAATGAGAATACAAATGCCAAGCCAAATCATGCAGTTTTGTTATGATTAAAATAATAATTTGTTTTAATAAACGGGATGTTCCCAGACCTAGGGTATTTTTCTAATCAAATGGATGGGTTTTATGGCTCTTGAATCGTTGCTCGATGTTCTCAAAGATTAGAAATTACATTACGTTTTACATTAAGTTTTCATTAAGCACATTTAGCTGCGCTTGATGTGGCTGTATGCACATAAAAAAAAATCCCCCAAATGAGAGTATGTACTTTATATTCGTGCGTAAGGTGGAAAGGAAGGAGGGGGGATTGTTGTTACTTGTACGTACGTACCCCAAGTTGTTGTGGGTTGTTTTTTTCCACTAGGGGTACGTATTTTGAGCTTCTTCTGACTCCAGAGCTAGAGAGCTCCTCCCGAAATACCCCTAACAACAGCCTTAATTAATTTCAGATTTTCTTTTTGTTTTCTTTCTGTTTTTTGGTTGAAAGGGTAAGCGGCAGGGTTAGGGATTCGATAACATTTAGGGTTTAGGATAAGGACGGGCTTAGGGATAGGTACGTATACGCGCCCCTAGCGCAAAACGCTTGAGTTGGCATCGTAAAAGTAACAACAGCCTTGGGGGGTGGGAATGGGGAGGAGGCTGAATGCTCATTCTGTTCCATTAATCATTGTAACACACATCAATAGCAATGTCATCTCTACCGCATTTTAAATGGAATGCATTTCAAAGGCTTCAGTGTTCCATGAACCATTTCCGTTCCTTCTGTACTGCAAATGCAATCCATTATATTAACTACCCCACGTCACTGGTAATGCTATCGCAACCCACATTGAACATGGAATGTTTTTGAAACACAACTTCACAGTTCCATTAACCACTGCCAGTCAGACAGTGTTGAGTACTAACATTCAACGCGATAAACTCTCCGGCTTAACACAGTGAGCTTTTAATTGAAAGGGGGTGATTATCCATCTCCCCTAGTGTTCCACATTCCAGACACGCCATTTGATGTCCAGTGTTCTATATTTTGAGCTCTTTCTAATTTGCCAACAAATGTGAGGCGCCCCAGGGAAATGGTCCACATATCACACTCGGCACTTTCGAGATGGGTCCAATAATAGTTGGATAGGGACTTCTCGGTCCTATATCAGTTTTCGGTATGAATAGTTTCCCCAATCAGTTCTTTATACAGTTTTTCAACATGATGGGGAAAATAAACTTTGCTGTGTGCTAACAGCCCCCTGGTGGGGGGGGGGGGCGATACTTACCTTGCCCTGGGCGCTGGCAACCCAGGCTACACGACTGCTCTGTACGTAAAAAAAATCTCATTCTCACCAAAACTTTGAAGAAAAATTGTTGAAACGCCAGTACGTCAAACGGACAGCAATAATTATATCTGGCTAACTCTTTGGCAAGATTCAGAATGGTTCGCTATGGCCATCTGTCTCTGGACACTAGAGTGTTAACAAAAGCTTGTTTCAAGACTAGCCACGGGCGTAGGCTATACGTCGAGCTTCCGTTTGCCTTTCTGTATAACGTATTTCCACCCTTTAACCCTCGCAAGATCCACACGACACAGTCAGAACCACTTGAAGCCAGGAAATCAAGTTAACGGTTCTCAATCTAAATCGTTTTCTTCAATTTAACCCTAATGTTGCGCCCTGCTGGGAGATTGACCGTGATGAAGGTCATGGTTCGATAAGGGTTAAAGGTTATTACCATCCCAAGGTGAGATTGGCAAGAGTAGATAACTATTTTAGATTATCAGCTCCTGGGTTTCGAGTGAGACTATGAGAGATCTTTCGAGGAAGAGACCCCCCGCACCCCGTCCAACATTATGTTTCGATCTAAATTATATTTTCAAAAAATACAAGCTATTCCTGAATCGTTTTAATGCCTCTGGTTGTATAGAATGAATATGGTTATACCCATGGCGCCATTTCATCGCAACTTTATGGTTCACCACTGTCTCCTGCTGGGTTCTGAGCGAGCTAAGCACTCTCTATTCTCAAGCTAGTGAGACGGACTTGTTTTAGACTCGGAAGAGCGCTATGTACCATACAACTCCACAGTCCACATCTCACCCTAAAACCGAGACGTAACAAGTCTTGACTCAGTGTGCCAAACCGGGCTTCGACGTCAAGGATATCATCTTCCGATTCCTCACTAAGAAAAAATAAATTAGAAAATAACACAATTCACATACATACATGCATACATACATACATACAGACACACACATACACACATACATAGACACAAAGCCTGAGCGCTTACACAGAAAGATTAGTATACGTACGTCTCCTATCTGCCCACGTGTTTGGGTCATAACTTTTTTTATAAGCAAACTGCCCTTCCGTGTGATGCTATGGTACGTTGGCCCCATGAACCTGATTGGATCTCCCTGGGGAGGAGGGGTTCTTATCTAAATAGTGTGAGTACTACACGTGCCTGGGACGCTCATGGACCATGCACGTTCCTCGTTAAAGAGCTTTGCCAAAGTTTGTGATAAGTCTCTCACAGAAGAGAGGACCCTCGGAAACTCCTCAGATAGTACTCCGGAAATGTTAGATACCACTGCGCCCACATGGCGCTTGCTGGGGTAGTTTTGGGATGGTGCAAAGGCATTAGCATTGGTCTTGGTGGACAAATCAACTTACTCACCAAATTTCGCCTTTTTTTTTTATAATTATTATTTTGCCTTTGAGAACCACTGATCCAATGCAACACTCGTGTAACTATATGCATGCACAGTGCTTTGGTTGCATAATGTACAGTTTTCTATTTCATTTTAAACCATATCACGACTCATCCGTTTTTGAACGATGGGTAGGTAGGCGACTATTCACGCGTACTGATGGTCAAGCCAGGCCTAGAAATGTCAGACAGTTTGTCGTTACTGGCTGTTTCTATCCACCCAAGGAAGTAGGGGTCAGTATGAATTTGAGTTTGGGTTTTACGGCGGCGGGGGGGGGGGGTCTTATCAAACCCGGAATGGCACAGTCAGCTGCTGGCACATCACAATTTCCTGTATTTTCTTGGTAAATCCGGGGAGACCCAATCATACTAAGCTCTTACTAAGCCCGGAACGTCACAGCCAGTTGCTGCCAGCAAAATATTTTGCTGGCAGCAAGTGGCTGCCGGGCTTAATGGTCTTGTCCACAGCATCCGCTCCGCTATTTTTACGTAAAATGACGTATGAAAAACTCTTTTTGTCTCTACAGCGGTGAGGAGCGGAGCGGAACGGATGCTGTGGAGAAGTATACAGGGGCAAAGTGTTTTACTTTTTCACACGTCATTTCCCATATCCCTGATCGACTGTCGCTAGTTTCTGTACGCATTCTGCTATCTTAGGTCGCCGCTGACCAAGTGCGCATTTATTGCTATACCTCTCCTACATAATAAAGATGTCCAGTTTCTCATAAAATGGAGATAGAACAAACAAGAACTAAGGTCTCGACATTTAATTAGTCGTTTTGCTTTCTTCCTAAGGTAAAGCTGACATTTCTAGGCCTGGCTTGACCATCTCAGTACGTGTGAATAGTCGCCTACCTACCCATCGTTCAAAAAGGATGAGTCATGATACGGTTTAAAATGAAATAGAAAACTGTACATTATGCAACCAAAGCACTGTGCATGCATATAGTTACACGAGTGTTGCATTGGATCAGTGGTTCTCAACGTGGGCGATATTGCCCCCAGGATGAAAGAAAATTTGGAGCCTAAGGGGGTGATTGCCTGAAAAAGGCTGAGAACCACTGCATTAGATGAAGAGATGAAAGGACTTCAGTGTACATGAGAGTACATTTCATACAACACAGTACAATGCTACATTAAAATAATCAATACAGTGTTGCACAGCACAGAGTAATGTAAAAGAAAATTTAATACTAATCAATACAGCACGTCTGAGCAGCACTGTAATTCACAGTACATCATGCACCATTAACTACGGGGTATGCGATACCACGATCACAATAATGATAACGTTAAAATGGCAAAATAACTTTTTAAAGTTGTATGTAGTAAAGGTTGGAAACAAACATTAAGGAAACGTTATAATATATCAGAAAAGAATAGAAATGTTTGTTTCTAACGCAGGCTTTACAACATATTAATACAACTTCTCTTTGCTACTTTAACTTTGTTTCAAACTCCCTGCAAGCCACAGATTTTTTATGCCATTTTTTGACGCATGAAATGATACATGATAATGTATACAGCCGGTTGTCATGGTAACACTGAGAAGGGTCCATTACTAGTCAAAGCGCAGACAGAATTCTGAATTCATTCCTATCCCAGGCACATGAAACATGTATGAGAAATTACTGTCAGAACAAATCGGTCTGTCGCGCAAATGATACAAAAACACTGGGAGCTGAAGAAAAACAACAAAAAGAATGTGTCATTTGACATCAAATTTGCATGTGAACGGTGAGCAATGTGCACACCAGAGGGCAAGTCCCTCGTTTATTTCCGCACAGAAGTCGTACACGAGAAGCGCATAGAATATGACTATGATCTGTTATGTAACTCGCATCAAGGTTACCCTCATATCAGAGCTGGTAACTGTGCAGTGTAACAAAGTTTCACATCATTTTTAACATCAGTATCATCATCCTCTTTTTCAGTTAGATTCACACCTGCACATAAAATTAGAAATTCAACCACCTGAGTTCAAAGTTGATTTTGAAGAAATTTCAGAGATAGGCATGTAATGATAAAATTTTTAAATTTTTTTTTTTTATGTTTCAGTTTCGTCATCAAAACTGAAATATAGACATGTATGCAATGCTATGCCGGTTCTCTTAAAAGTAAAAGTAATTGAGAATTTAGAAACGTTGACATCAAGTGAAACCCAGCGTATTTGTTTATATTACCTTTCTAGCATATCGAAAGATAGCGTATAAACAAAGATATGAACGAATAGTTGTGGAACTCCATGGAGAAAAAACATCCCTGAGCTGGACAGTGGATGAACAACAGTGCTTTGCTCACGCATTGCTCACCTACCTGGGTACACGGGAACTCTTCAAGTTTGCGTTAAAAGAGTTGAGTGTACCGGTTAATGAGAGCTGCTTAAAGATATCTCACTCCACAGGACATTCATGCCTTCATACAGATTTCCCTGGGAGATACAAGGACGAGATTTGGATCAACTACATGGCCTTGACTTCCCAGGCTCAACCCCCTCTCCATAACCTCGTCTTTCTTTCTTTCTTTCTTGCTTCTTCTTCTTCTCTTTTTTCTTATTTTATCACCCCCTGTTTCTCCGGGACATTACCTTTAAACACTTACTTATCTATATTTTCACAAATGAATTTTATCATCGTACTCAGAAAACCCCAGAATGCAAGAAAATACTACACGCGAATATCGAAGTGCCACACGGATCAAGACTTGAAACAGGTGTGTTTTGGAGCAAGTAATGTTAGCTTTGTATACCATCTGTTACCATAACATCTAAACACTTAAATTAGTCACAGAATGACGACAGTTTACGGCGCTTGATGAATTCATGACATCTTTTTGTCCTTGTCTGACATTCAGTTTTGTTTGTCACCTACAGCGGGTGGTTAATGGACGCTTCTGGTAGCACTATATGGAAGTTATCGGGTCGACGTGTGTTCGTTCTCCAAAATCAACTCACACTTGTCACCTAATGATCGCCAGCCAAATTGGTGACTTGAGCAGACTAAAACTTAGCCCACAAGGGGGTCTCTTAACAAGGAGATGGCCACGGGATGGCCAATTCCGGGCTTAGTATGATACCCCATAATTCAAATTTTGGAAAAACGTCATGGTGTCGTATTTTCTTGGTAATTCCGCGAAGACCCTATCATACTAAGCCCTTACAAAGCCCGGAACATCACAACACCATGATATATCGGTCATATGGCGCGATGAAAAACGTGAGATGATAGACAGAATATAGCAGAATGACAGGAAAGAAAGAGGACCCCCCACAAGGAGCGCCTGCCAGCTACTATCTTCGTTCATAGTAATAGGACAAGATCGTATCCTACAGTATTATTATGTAAAACTATCTTACCATAGAACACAATAGACATATAGAAGACTGTCACAAATCCCAGACTGGGAGATGTAATAGTTTATGACAGGACGACAATCACGAACAAACAAGTTTAACACTTAACAAAACAACCCATCAGACTCACACATTTATTAAACATAATTATACATATAATAGCGCAATTACATACATTATATTATTGAAATGAACTGCCGTACAACGGCCTTATTCTCACACACACTCTCCCTCGGATCCACGATCCGGTAGTTACTCCTAAAGGCACTTCGGCCTCAGCCTCTCCCCTCAGGGTCTTAATAGCACATTAATAATTCACTGGCACCGCAGTCTCTCAATATCACCTCCTATTGGCATACCCTTAGCACTCCCCTAGCACCTCAGCAGGGCAATAACACATTATTAATTCCATAGCCATCAACATGGCAACAACATAGTATCAGTTCACTAGCCTATCAACATGGCAACAATATAGTATCTCATTCACTCTCATATCTACGTCCCTGTCCGTGGCCTGCCTGCCACGACTTTATGTGCCTCCACTGCCCTACACTGACAGCCTCACTTCTGGCCTATGTGTGGCCTCCGGCCCTATGCTGGCCTATCCCCTGTGCTCATCGAGGTGGCTCTGCGGCCCGTCCCCGACACCAGTCATCACTGGAAAGACTCTATCACTAGTCTTCTCGACTGCTCCCTTTATGTCCGCCCGATGGGCTCTTATTCACAGGTCCGATCCGTAGGACCTTCTAACTTGCAGTGATAGTAATACCTCGCTTTCGCCTCATTCAGACCCCCCCCCCCCCACTACTCACAACAGCACGCTTAACTTGCTGTCTACTGTGAGCCCTTCTTACTCTACACCCGCTCTGTAGCAATCCCCTTAATTGCACTCACTCCACTCGTGACATCATCCCCCACCCCAAAAAAATTAATGCAATTAATTTCAAATCGCATCAAGATGACTGTCAACGAGTGAGCGTGAGCAATACCTACACTAGAAAAATGTCCTAGCAGTTCCCCTAGTATATAAAATACCGAAATCAGGGGAAAATATGGGGATCCGTATGGCCTGCAATATGCATATATGTGTCACATCATGAATAGCTAACTAATCACAATACTTAATACAGAATCAAAAAACCACTCAGCCTATCAACCATTCTTCATATCATATTTGTAATGTCAATATTTTAAAGTCGACTCATTCACACAGATCCTGTCAATGTTCCTGTCCTCCGATGTATACGCTCCTGAAATCTTCCCCTAGGCTCGACTAAGGTAGTCGGCGATATGATTGCTGGTTCCTGGAATTGGTTGAATAACGAAGGTATACGGCTGCAAAGCCAATGCCCATCTAGACAAGCGTGGGCTGGACGAACGATTCTTCGACAAAAATGTCAGTGGCTTGTGGTCTGTCTGGATACAAAATTCTCGTCCCATGAGATAACGTCCTAGTTTCTGGACGGACCAGACAATGGCAAGACACTCACGCTCTATCACAGAATATTTTCTTTCTCTCTGCAATAACTTCCTACTGACATAACATACAGGATGGAGACATTCGTTCTTCTCCTGTAGAAGACAAGCGCCGACACCAGAGTCCGACGCATCCGTTCTGAGGATAAAATTAGATCGAAAATCGGGTAATATCAGAATGGGTGACGATGATAATGCTGTCACCAAATTATCAAATGATGTCTGACATTCAGACGTCCACTGGACCTTATCGGGTTGTCCCTTCTTAGTAAGGTCAGTAAGAGAAGATGATAAGGAGGAAAAATTTGGAATGAACTTTCTGTAATAATTTAAAATTCCCACTAAGCTTCTGACTTGTTTCTTTGTTTTAGGGATTTGCAACCCTACTAACTTGTCAATTTTTGTTTCTTCAGGTCTCTGAACACCTCTACCCACAATATGTCCTAAGAATATTATCTCTGGACATGCCAAATCCATCTTTGCGGGTTTAGCAGTTAACCCAAAATGACGTAATCGTTTAAAAATTACTGTTAGTGTCTGAATATGATCAGACCATGTCGACGCATGGCATGCTATATCGTCAAAGAATGACACGACATTAGGTATGTCCTTCAACACCAGTACGAGGATACAGATACTCTGGTCTCTCATGAAACCTCTGCAGCATATCAACATGAAAAACCTTACTTGATCCATCAATGTGGATAGCGTAATCTACCTTCGAAACAATTCGCTCAATAACATAAGGACCTTTCCATGTCATCAATAACTTATTATGGTCCGTCGGTAACAACAATAGGACCTTGTCTCCTGGCTTAAAAATTCTCAGTTTGGAACCTCTATCTTTATAGTCTTTTGCTCTTTTCGAAGCGATACCAGACGCTTCTTCTGCCCTAGTGCGCGCTGAAGATAATCTTTCTCTTAAATCAACAAGGTCTATCGAAACCTTTTTAAACGGTTCCGAAACCGTGGGGATCTTTTGAAGAGGAGCCTGGGGTGTACGACCCTTATGCGTCGTCTTTTGGCACGCACTGCATGTCCTACAATACAACCGTACATCTCTGTATACTGACGGCCAATAAAAATTTTTCAGAACTCTCTCCTTGGTTCTAGCACTTCCCATATGACCCGCTACTGGAACATCATGGGCCAGACGCAATACTGTAGCAATCAACGACCGTGGCACGACGACCTGCTTTTGAACGGACGCCACCGCGACGTACATACGGAACAGAATGCCCCCCTGGACAAAAAAAGAAGATGACCCGTTTTTATATTTCCTCGTTTTCTCGGTTCGCGCTTCCCCAAAACATGGGTTTAATGATGGGTCCTCCCTTTGTAATCTCGCCAAGCGCTCTGGCGTGATATCTAGGTTGACCGCTGGCGTAGCCAAAGGTCTAATCTTATCTATATCAGCTACCCGTCGACGTGTTTCGACCGCGGCGCAAAAGTCAATACCTTTTGATTGCGACCATGCTTGCACGTTCTCATCGGAAGGGGAAACTACCCGTGATACATTCCCAATGATGAGCTGGGCGCCTGGAAAACAACCAACGACTGCTTCGACTTCCCCGCTAAGGAAAGGTGTATCTATCATTATTCTTGCCATGGGTAATTTCTCAATGGCCCCCGAAAATTGGATGCACGGGACAGTCTCACCTGTAAGCTGTGAATCCCGAATGCAGTCTCTATGCAGTCCCACAACGGTAGATCCTGTATCTCGTAAAACCGAGACCGGTTCGTCCCCAACAAACCCCGGATAAACCCTAAGACCACCTCCTGTATGACATGAATTTATAACGGGGATCTTTCTCCCACAAGGTAAAACACCGGAAGATAATAACTTCTCACAACTGGGACACTTAGAATACTGTCCGCCTCCGTTGTCCGATGTAACACACGCAGCCGCATGATGAAATTTATTTGGGGAACATGGACTGGAGCTACTGTCCACGTTCGCCGCTATCCTACCTGCAGGGCAGTTCACGCTGATGTGGTCTGCTCTTCCGCAGTTCCAACACTTCGCGGCCCTACACTCGCGCGAAAAATGACCCACGCGTCCGCAAGTCCAACACTCCGCTCCCTGTGCTGCACTAGGCCTGGGTCCCCGTGACCCATCGCGACCGGAACTAGAGTCCCTATGCCGTCGGTCATCGGCAAAGGTCACAACTCGCCCCCGGCCATTACCGCGACCTAGCCCTCCTGCTCGGTCAAACTTACCGGATCCATATGCCGGTGATTGGTGATAGCCCCTACGCTGCCCCTGGGCTTGCCCGCTATAGGCACCACGCTGACGCGACCTGTCCCTAAGTCCTGCCGGCGACCCCTCGACAACGGCGACGTACCCAGCATCTTGGACGTACGCCCTGGCGACCGGCTTGGACGGATGCGCCGTACGGTATGCCTCCGCCAACTTAGACGCCTACTGCACCGTCGCGGGTTCGTTCTCTTTCAGGAAAGCCACCAGATCTTTGTGGCACGACGCGTACAGCTGGTCACGGATCATTAGGTCTTTCAGTTTAGCGAAATCCGTGCCCACATGCGCCAAGTCTACCCAGTTCGCGAAATACTCCGTTAGTCTCGCGACGAAGGCAGCAAAGTCCTCCCTGGTATCTGCACGTGCTCGCCTAAACTGCTCCCGGAAATATTCCTCGGTACGCGCAAATCGGCGAAGCAGCAAAGCCTTCAGCTTATCGTAATCTTGCACGTCTTCGCGCTGTAGCTCTTTAAAGTAGGTTAACGCTCGCCCCTGCAATAGCGATGCCAGGTATGTGGCCCATAATTCCTTATTTTCCCCCCCATTGCAATTGTGCGTTCAGTTCGAACCTGTAAAGGAAGGCGTCTATGTCGTCCTTCCGGTCGTCGAACGTAGGGAGCTTAATCCTAACACCACCCTTATTGTGTACCTGCCGCTCAGCTGCTTCCGTTGGCGCATTCTTTTGGCTTTCCAACTCCGCGATTCTCATTCGCGTCTCTCTCTCCTGTTGGTTATCCCTAGCTTCTATCTCCCTTAACTTTAACTCCCTCTCCTGCTCCTGAGCCTTAGCCTCTCTTTCCTGTTGCTTAGCCTCTAACTCCTTTAACTTAAACTCTCTTTCCTCTTCCTTATCCTTAGCCTCTCTTTCCTGTTGCTTATCCTTAGCCTCTCTTTCCTCTTCTCTCTGTCGCTCTTGAGCCTCTTTTTCTCGCTCTCTATCCTTAGCACGCTCATCGCGCAAATCCGCCTGTTGTTCTTTGATCCAGCCGCGTAGCTCTTCTCCCTCAAGGCCAAGTTCCTTACCCAACTTCATTAATTGCTGGAGTTCCGCCATTTCACAGATTTATGGTTATGGTATGTATTATAAGACGACCAACCTGTCGGTATGATCACTAACGATACGACCAGAGACCTGAGATCACACCAGATATAACAATACCCAGTTCAGAATACAATTCAGAAATTTACCTTTACAGCACAACTAATTCTATATCTATAAAATGTATGCACTACTAATTATAAAAGAAAATAGAAACGACAAGAATGAAGAAATATAGTAGAAGGACCACAAGTACGTCAAGGACAACGAACCCGACTAGGACAAAGACCTAAAAAAGAAAATATAATGGAAAAAAGAATGCAACCTAACTACGCCGATTACACAACACGGTACAAACAAGAACAGAGTCTGAAAAAAAAGAACGTATCTACAGATAGGGAGGAGAAGGACAAGAGAAACGTCTTCCTAAAACAACGAGGAAGATAGAACGCTACAATCTAAACAAAAATACAGGTCCCTATAGAACTGTTCGCTGTGATGAACGAAGTTCCAAATTTAGCCCACCTCCCGAAGAGGACAAACTACGCTCACCACAGCAAACCCGCGCCACCGCCCGTATAATCAATTACAACGAAAACAGAAAAACAGCGGAAAAAGACAGATTAAAGGAACAGCCCACAATCCAGGGCACAAAATTTCAGTTTCACTTAACTTCGAATTTTGAGTTTAACTCCTCCCCTTAATCGGAGCTCTGGCTGCTTGTCTCCTCAGGCTGCACGCACACTCTGCAGAAATTTAAGTACACATTAATACATATTCATCAAAATACATAAATCATACCATCATGAAATTTCCATTCATTCAACGAACAAAGACAGCACAAATTCCTACCACAAGATAAGTACTACGTGGACAAAGACTAAAGTAACAAATGCCCACTAACTACTAACTAAATATTACGAAATTGGACGAGCCCCCAGTGTCACAACGGACGAGCCCCCAGTGTCACAACGGACGAGCCCCCAGTGCCACAAATCCCAGACTGGGAGATGTAATAGTTTATGACAGGACGACAATCACGAACAAACAAGTTTAACACTTAACAAAACAACCCATCAGACTCACACATTTATTAAACATAATTATACATATAATAGCGCAATTACATACATTATATTATTGAAATGAACTGCCGTACAACGGCCTTATTCTCACACACACTCTCCCTCGGATCCACGATCCGGTAGTTACTCCTAAAGGCACTTCGGCCTCAGCCTCTCCCCTCAGGGTCTTAATAGCACATTAATAATTCACTGGCACCGCAGTCTCTCAATATCACCTCCTATTGGCATACCCTTAGCACTCCCCTAGCACCTCAGCAGGGCAATAACACATTATTAATTCCATAGCCATCAACATGGCAACAACATAGTATCAGTTCACTAGCCTATCAACATGGCAACAATATAGTATCTCATTCACTCTCATATCTACGTCCCTGTCCGTGGCCTGCCTGCCACGACTTTATGTGCCTCCACTGCCCTACACTGACAGCCTCACTTCTGGCCTATGTGTGGCCTCCGGCCCTATGCTGGCCTATCCCCTGTGCTCATCGAGGTGGCTCTGCGGCCCGTCCCCGACACCAGTCATCACTGGAAAGACTCTATCACTAGTCTTCTCGACTGCTCCCTTTATGTCCGCCCGATGGGCTCTTATTCACAGGTCCGATCCGTAGGACCTTCTAACTTGCAGTGATAGTAATACCTCGCTTTCGCCTCATTCAGACCCCCCCCCCACTACTCACAACAGCACGCTTAACTTGCTGTCTACTGTGAGCCCTTCTTACTCTACACCCGCTCTGTAGCAATCCCCTTAATTGCACTCACTCCACTCGTGACAAAGACATAGACAGCATTGTGGGCAAAACGTCGACCTCAGTTCGCTCTTTCTTTACCACTATCCTTTATGTTTGTTTGCCCCCTTGTTTGTCTAACCCTGTGTTTTTCAGAGTAAATCACTTGACTAGAACTACAAAGGCCAGCAGTGTACTGAATCTAGTCTGTTTGACTCAGACTTGAACTGTCTTTAAATCAACGAGTGAGCGAGACTTGTTCCAATCTCATTACATCAGTGTGCGAGGTCCAGTTTGGCTCCATAGTCCTCGAAACCGAGGAAAAAGAAACTTGACTCAATGCGCGATCTTGGATCTAATATCATGGACAACAGGGTAACTTTGAATTGCCTCTCACTATCAGTCAGTTTGTTAATTTTCTGTGCCAAGAAAAGAGTGCATGGGGGGTCACTAATGCACACAGGATAAGGAACAAGACTGCATGAAAGGCAATAACAGTATAGGCAGATTTGCCACAGCAGAAAACAGAACAGATTATGAAACATGTTTCATCTGACAACGGCCATGTATCTCTTCTGGTGTTCCATAAGTATGCCGGTCCGTGGAACCAGTGTATTGCGTTCTGTACAAAAGTATGGTTTGTCAAACTTGTCAGATATTATAGAACTATCCTTTAGGTCTTACATACCTTGACATTCAATAAAACCGGGGCACGCACTTAAGTTATGGCATCCAAATGCCGACTGTTTTTTCTCACTGGCTATACAATATCTTCCACAATACTGTAGCAGTGAGCAATGTGGCATTTAAACATCAGATATTTTTTTGTTTTTTTCCTGGGTAGATTCTTGTATGAGCATAATCTTGACTATTAGAATATTTCAACATATTTTTAAGACTAATCTGATTTTACGGTTTCCCCTCATAAATGTGAGGCATAAATTTGGAATTTCATGCCAGATTTGACCTATTCTTAAGTGGAAACGTACTCAAAATGCCCCCCAAAGAGAGCAGCCACTTCAATGAAATGGGTTTTTTTGCTTTGAAAGGACAGTTTCCAAACAATATGAACACTCCATTTCACGCATTAGCAGATAATAAACACGTCCTAATTAACCATCTGCGTTTCTCCTATGTGCCAAAATTTCGGGAAAGTGAATTCCCTTTGAGATTTGACCTAGATACAGCGTCAGCCTGGTCAGAGAGTACAAAAGCGCCTTCGTGTGACCCAATAACATGTTTTTTTGAGTGCTCCAGCACCTAACAGCATGGAAACCCAAATCCTCCTCCACGACTGAAGATCGTTTGACATCTCAATTGCCAGTACTTATTTTCATAACCTTTAACATCCTAACCGATATCCGTGCCCAGTAGACCACCGGAGGGACAGTTTGTTCTGCGATGTCAGATCCGACCATTCACGCTCTTTCTCTCTTTCTCCCGGCTCCGACACTGATATTCTATGTCTCTGAGGTTGAGGGTAAACGCCGAAACGAGCTGGTTATAATCTCTGCTACAGGTTTGTTGTTTTACACGGAAGGACAAGCAACGAGGCTAGGCGCTACAGAGCGCGCGCCGTGGCTATCCTTGTTGACAGAACAAATGGAAATGGTAGGATTCCAGAAACTGCACGTGCGGTCTTTGGGTATTGAATTTAAGCATTGGCTACGCCTTATCTACACTTTGTAAGTTCAGCGGTAGAGTCCAAAAATAAAACTGTGTCATCCGGTCTGTCTGGCGAAGGCAAATTTCTTAGTTGTAACTGAGAGGTGCTCGCGCATGTTCTGGTCGACGTTTGACGTCCCGTTCCAACAGAATGAGGTTGTGTCAGAGTCAAGACTTGGGCTCTAGTCAGACAACTAATGACTGAATGCCTTGAAAGCACCCGCAAGAAATTAGGTTAGATCTCCTCCTCCCACTCCCCCCCCCCTCCCCCAAAAGAAAAGAAATCCCACAAAACAAGGGAATTCGAACTCCAGACCTTTATCCCTTGAGCCAAGCACTCCATCAACGCCACTGCACAGCAACTAGGGGATAATAATATCATAGCGCTATCTTATTTAACTATATTTGTCCTTATAATTGCTTCCATCGCCAAATACCACCATGCTGTTTTTTTCGTCCTGGCGTAGTATTTAGCCTCATGGCGTGATAGTGTTATCAAATGGACTCTACGAGTCAGTTGTCAGAACGAAATGGCTGGATGGGAAAAAGGACTGTTTGTGCCATGTGGCCAGATTTTTTGGGGGGTTTTGTTCCATGGCGAATTTTGTATCAATTAAATTTTTTTTTTTGTTTTAAAGTTTTAGGGTTAGGGTTGGGATTAAAGACAGGATTAGGTGAACCAATTTAGGGTCATGACTGCAGTAACTTTTTCCAGAAATCGGTCGTAAGTTGGAAAGAAAAATCCGTCAGTATTTTGGCTTAAGGCCCCGGCCAGCAACTAATAAAAACAGACAGGAAAAAAAACAACAAAAAAAGTATGTGACGAGTCAGACGGGCAAACCCAAAGACATGAAAGGAGGAGACAAGCGAGGTGATTAAAGACCATGAAGCGAGGAAAAGGTCGGGTGGGCATCTAGAGGCATTAGCTTTTTGGCGCATGTACGGGTAAGAGTCAGCTGGTCAAGGCCCGTCCACCTGCCCGCTGAAGGTACTCGCTCTTGACCCTGTGTTGGTCAGATCACTCACCTGGGCAAAAATAAACAGGCAGGGCGTGCACGGCGCAACTTAAGAAACGCTTGACTTCCTTGAGGGGACGTGCATATGGATAAGTACAAGTGTGTATGGTGTGGAGAATAGTGCATGTATGTGTGTGTGTGAAACTGTTATTACACGGAATTCAGGTATTTGAGTTTATAATGTGTTTGTGTGTGTGTGTGTGTGTATGTGTGTAGAATGGTGCTTGTATTTGCATGTGTGAAACTGTTGTTACTATACACAGAATTCAGGTGTATGAGTAATGTGTGTGTATATGTATGTGTTAGTGAGTGTATAAAAATAATGGTACGAGTGAAACTTTCATAACACAGAATTCAGGTGCGTTTATGAATATATACTTACGCAAGTGTGAATCTGTATGCACGCCTTTGATAACATAGATGGGTGAGTATAGGTGTATGTGTGTGTATTCGTTCCCATGCACGTGAGTTGTGTCCGTGTGAATGTGAAAATAGGCGGAATGAATGAAAAGCAGGTGTATACGTATAGAGAGGTCAGTGTATGCGCATATTTGTGATTCAGATTTGTTATATAAACCGGAAGTTCTCCTGTACCTAAAATGACATTGTAAGCCCCGTTATGTATCCGCGTGTTTGCGTGTCGGTATAAGCAGTTATGCAAATGAAAAGTTTGGGGTTTATGTAAGTGGGTGCCATTTGGGAGGGGGTGGGGAGGGGTGGAGAAGTGGAACTTTCATAACGAGAAAGTTAAAGGCAAGGTAAATACTGAGATTGTGTAACTAGGAAAGAGAAGAGGAAGGTGAGCACTGAGCCAGAAATACTGGTATCTCACATTCAAATGTGGATTTCAAGGCTAGAGTTCTAATTTTTGACTGCGCCAACTGTCTTGATATTGTATGGTGAAATGCATTGCGCTTTTAACAACTCTCTCTGCCTGTCTGTCTGTATGTCTCTCTCTCTCTCTCTCTGTTTCTGTCTGTCTGTCTGTCTGTCTGTCTCTCTCTCTCTCTCTCTCTGTCTCTGTCTTTGTGTATGTATCAAAATCGATTCCATTGACTTCTTCATATATTGCTTCGTTCCTGCTAAAAATCCATTCTGGCACTTTCTTTAAGTTTTATTACAGATTTGAACTTCATTTCTTTGTCTGTCTACCTTCCCCTCGATATTATTGGGTGTTGTTTTTTTTTCCCCCATCCTTTCACTCCTTCTTGGTGCATGTGCACGAAATGTGCGCGCGTCTATTCTTGTCTGTATTAAACGCGCTCCTACGATCATTATTATAGCGTATCCCCCACCCATCCGTCTCCCTTTTCCTTTCTGTCTCGAGTATGTCACGTTTCATAAGACCTCTTCTCTTATTTACAGAGCTCATCTTTCCCTCGACTTACGCTCGGCCTATGAAATCTAAGTACACTAAGTAGGTCAATTAATGTTTGGAACAAACACACGACTATTCCAATGTCATTATTTGAGTCAGAAGTCACTTCCTCTCGTCTCTCGTGACACTGGAGGAATAATGAAGATATTGAAATGTTGAAATCAGGTTAGGAAGACGATGGTACGTCATAAAGGTCTGCAATCGTGAGCAACACGACAAATGTCGGCTTTTTGTTCGAGGTGAACCTGAGACTTTCGGGAAGATAAGTTAACAATGCTTAATCCACAAGACTGGTTACTCTCAGTAAATACAAAGTATTTGAATGGTGCGGTAGGGTAGAACATAGATAACTTTGGAATGATAAGATCTATATTTTGTTGAAAAGATTTTTCTATTTTTTTTACGTCGGTGTAAATGGGTTGATTGACTGGCAGACAGATAGATAGACAGACAGAGGGACAGACAGACAGACAAACAGACAGACAGATGGAAGGGCGGGCGGCGGACGGGATAGATAGAAAGATAGATAGATAGATAGATAGATAGATAGATAGATAGATAGATAGATAGATAGATAGATAGATAGATAGATAGATAGATAGATAGATAGATAGATAGATAGATAGATAGATAGATAGATAGATTTCGAAAAAACAAAGTTTATATCTCTCAGTACGTCATTTCTGCCCTCGATTTATCCTCCACAGATTGGCACATTCACAGACAAAGACCCCGCAATAAAAAGACAGACTTCTCATCAAAATCAATCAATTATGACTTGTGAAAACAGAATTTACGGGCTCACTCGCTTACACCTGTTAACACGACTCCGTTTGGGACGACGGACTGTCTATTTCATATTTCTTTCTCCACACACATTGAGAGAGGGGGAAATGGATGCTTATTTTGATAGGGCTACAGAGGAAGGATATGATTATGTGAAAGTGGCAGCTACTTGAAGTTGAAGCCACTTTAAGGCTACTTGACGGAGGAAACAGATTTAATGAGAGATAGGATGAGAAAGTGTGAGATATAAAATGCTGTTGTATTTAATCATTATCATCATAATTATATGTGTGTTTATATCTTGTGCCATCCATCTATTCACCCATCATTCCGTCCATCCACCCTTCCATCCACCCATATATCCATCCATCCATCTATCCGTCTGCCCGTCTGTCACCCGTCCACCCATCCAATCATCCATCCATCCGTCTGTCCGCCCGTCCATTCATCCATCTACTCGTCCACCCATCCATCCATCTATTCGTCCATCCATCCATCCACCCATCTATCCGTCCATCCATCCATATATCCATCCATCCATCCACCCATCCATCCATCCATCCATCTGTCTGCGAGTCTACCTTCTCATCCAATTGCCTGTCTGCTTTACTGTCCGTCCATCCCTGACCCATTTCCATTATTTCTGTCACTTTTCGCACATCGCCCATGACACTGATAACAACGGACCCGGATATTATCACTAGAGTGAAAATAGACACTCCGGGTTGAGTTATTATTATTATTGTTGTTACTGTCATCGCTTTCATTATTATGATTACCATAGTAATTATTATTACAAACCTTCGCGCTATAGCACTATACACCGAAAGTAGGCACTCCCTAATGATAATAATAATAATAATAATAAAATCCATCCATCCATTCATCCTGGCTGGATCTTAATTATCAATATAAAAAACTGTAATATCTCAACAGTGTGGCGGCAATAGTTTCACCGTAACGCACGAAGTTTCTGGCAGATGAAGACCAAAAACATATACGCGGGGCTGGGGAGGGCGAGGTCTTGAAAAGTAATACACCAGGAAGTGAGTACTTGATGACCTAATTACGCCTGACCTTGAACGTGTGCATCACAGTGACCTAATTAATGCACCGACGCGGTGAGAACAGCCAATGAGAAAGAAAAAGTACAGAGAATGAAAATGAAAAGTGCATTTTGAAGTAGAGTAATTGGCATTTAAATATAGGTTTGACGGCCTGTCAGCTCCACAATGGCTGTTTTGCGTCTTCAGGTATCTGGGAAGTTTGGATTCATAGCCAAAGATGCATTTAGAAATTTAATTTAACTACCCAGAGATCAATGGAAAGAAGAATGCTTAACACCAGACTACATGATAAAATTCCTCACGCCGAAATACGCAAACAAACAAAGCTGACCGACATAGTAAAGTTCATGCTACAACAAAAGCGGAATTGGGCCGGACATGTGGGAAGGATGAATGACAAGTTAAGATGGACAAAACGCTGCACTGAATGGCAACCAATAACAGAGGGGGAACAACATGGACGAGGAAGACATCAGACAGAAAGGAATGGAAGTTATGTCGGAGGGCAACATCCTGCAGTGGATGGACAATGCCTAGGTGAAAGGTGAAAGGTGTAAATGCTTAAAATGAAAGCCTCGGACTTCTCCAGAGTTATGTACATGCAGAATACAAGACCGTGAACATTTCTTGATGAAGCAGAACCGACGTTACTACATGCAGATAGTGATTTCCTCCTTTAGTGCAGCAACTGGTGTAGGTCGACTCCATTAGACTACTGACTTCAGATGACCCACCACAAAAAAAGTAGAGCGGTGTTGAATCTGGAAACCTGGGAGGAGATTATTCAACTGGACCGTGTATTCATGTTTTTGGATTCAGTGTAAACACAAGTGTTGCGAAGTCCAAAGCCGCCAACCTGAGCGTTAAATTTCACTGTCATAAAATTTTTAAACACATTTTTTACCATAGACCCAGACTTTGGGGACGCCATGTATGTAGTACTGAGGAGTTTCAGCTGCTAAAATACGTTCAAAAAGTATTCGGTATACTATCAGAGAGTATATACATAGAGAGAGGTTTCACTATTGGTCGATTTGCGCTGCGAGACACTGGAGGCTCTGTGAAGCCACTGTTGGCATGGAGCGGAAAGTAGGTCGCTGCGGTAAACAATATCCGTTTGTGCATTTCCACGGGGCGTAGGAGCTTACAGAAGGTTGTAAATAGTTTCAATCAGCTCAAAAATACGAACAAGCCACAGTAAACAGATATGCATACTATTTTTGGTGAAGAAGGTCTCTTTTAGTTCTTAGTTTCTTGTTTACCGCAGCGACCTAGTTTCGCGATTTGGCGGAAGTGAGATCTCTCTATACATCTATACTCTCTGATATTATGTGGGTCTAGCCAAGGTACCTGTTTGTGGTAGCAGTTACTATCGTCTCAAATGAAATTTAAACCGAAATGGAACAGTTTTAAGAATATTAGCTGAGCATGGACAGGTGAGAGAAAATCATGAAAAAAGGGGGAAGGGGTGACGAGTAGTGGTAGAAAACATACTTGCATGAAATACCCTAAACTAATCAAGTGTTATGTCACCTTATCGGTTACAGACAGGGGGAAAGGGAAGGGGTGGTGGGGAGACTAGTGGTGAAAGCAGCGTCTGAAGACACAAAGGTTTGTTTACTATACCCCTAAGAAGTTCTAGTAAAGCAGAGTGGATCTGTTGTGATGCATTTGGTTCAAATCATAAACAGTGTCCGTAAACTGTGGCCAGAGTTCTATTAATAATCTGTTCTCTGTATCCTTCCTTTTGTGCTTTCAGCAGCTCATTCTCAACGCTATGCTATATAAAAAATGATCCCACAAAAGCACTAAATCATCTTTTCTATACCAGTAAAATGTGCGCACCAAAGCAGTTTTTACCAGTATTAACGAGTGTTCACTGCGAGCTGGCATAATGCCTGAAGTTCCGGTAATTCCCGTACTTGGAACTGGCGTCATCGCCCAGTTGAAAAGTTCAATAAACAAAAAAATAGCAAAAATATCATTAGATGAGCATTTTCATGAAAGTCGTTCACTTATGGTCAAAATTTCAAACTAGGACTGTAGTAACGGAATTCGAAGAAAAGATTTTAATATATATTCAACTACATTCAAAGCCTCATCGAATTATCTTGGTTATAGACTCCAACGCGGAAAAAAATAACTGCAGATCAAACTATCTAAACAAATTATCAAAACTAGACCAGTTGTACGATAATAAAACAGATTTTTTGCTTCTCCTATAAAGTCGTCAACGCGGACTGCTCTAGTTATGGGGAATGGTGACGCAATTCTGTGAGTAAAGCAGCTGAGTGGGCGGTGAGTCTTCCAAGCCAATGCTACAGGGCAGCTTGTTTGATCTCATATTACTTCTTCTGAATGTGCAAACAACTGCATAGCTGAGCATAGCGGTGTTCTGTTGCACTAAAGAAGTATTCCCTGACGGAAGTCTCATTCACTAATTTTGCTGGACTCTTTGTGTGTAAGCACGGCATCATTCTGTCGGTTGCTAATAAGCGTTCTGGGAAGGAACAAAGCTTTTAGGAGGACGTATGTTCCTTATTATATAGTGAGTATAGTAAATAAATATGGGACCGCGCTCCTACAGACGGGATCGCCCGTTGTCCCACTATTAGCAGTCTGTGAAAGGACACACCTATGGTCTCGGACGCAAAACCCAGCGACTTTACAGTGGGAAGTTAAAAAAGAAAAGTGGGGGGGGGGGGGGGCGCATGAGAAAGATGGCTTGATCATCTCTTTTTTCATAGGAGGGAAAAAACGGGGAAAGGAGGGAGTGTCTAATGTATGCTGTGATAATTTAACATTATCCTCACTTCCCATGTGTCAGACTTATGCCAAAAGGCAACTCACGGTTCATTGCATTCCTCAGCATGGGGGCTATTACATAATAGAATAAAAAATTAAAAAAAAGAAATGCGCCAATAGGAAAATGTAATAATCCAATAGAATTATAATGACATAAGTCACCAAATGACAGGGAATGAAAGTTTCTTCCTGGTGTCTCAGAAGTGTCAAAAATGATACGTGTCACTGGCGTGGAGCAGTGACGATAGGGTGTCGAATATTGTAGGGTCCTTTTCTCTTTAAACTTGCTAAACATCAGAACTGTGTCGGATTTATGCTGGAGACAATTGACATCTTTCTTGTAATGAGACTAGTAGAATAAGAAACATGGGCCAGTGCTCTCTGTCTCTGTTCTTTTCTCTCTCTCTCTCTCTCTCCATCATCAACACTGAGAAGTGGATCGCTGCCCTATGAATGAATAAATGCCACTATAGCAGGCCAGCAGGTCAACGAGCTAGACACTCAGTTTACCGAGGGCCTATGTCAACAAGGTCATCCAAGAGACCTGTCCTCAACATGTGAGGCGTGTGGAATCTGACACCTATTGATAGTGTTGTTTCTCTTGTGTCAGTTGAGCAACAAAAGCACTAGGGAACCAACATGTTGGTGTTACTGTTGTAGTGATTTGGTAGTGAATGGGACATCGAGCCGACTCTTTCATCATGTCTGTCTGTGCTGGCGGCTGTGAAATTTACTGTTGTTGTTGCTGGTGGTAGTGGCGATGCTGTTGTTACTTGTGCTGACTCTTTACTGTTGTTGTATTTGGGGTGGTCGCAATAGAGATAGGTTGATAGATGGGCAAACTGACAGCCAGATGTGATAGATAGATAGATAGATAGATAGATAGATAGATAGATAGATAGATAGATAGATAGATAGATAGATAGATAGATAAATAGATAGATAGATAGATAGATAGATAGATAAATAGACAGACAGACAGACAGACAGACAGACAGACAGACAGATAGATAGATAGATAGATAATTAGATAGATAGATAGATAGATAGATAGATAGATAGATAGATAGATAGATAGATAGATAGATAGACAGACAGACAGACAGACGGACGGACAGACAGACAGACAGACACATAGATAGATAGATAGATAGATAGATAGATAGATAGATAGATAGATAGATAGATAGATAGATAGATAGATAGATAGATAGATAGATCACATAATCATCTAGAGCATTCTGCCAGCAATACACAAAATATCGGGATATTGTCTTCAGATCCAGTTTCGTGCAGTTGAACCCGGCGATTGTTTACGGTTACAACGTTACTGAATAACACTCTAATCTTTTCATTCATAAGAAGCGCCTTACGCATAATGTGCTCGGTTATGGGGCATGGCGAACTTTGACCTAGAACGAATTTTAAATTATGTTCATTCACCAGTCTAACCCCCGTTGTCTCCGACAAGTCTCAGCAGTTCCCCTTCTGGATCAGTCACGAGTAGAAGACTGGATTCTCGTGCCCGCGAGATAAGGCTCTCGCCAATCTAATTCAACATTAAATCTTGTTCTGTTTAGCATTATTTCGTAAAATAGGTTGATAATAGGGATAATCGGGAGAGAGATGACAGATAGAGAATGTGGAACAGAAAGAAGAGAAGGAAAGATGACAGAGAAAAACAGACAGACAGACAGACAGACAGAAGCGTGATGGACGGGTGGGTGGACAGACAGACTGACAGGCAGATAGATCGATAGATGGATGGATAGACGGGCAGATGAATAGATAGATAGATAGATAGATAGATAGATAGACAGACAGACAGACAGACAGACAGACAGACAGACAGACAGACAGACAGACAGACAGACAGACAGACAGATAGATAGATAGATAGATAGATAGATAGATAGATAGATAGACAGACAGACAGACAGACAGACAGACAGACAGACAGACAGATAGATAGATAGATAGATAGATAGATAGATAGATAGATAGATAGATAGATAGATAGATAGATAGATAGATAGATAGATAGATAGATAGATAGATAGATAATGTCATTTCAATGGATAACCACTTGTAGCTTCTCATGGCAATCTAAACCAAAGAAGGGTGGGAATCCACAACAGTTATTCCCCATCTTTGTCAAAATGGAAAATACCTGTCGAAATTCAAATAAACTGACAAAAAACCGGTAAAGCACAAATTTACAGTTCTATGTTGATTTAGATAATCAAAAAGTTGCCACAGAAAAGACTAAAATCCATTGAACTATAACAATTCAACATTGGACTCTTTTTGTCTGAGAAGATAGAGGTTTATAAAAGTTCTGTTATTTTCGCAGTCAGTGTCGTCACCTCGTCACATAGCGTGTGTTTGTACGTACTGTCATGTAATAGAGATCTGTATAATAGAGAATTCAGATGAGCTGCTTATTCAGTGTGAATCTCGCTTGGTTTTATAAAAAGGTCAAAGCATTTTTTTATTGACACGAGGCGTGTGTGACCTCAGGGTAGGTTACGAAAACAGTGTTTTTTGCATTGATATTCCGCGCTGTAATCTGCCGCGTGTATAGGTGGTTGTACTTTGATAAAACATCGGCCGGGCTGTTTGAACTCATGGTGAGTGAGTTTGGGAATTCATGGACGTCAGGGAGATGATGGGGGGAAAGATGCGTCATCCTTAAAGTATGTATGCTTACAGGGGAAGAGGGGAGAGAGGGGGAGAGGGAGAAAGAGAGAGAGAAAGAGTGAGAGAGAGACACAGAGAGTGAGAAAGAGAGAGAGAGAAAGAGTGAGAGAGACACACAGAGAGAGTGAGAGAGAGAGAGAGAGAGAGAGAGGGAGAGAGAGAGAGAAAGAAAGAGAATATGTGAGAGAGAGAGAGAAAGAGGGAGAGGGAAAGAGAGTGAGAGAGAAAGAGAGAAAGTGAGAGAGAGACAGAAATAGAGTGAGAGAGAAAGAGAGTGAGAGAGAGAGAGAGAGAAAGAGAAAAGGAGAAGGAGAGAAAAAGAGAGGGGTGGGGGTGGGGGGGGGGGTTCTGGGCCCTGTGGATGAAAAGGCGTACAAGGGAGGGGGGTGGGGAAGGAACGTACACACATTTTTCAATTATGGTGATGAATTAAGAAGTTTCGCTGTGTACACTTTACTTACTTTATTCTTCAACAAAAAAAGGTTGTAGAATTAGTTAAAAGCCAATACGGGCTAGGTATCGAACAAATCAAGTAATCCATGCAAAATGACACTTATAAGTTTCAAAACTTCAAGGACGTATCTTCGATATTCGGCATTCTAATGGCCCTGCGCTCGTAAAATGAAGTAGAAAGCTAGGGGCGACGGATGGGGTCAAGTACATGAAAATCGTACCAAAATCAAACGTACGAACTTTATAGATGGCGCCCAAAAACAGAACAGACAGACAGACTAACATTTACAGTAGATAGAATCTTTACGGAACAAAGGCGAAAATGAAAATGCAGGTATAAAGACAGACGTGAAGTTATTAAGTGGAATTAAAGAGCGCCATTTACTGAGTGGTGAAATTGGTCATAGGTGTCAAGGGTCATCGTATACGTTGGGCTTATAGACACTGCGGCGTCAGGTTGGTGGACTAAAGGCGACTTACCTGATAGCCGTGTGACATCGGCGCGGGGTGGAGACGTACGTCATCATTTAATGAGACGATTCCTTGCCCGATACCAGACATTGCGTGACGCCATCGTACGAGGACAGAAACGAGGGGAAGTAAGGGCGTGGGTGGTAATGAGGCTCAGAATGACCCAAGAAATTTTAGTGAGGTTGAGCTGGAGCAGGGGTCATTGATCTAAAGCTGTGCGAGCATTCTGTGCGTTTATGCTCAGGTCAAGGCGTTTACACTCTATTACACATGCGCACTAGGTGTGCATATTTCATAGACATGGCTTGGTCAGTGTGTTTAGGTCTTTGTTTAGGAGGTTTCGCTACCATGGGCATTTACACCTCACTTTTCTTGTTGTTATTTTTCTTGTTGTGCTAGGGATTATTATTATTATTTTAGAATGTTGCCCAGGCAGCGGCCTTGTTCGGCCTGCTCTTCTGGATTTCCAACTGCCGAGGTATGTTTAACGTGCGCACCGTGCACAGGAGCCCTCCGAGATTTTCATCCTTATCCGAGAAGACTAGGCGCTTGATTCAACCAACCATAGGATCAGGGACAGGAAATTCCCCCCCCCCCCCGTAAAAATTCTAACGTGCCTGCACCGACCGGGGATCGACCCTGGTACCTTCGGCATGAGAAGCGAGCACCTTGCCTCTAGAACATTCTCGTACCCATTATGACTTGACCAGCCCACTGTGCCGGTACGGTAGTTTAAATATATGTCTGAATGTACGAGCTAGGGAGGCATCATACCAAGCCCTGTCAGACACAGTCAGATTCTGCCAGTAAAATGTAGACCAAGGAAATAATGGCAGAAGCCGGCTGTGTATGACAGGGCATTTCCCGATTTACTAAGATTATAATATAGGAAATTATGGTGTGCGCACTTCTGGTCTGTCGGCATCTGACTGTGTCTGACCAGGCTTAATATGATTCCTCCCTTAGTCGTGTAGACTGTGGAACAGGGCAGGGTGAGCTGATATAATTATATTTATAAAGAAAAAAAAATTAATGACGCTGTTAAGCACATAATATCAAAGAGTGTTTCATCAGCCTACTTGTTTGTATGTGTATAGGAATGCGTACAAGGGACTGTGTCCGCGAGATTACGTCAGCAGAAAAGAACAGAAAAAGTCCGGATGAAGGGAAAGCAAACCTCATAGCTAACAAGATTTCCTTTGATGAGCAAACCGGGCCGGCGCATTTCCCAACACAAAGCCTAATTGGTTAACCCTAATGAGATTAACAACATTAGGTAAGCATCGCTGGTGCCAATGTATCTGACAGTGAGCCAATGCCACTGGAAGGGTTATCATTCTTCAGAGAGGTTTTGAGTCACTGCCAGTGTTAAAGATAGCATATCCGTGTGAAATCAAACCCTCGTGTCTCACTGGAAATTACGTTAATTTCCTGGAAATTACGTTAATTTCTGTCTTGTTCTGTGCGAGAGCAGAACGAGGGCTTTTTCCGATCAGTTTCGACAATGTTTCTTTTACTGATTAACAAATTATCAATTTCTATGTTTCAGCTCATGGCTTTGCTTACATTTTCTCAGTGCAAGACAGCCTCGTGCAGGCCAAGGTGAAAACTGATTAAGGCCTTTGCAATAATGGGTTCATTAAGTCTAAAAACATCAATCACCCCAGCATAAGAAAAATATGACAAAGTCAAGTTTCAAGAGTTCAGGTAGAGTGGTACCAAACACTTAAGCGTTACGGTAAAGCGCCCCCCTCTCCCACCCTGACTCAGTTGTGATTGCTCACCCTTTAATCAAATTCCTTTTTACGCCAGAATGGACGGCAAAATGTTATATCTAAATCAGGCGATTACAAGATTCTACCAGTAACCAATGGTCACTAGACAACACAGCTGTTCTACATACCTGCACATTTAAAGTCGCATTCATAAAAGTAGACAACATCTCATCTATTAGTTTGCTTTCAACGCTTCAAATGTTGAATAACGTTTTTTGTTGCCCAAGCTAAGTTACGAGTGTGCTTTTTTTTTTTTTTTTTAAAGAACTGCAACGATTTGGTGGTACCTGTTGCTATTGTGATTAACCCTTTGACTACTGACTCTGTGAAAGGTAGATTTTCTCAAATCCAGTTTTGTTGAGATCCACATATTTCAGTTATTTGGAATGGCAAATTCGAATCTCAACCAGGCTATTGTTCTGTATTTAAAAGCTAGTAATGAAGAAACCTAAACCTGAAACTGATGGAGCAGCAAGGAGTTAACAGTAATGCTGTTTCAGTATTGAAAGGGTTAAAACAGAAAGTAATTTGTAAATAGCCAGTTCAATTTGTTGCCTCAGCGGAAATTGCAGTTCTGTAAGTACAGCAAGGGGTCTGGCAGTGCTGGGAGTTGTCATCAGTACATCACGTCTGTAGGGTTCCACACTATGTCTGTGGCGGGGGTCTCTCTCACGCAACAGAGTGTTATGATGGATGACGGGAAGGAAGTGCCGCTAGCACCAGTATAGATAGTGGAGTCAGGCAACCAGGCATTCTGTAGTAGAATGGCAGAGGGGTGGGGATGACGGAGTAATTAGCTGATAACCTTGGTCTGAAACCACTTTGATCACGACCGGGAAACGGCAGGGGCGGAACCAGTCATCCTTCAGTCAATCCCTCCGCCAGTTTTCTCTCACCCAGTGTCATCTATGGCCAAAAGGAATTTCAGCCACGACACCCCCAGCCAAGAACACGTCGGCGCCTCGGAGAGGATGGCACACAGAATCACTCAACTGTGTGCAAGATGGACATGTCGTCGAAATAAATTATCATTGATAGGGCTGCAGATTGTCACAGTAAAATTACAAGCGGCGCAAACTATGACAAAAGAAATAAAAAAAACCCAGACCATTATGAAAATTAACAAATGAACAACGGACAAGATATCAATCAAAAGAGGGCTAAAAATTGGTGTTATCCACCGAATCGTTCCGGAACCCCCCAAATATTATAAAAGCGGAAAGCAGTGTTACGTCACTACGGGGTAAAAGTGCAGACTGAGCTACGGCCTTGGCTTATAGGGCATAGGGGTGTCTGACAGGTGAAAATAACCTGTTGAAGTAGTATCATCACTTTGGCTAAAGATACTGCTGGGTGGATTAAAGTGAGTGAATGGCCGTCAGGTAAGAGTAGGGAAGAATGAGTAGATGAGAGGACCGGTGAGGACAGTGAGTAAAAAATGGATCAGAGGGTGATTGAGAGTGAGAGAGTGAGTGAATGCCTGAAAGTGTGAATAAATCTGTTAGTTTGTTGATGAGAATGATGGGGGCCAGAGAATGAGTGAGTGGGTGAATGGGCGAGTGATCTAGTGAGTGAGTGAGTGAGTGCGGGAGCGAGTGAGTGAGTGAGTGAGTGAGTGCGTGAGCGAGTGAGTGAGTGAGTGAGTGAGTGAGTGAGTGAGCGAGCGAGTAAATGTGAGTGAACGAGTGAGTGAGTGAACGCGTGAGTGAGTGAGTGAACGGGTGAGTGAGTGAGTGAGTGAGTGAGTGAGCGAGTAAATGTGAGTGAGTGAGTGAGTGAGTGAACGGGTGAGTGAGTGAGTGAGTGAGTGAGTGAGTGAGTGAGTGAGTGAGTGAGTGAGTGAGTGAGTGAGTGACTGAGTTATTGAGTGAGTGAGTGAGTGAGTGAAAAAAAAACCAGACACACTGCGCAGTCATATCACAGACAATATTTCACAATCCGAAATGAAACAAAGAACAAAGCTAACAAAACGAGATCTAGTTATGACTAAACGCTGTCAAATGGTCGGTCTGCCACATATACAAACAAAGGAAATTGGCGGAAAACACATGCTGAGCGAATGTCACTTATTCACTTCATTACCCAAGCTTACTATATCATAATGACCTGGTTTTAGCGAGACCTATGGCGAGGGAGCAAAGACCAAATATGCATAATAATTATCACACTTTATTTGCCAATTTATCATGTATCAGCTCTACAATAAGTTTACTAAATATGAAAATAAAAGTACCCATAGACACTTACATAAAGAAATAGGAAGAGAAATTATCACCTCGCCTCCTGCCTTTATTACCATTATACAGAAATGATACACTAACGAGAATCGGCAAACCTTTTCCTTCTCTGATATTCCAGTTATATGTTATGCAAAATGTAGACTAGTTTGCTCTGAGCTAAAGTCATAATTAACGACAAAGTTCCATAGTTCGGAGTCGCGTATTTTGGGACACGTGCCACGCAGACACCAGACCATGCCATTTACTACACCATCTGACGCCAGGGTCAAACGTTATTGGGTCTGTCTCATGTGCACGAGAACTATAACTCACTTTTTTGGGTATGGAGAGACGGAATTCAGGGAAAACTGACACCATTTGAACCCTCGTCGCTGCTTCTCGTAACGTTGCCCTCTCTCAGAGACATGGTCCGATTTAGCGCATTACATCAGCATCATAATAAACAGACAGACAAACAACAAACAAAGGAAATCAGCCTCAGTTTCTCTTCTCGCCCACCCTTACACAGACCATCCTTTCAGACCTTCCACCCACATACATCTACACAAACGCATTAATCCACACGTCCACGGCAACAGAATAATGACATCATCGTTGTTTCCGCTCCTTGCTCGTTATGACAGCAGCTGACTGAGGGCAGCGCGAGTTCACTCATGTTTTAAGTACATACTAACGAAGCACCTGGAAACTTTTAGCCCTTCCTTAACCCTATGTCCCTCTTTTACTGACGTAATGATGTTCATATTTAATTGGATTTACCATCTAAAGATGAATCTATTAATAACACGTAGCATTTTTTATACATTGCCCCAGGCTCTGAGCGTTTTACAACATACTTCACCTCATTATTTCGTTCCAGGTTCAAAGTTTCACCGGTTGTAACTGGGTTGCAATGACCCTAAGGCAAATTTCCCAACTGGGAGTCAATAAGTATACAAAATACAAAATATACAAATAACATTATCTGCATCCCTATTAAACAATAATAATGTATTATCTGAATACCTTCTTTGTCAACAAGTAAACAGTTATCAAAATCATTTCACGCACATCTGTCCATGTGTCTACATCAGAGTGAGAGTTCCCATATCAAATGTACCTGAGTATGACCTAGATATTGATGTCAAATGGGTGTGAGTTTGACCTGGAAATTAATTTCAAATAATTATGTCTGGGCGTGACCTAGAAATAATAAAACTCTTATCATCCCCTCCCCCGCCTTACTCCCCCCCCCCCACTCTTGGAACCCCACCCACCTGGAGTGATGTCTCCTTCCCCTCGTCCGCCTTTAACTGTCCTGGACACCCTTCCCACCCCATCCCTAATATCCACATACACATAAATTAACATCATTATAACTAAATTACTTAATATCCACAAATTTTCGTATCCCCCATTTCAGTGAAAGTATGGAACTTACAAATAATTAACATTCTTAACAAAATGAAAAAAGAAAGAAAAATCTGCCCAAGGTATAAATTACTGCCATCATCACCACTCTCTCTCTCTCTCTCTCTCTCTCTCTCTCTCTCTCTCTCTCTCTCTAATACACACACATCTCAATGGACACGTGTTTCCATGTAATCTCTACAAAAATCCCAATTCCCTTTGTGTGCGTATGACCCCAAAACGCCAGGATAAGCATAATATTATCCCACAAAACAAGTTAAGCGTCATAAACCCGCTTGCCCTCCGCCTTTATCCATCCATCCACGCATTGACCCCAACAGCGTAAACTCCCCACGGACACCACATGTTTCCCTGTGACCTCTTCCTTGACTCACTTTTGTATATATTAAGTTATCATGTGCGGAGCGTTGACCCACAAACGTCAGGTCCAATACCATTTTACTGCCAACTATCTCTTCTCAGCAGCACTTGACTTGGTCATAACTAAGGTTATATCAGGCATGTGTTCGTCATCACGAGTTCAGATTTCACATGTGTCTCTTGATACCGCCTAAACCTGGGTTTATAGACTAAAATTAACTGACAAATTAATTAATATTTGGAAAATATAGTATTTACAAATACTCGTTTTAGAGACAAGAGCCCCCCCCCCCCCGCCCCCAAGCATCCCCCCCCCCCCAAAGCAGTTATAAGAAATTTGGAGTTATAGATTTTTTGGCACTTGCAAAGCCCTAGATCTCATATTAATGAGCATATTTTTCTGATGGACAGACCCATGTTTGTAACAATGGACTGGGCACGAAACTTCTCACAAAGTCCAGTTTTGACGTACACGGTGAAAGCTGTTGTTATGAGTACGTGCCTACCCCAAGCGTTTTGCGCTGGGGGTGCGTAAGTATACGTACTATAACTAACCCCGTCCTTATCCTCGGTCCCAAATCTTATCGAATCCCCAACCTACCCCTGTCAACCAAAAGGCAGGAGAAAAACGAGAATAAATTCTGAAAGAAAATTTAATTATAATTAACAAAGACTGTTGTTAGGAGTATTTAGGGAGGACCTCTCTAGTTCTGGAGTCACAAAAGGCTTTAATATACGTACCCCTAGCACAAAAGAATTGGGGGGGGGGCGTGCGTACCGTAACAACATCCTGCAATGAAATCCGAAAGTTCGAAAAATGCGGGATAGCCCACTTGTCTTCAAAACCGACCAATTCATAATAATTATTACAATTCGCAGGTAATTTAATAATGATAAAGTTAATGAGCGAATCGGTCACTTTGACGGACCATCTCAAATTTGATATAAAGATGACGGTAATGTCTATTTTTATATAATAATATACGAGTCGCAGTACGTTAATACTTATTTATTATTTTGGCTAATTGTCAAACGCAGTGTAATGGAACTGTTGGCTGAAGGACATGTCTAGTCAGCCAGTCAGCCAACCCTGAATAAGGAAGAGAGATTATGTAGGGCATCACGTGCGACAGTCAGACCAAATTTTACTTCTTTGTTGTGTCTGTACTATGAGTCTGACCTACAAAACTGTACTCACTGTAGTGTAAGCACCTACATTACTCACTCGATAGTCTGCCTCGAGCAGTACAGAACTGTAAATTACACGGCGACATAACAATAATATATCAACCCGAAGCTGGGCGCACGCGGCGTCATCTTCCACATTAGAAGAAGCTACAATCTCTGAACCTGTTTTACCTATTCGCACTCATTACCCCCCCCCCCCCAAAAAAAAAACCACCGCGTCTTCCTGCGCAAATTTGAAAGGATTGCGGTGGAAAGAATCTCTTTATTCTTCTTTATGAGTCATACGTTGCGCACCAAAAAAGTGCATATTAGTACAGCACGAAGTTTCACGAGACTATCATCCATCATAAGTTCGAGGTGCCAGAAAGGAATCTGTATTCAGGCACAGACATATCACTGTTCAATAAAGGACATATTATTATGTTGCCTTGCAGAGCTACACGCTTTGCTTACGTCTGTTAAAAGTCATTTTCTATGCACATGAAGAAGCATCCAAGTCCCGTATTGACGCACGAAATTCCAACTTACAAATACAGTCATGGGCCACGTCTTGGGTCACGCAGCCAGAATACTCACAATACCATTTTTGGAACTACTATGTGGCAAATTTCAGAAAATGTTCTTGTGGTCATGTCGCCAACGAATACGTTGTGGCTAATTAGCTAATCCTAACCTTAACCCTAACCTTAGAAGCAAAAACATTCGCTATGCAAACAAAACCCTTTGTGGCTACATGGCGAAAACTGTCACAGTGTAAAAGATGATTCATGTATATTAAAAACTTTTTTTTTAAAAATTTCCCACTCCCGATGCCCTGAGGGTTAAATCCAGCCAACAGACCATGATATCATCAATTGACATGGACGTGAAATTGGCTTGTCTGTTTGTTGTTTGTTATTTTTGGGGAGACAGGGAATTTTGAGAGGGAGTGGTATTTTCAAAACGCATTAATTTAGAATAGTCCCAGCAATAATTTCATGTTTCCTTTCTCTCTCTCTCTCTCTCTTTCTATCTCTCTCTTTTTATCATTCTCTCTCTCTCTTTCTCTTTCTGTCTCTTTCTCTCTGTCTCTCCTCCCTCTCTCCCTCTGTCTGTGTCTCTCTCCCCCTCTCTCTCTCTGATTCTCTACCCCATCTCTCCCCGCCGCTCACTCTCTTTGTAGTTTGTGTCTATCTGTCTGTCTGTCTGTCTCTGTTTCTCTCATGTTTTTCGCGGCTCATTCACATACTCTGTCTTTCATTTCCTCACTCACTCACGCAATTAATGATAAATTTTCTCTCATACATATAAATTAACATTAAATGTTGTTTTAGGAAACACCTAACGTGTCAAAGTTTCACAGACATTAAGCATTTACCGTAGAAACGATTAGATTATCTTGCACCTCTTGGTTCCTCTTTTTGTCCTAATGAAAAATTACGTTACTCACAGTGTAATCAGTTTTAAGTTACGTTTTTGCGAGAGATAAAACGGAAAACAGACAGACAGACAAGACTTGAGGGGTGGCGAAACAGACGGACTAAGTATAACTGACTCGCCGTGGTGGAGATTAAGGTTGCATTCAGGATAGACAGTTTACGGCGTAGCGGAACCTTTCAGGATTCGTACCTTTAGTAGTAATAAAACAGGAATAAGGAATAAAACCAGCACATTATAGATTGTCCACTGAAAGTTAGGCTAGGCGCGCAGTAGCTTATTTTCACTGGCCGATTAGTTAGTTGGATAGTGACGTCACGACATTGAAATTCATTGAGATGCAACCGGTCAGCTGGTGGACGAGGTCTAATTGAAACTACTAGCCGACCCGTGCAAGATAAATCTTGCAGATTCTTTGTAGGAAGCCTAACCGTATATCTAGAGCTGCAGCATTTGGATTCGATACAATGACTAATAGAACTTATGTAGATGATAACACATTATGTGATTACGTTGATTTTCGACCACCAGTGTGTAAAGAGAGATCAAGGACGGAATTTCCGATCATGTTTTTGATTCTACTGGATGAAAATGCGTCTTTATTTTAGCGGCTCAAAAAAATCGTAAAGAGATAATATTAAAGACCGATTTTGTCCGCAATGAATGTATTCACGTAACTTATCATTAAAAAGTGAGACTGTACGCCAAGTTTCATCACTTTTGATAGCATAGTCACCTAGTTTTAGGTGATTACACGTTCACCCTTTGGCTTCATTATAGTAAAATAATTATGACAAGACGTCATCAATCAAGTAGACGGCCGATGTAATTAAATACCCGCACATTTACGCGTGTATACATACTCTGCACAACTACACGCATACATAAATACACATACGCGCACACACGGTTATACTACAAAACCTGCCGACAGTATCTTCACACCACTCGCCATTATCGCTTACAATCAAGCAATAGAGCTGTCACCTGTCTGCCACCAACACTTTCCACAAATAACTCAAAGACCTACCGGTACTTTCTGCCACGCGACTAACGGTGATGACACTTATCTTTGTTGTTGTAACCAAACCCACCGCGGCTGGCGCTTTCAGTACACCTACAACCCATATATCTATCCCTGTGACAGAGCACAGACGCCACACAATTATCAGCAGTCTCAGATAGTTCCGGGTGCACCTTTCGTCATCAAGACACTACATTTTCATGGAAACGACAGCCTTTCTTTTCTTTTCATTCATCGCCAACTGAACCTGCTATGGTATGGAATAAGACTACGTCATACGCCAAAACACGAACTACTTCAGGCGCCACAAGGAACGTATCGCTCTATACCCCGCATTGTTCTTTGTTCAGTTGCCAAATTACGATGACTGAAAGAAACTATAAACCTTAAAAAATGTATAACCCAGAAAGAAATACAGAGCTTTTCGCTCTATAAAATGACAGTATAAAGTGGATTTGATCTAGATTGGCCTTTGCAGCCTTTTTCGGTAACGCGGCAGTGTTAACCTTGGCAAAGTTACAGCGTCTTAAAGATTTTCATAGTTAACAATGGATAACAAAGGGATAACAAAGCTAATAGTATGGCCTTCATTGTCATTGCAGAGTATCAACGCTACAACTATTGCGGATGGTTGATGGGCGCTTCTGGCAGCGCCTTCTTCTATTCTACCATCTTGATATCATCACTGTCTATCATCTTGCTTTATCCTAGCACAATATGACCGCCATCCTGTCATCGTCTTTTCTCCAAATTCAAAAGCAAAACTTGAAGCTACAACTATTACCAGTGAGTTTTACTGACTTAGTAATGACAAGATATCTACTTAATTCACTGACCAATGCTCACAGTATCTACTGTATTGTGGCTTGTTTTCAGGTCCATAGCCATCAAGCTTGGTTTGCCTCGGTTTTGTGAACTATGAAGTTGGTGCCCTCACGAGTGACACTGAAGCAAGTCTGCCTCGCTAGTTGAATCACAAGAATTTCAAGTTGTGAGTCAAAACCGAGGGAAAACAGACTTGGCTCAGTTCGCCAATAGTCTAACACGATATTTCTTTTTCATTGGTTCTACACAATGGGGTTATCGTTCTATCCCTGAACGTCACAGTCAGATGCTGCCAGCAAAAATGTACACCTTAGAAATAATGGCAGAAACTGACTGTGTCTGACCGGGCTTAGTATGATAGGGTCTTCCTGGATTTACTGAGAAAATATAGGAAATTATAGTGTGCACTTTTTGTCTGCCAGCATCTGTCTGTGCCATTCCGGGCTTAGATCTAGTATGATACCACCATAACGCTGACAGTTCTACTTGAGAGCCGTTTTGACCGGCGTAAGCAGCGCATAAGAAACAATGTATCGTGTACGATATCGTTGCTGACGACTGAAACAACAAAAGGAAGGTACTTTCATTGCCAACACCCTCAATTTCTCACTTTACAAAAACGTCCACGGCAACAAACTGTAAATTTATATAGCTGACATCATCTTCGGCGTCGTAGCCGATATCAACACCCATCTCTTTCATCAACACCATCAGTACCATCAGCTGTTGGTAAGATACGCCCCAGCATCACAACAGAGCAGAACACATTTCAGACCACGTGTTCCCGATCAGAGATTAAGTCATCGATATATTCCTGGGCGTCCTTATTTCCCACCATACCCGACGGAGCTGATGACCTAGATAAGGCACAGACAAATAATGCTGTCAGGGTTATTTTTAGATAGGCATCAGACGGGTTTCCCGGCCAACAAAATAATGCTGGCATTCCGAGTTCTTTTCCTTATCCTACAGAACATGCCAAATTTAGATAACTGGGAGAAAAAGTCTGAGGCTGAAAAAGTAGGTTCACACACATTTGGGTGCTTCGGATTATACAAACAGTGAGCAGTCAATAACAATATATTATTTCTCTTTTAGACGATTCTTGCATTTCAGTGCATTTAGATTGCTAAGTCTTTAAGCCCGTCACTTGGACCAGTACCCTCGCGAAACACTCGGTCTTTGAATTCGTATGTCTCAGAACAAGATTATGACGTAAAATTGCCGGAATGTGGAATATGTATCTAATTTTTGTCAATAGAAATAGCTGCGAGATATCACTCTGTGAACGACCATAGTTACAATTGTCTGCTTTTTCTTTGAGACTTTTTTTTTTTTTTCAATTCTGAAGATACAGTCTCACGGATGGACACTTCTAAAACACTACGTTTTGTTTTCTCTTCAAATCAATTTATACCGATCATTTCCACTTCCATTCGAAAAATTGACACTCACTCACTCGCACACTCACTCACTCACTCACTCACTCACTTCTCACTCACTCACTCACTCACTCACTCACTCACCCTTGCCATTTCCTTTCATCTGTCATTCACCCATTCTCTCACTCGCTTGCTCCTCCCTTCCCTCCACCCTTCCTTAATCAACCCACTTCTCGCGTCACTTATTCTCTTCTCACATACGCAAACACACACATACCCACACACACACAAGTATTCCCTCACTCACCCAATGTCCTAGAACAAGGCTGCCCCACTCAGTCTGCACCGGAACACGATGACGTCAAAAACCATGTGCGCCCTGAACCTGTTTCGTCTAGCTCACGCATCCCCACCCCCCCCCCCTCCCCCTGGAAAAAAACCCCACCTTTTCCTGCCTTATGCTTTGTCTTTCCTGTAACAGGGCGACAGACAGGCAAGGTATAGCTAGCGTGGGAAGATAGCTAACGGCGGGGAGACAGAGTTATTGTAGGCCAGAGGGGGAAAGTAGCCGATGCGACTGTGGCGCTTTGACACCCGAAAAGGGTGGTGTTTACTTGACCGCCGTACTTGTCGATCAGATCACCTGGGAATTGCTTGGGGGGTAGAGCTGTTTCAATAGTATTTGACGTGGAGCCGACGGGGGTGGCTATTAGGATAACTAATGCACACTCGGTGGGCGTCTTGGGACGCTACCTGACTGGGTATAAATCCCCGAACGCTCCTTCCAACTTCAGACCGCTGAGAGCACTCACCAGCTTCGTGCCGAAGAGGAGACCACAACTGCAACTGTAACTTTGTACTAGTCTTGTGAGTGGGGAAGGTCAGGGAACCCGCAAACATCCTTTGTCAGAGCGTGGTATCTTTGGTATCTTGTCGGCATTTGAGCTGTTGCTGAGTGGTAAGTTAATTGTACGATGTATGTGTATTTTACTTAATGTTCATGATTGTAGAACCTAAATCTAGTGGGTTTACTTTGGTATAACTACTGCCTCTGAGAGAGTCACGGAAACGCCGTTATATATATGTTACGAAACCTTATAGGATGGGGTCCGTTAGAGAGAGCGTTATTCTTCGTGGGGAACGTGTAAATATCATTAAAACTGTGTTGATCGTTTATTCTATTGCCTATATGGGAGTCTATGGAGTATGGGAGCTGCAGCCTGACTTATAACAGTGTCAGCGGTTAAAAGTATTAATGTTGAATATACGTCATGGAGTAAGTACGGAAGTCATGCCTTCCAGCAGTAGATTAGGAAGTTGCGATTGTTTTTCTACAGAGGAGGAAGAACAACACCTTCTTGGCTTCTCAACTTCTTGTACTTTGATTAACGACATCGTGGCTTCTTGGCTTCCCGACCTATTGGTACCTGCCGATACCTGTTGATCTAACTGCGCAGTCAAGCCAGGGTAGAGAGGAAGAACCAGTGCCCAGATAGCGCCATACACCCCTAAAGGAGAGGTTTCCTTATGCTGAATGTTCCCATGTGTTTTATAAAATGTGCTAGAAATTGAATATTACGAAGCCATTTAATTAGCATGTACTGATTTGCATCAACTTCATTCCATCGAAATTCACATGAAATTGTATGACCTGTGTTCCTATTATTATTGAATGAATTAATAATTATTGTATATATGTAAGCAATACAGATATCGTTTGTTATAACTTATAGAAGAGAGATAGTCGATTATTTAGTGTGTTTGTGCCGTGCCCATCACGGCTGGTGTCAGAAGAAAGTTAGTGAGAGAAAGTGGAAACATCACAATGGTGTCAGAAGTGGGATCCTGCTAGTAAATAACATTTAATTTTGATCTGGGTCGTGTCAAGGGGCTATTGTGTGATTGTGTGGACAGGTCATCTGCCCTGAGGCGATTGAGAGAGATTGACATTTAGTGCCTGCGACATGCTCTGATTTTACCTGTGCATTGACTGTTCAATTTTATCTTTTGTCACAGAGAAAATTGTTGTTTGCTATTGCAGGAATATTGTTGTTAACTTCACAGTTACGATCCACGCTTTATTGTTAGCTTTGTTTACAGGTCAATTGCTGATGGACTATCTGGGCGCACTGAAGCTTGCCAGACAAGAAGGCATTAGTGATGAGGAATTCAAAATTAGGTGGGACGAAGAGAAAGCCCAAAACCGAGAACAAAGGGCTATCGAACGAGAAGAAAAGGAGCGCGAACGAGAAGAAAAGGAGAAGGAAAGACAATTTGAAAGGGAGAGAATGGAATGCGAACGGGAACTAGCCAAAAACAGGTGTCACAATGGTAAAGGGAATGGAAAATCTGCTGCCCCGAAGGTACCTAAAATTGCCATTTTTGATGACTCGCGCGAGGATCTCGACTCGTATTTGAAAAGATTTGAAAGGCTCGCGCAGGCAAATGATTGGGAAGAAGACACCTGGGCAGACATGTTAGGGGCATTGTTAACTGGCAGGGCGTTAGATGTTTATTCCGGTCTCAGCGATGAAGACAGTAGGGATTACGAGAAGGTAAAGAAGGTGTTGTTCAAGAAGTATCACCTCACGGCAGAGGGTTATAGGCGTAAGTTTAGGGAGAGTCGTCTAGATAAGGACGAAACTTATACGCAGCTGTCCGTGAGATTGCAGAGATATTTTGAGAGGTGGGTAGACCTCTCAGAGGCAGAGAGAACTATGGAAGGGATTACGGATCTGTTAGTCAGGGAGCAGATGTTGAAGATTGTCGACTGTAATCTTTCCATATATTTGAAAGAGAGGGACCCCAAGTCCGTGCATGAGTTAGTTGAGATGGCGGACTTGTATAGTGAGGCTCATCAGTCGAAGCGAGGGCTGGAGCAACAGCAGAAGTCAGGTAAGAGGGTTGAGGAGAGCAGAAGTAAGGGTTTAGGAGTGAGTAAACCGGTATGCTTCAACTGTGGCTCTCCCAATCACCTGAGTAGGCAGTGTGACCAGGGCAGGACGAAGAAGGGTGCTGCTGCCACTGTCGAGGACAACCGAGGTAAGTCCCAGCGTGAGAGTGGGCGTGGTTGTTTTGTGTGTGGGTCACTTCTCCATATTGCGAGATTCTGTAGGAAGAGACAGAAAGAGACGACCGCAGTCGTACTAACCAGCGATGAGGAAGCCGATGACAGTCAGTGGGAGTCATCGGGCAGGGCGAATACTCAACCAGGGGCTGAGCAGAGTGTTGGGCCACAGACCTTCATTTCTTGGGAGACGGAAGGTAAGAGTATTGAGTTAGAAGGTTCGACAGAACATGAGCCCGAAGACGATGTTCCGGAGAATGATTTATCCGCTCCATTTTTGGAGAAGGGGAGGATAGGGGATAAAGAGATTACTATCCTTCGTGACACGGGATGCACGTGTGCGATTATAAAAAGGGACAAACTGCCTCCTAACAGCTTAACTGGGAAGAACAGGAGTTATGTCCTGATGGACGGGACGAGAAGGTCTGCTCCTGTCGCGGAAATGTGGGTAGAAACCCCATTTTATACTGGGCTTCTCAAAGCGCTAGTAGTGGAAGACCCAGTGGCCGATTTGATTATAGGAAACATAAAGGGGGCGTCTCTTGAGAAGATAAGTGTGGTACTCACGCGATCTCGCAAGGTGGAGATTGACAAGGAAGAGCATGAGTGTGAGAATGCGAGTGCGAAAGTGAGTCAGACCACAGATAATGAGGAGGCCAAGGGCAACTCAACGGAGGAGGTAAGGGTAGGGGCCAAGATAGGGGAACTCACACCAGGTGAGATAGCCCGGGCCCAGAGAGAGGACGAAACTTTGAGAGTTTTAAGGGAGAGAGCCACGTTGGAGCAATCGGCTGAGGTAGGTACTCACATAAAGGAGAGTAAGGGAATTTACTATCGGGTAAAGAAGGCCGGGGCTGGACGTGCTGATGTGGAGCAGTTGTTGGTACCTAAGCAGTACCGAAGTGAGCTGACGAAGATAGCCCACGAAGGAGTGTTCGGGGGACACTTAGGAATTTCGCGCACACAGGACAGAATAATGCAGTCGTTCTTTTGGCCTGGGATAGGTGCGGACGTAGGTCGTTTCTGTCGATCGTGTGACGCGTGTCAAAGGACATCCAATAAAGGTAGGGTGACAAAGGTACCCCTAGTGCCGACACCCCTGATCGACACGCCCTTTTCGCGCGTCGCCATAGATTTGGTTGGTCCACTTCCGCGTACGGAACATGGGAGATCGCGTTATATTTTGACGCTAGTAGATTATGCCACGCGTTTCCCGGATGCCGTAGCCTTAAGGGGGATATCAGCTGAGCAGGTCAGTGAAGCGTTAATGGAAATATTTTCTCGGTTAGGCATACCAAAGGAAATAGTTTCAGATAGGGGATCACAGTTTACCGGTGAGCTGATGAGAGAGGTCAGTGCACTTCTCAAAACGAAACAGATATTCTGCTCGCCCTACCACGCGATGGCCAATGGTCTGTGTGAAAGATTTAACGGAGTGCTGAAGAATATGCTTCGCCGAGTAGCTCATGACAGACCCAAGGACTGGGACAGAATGTTGTGTCCACTGCTGTTCGCGTATCGCGAAACCCCACAGGCCAGTACAGGTTTTTCGCCGTTTGAACTAGTGTTCGGTCACCCTGTGAGAGGACCACTTGCAATACTGAAGAATCTGTGGACTGGGGAAGCGGAGTCAGAAACGAGGTCATCGTACGAATACGTGGTAGATATGAGGGAACGATTGGAGGATGCCATGAAAGTCGTAGCCGAGAACAGCAGCGTCGAAAAACACAGGCAGAAGAAATACTACGATAGGGGGGCCAAACAGAGGAAATTCCAAGTGGGCGATTCCGTCCTCATACTTCTCCCAAGTGACGGATCGAAACTACAGATGACTTGGAAAGGGCCTTACAAAGTAGAAGAGCAGAGAGGGTCAGTGAACTACATGGTGAACGTCAAGGGGAAGAGACGACTGTATCACGCGAATATGCTGAAGAAGTATATTGAGAGGGAAGACGAACAGGAAAACACAGAGGCAATAGCTGCAGCTATAATTGACGAGACCGATGAAGGAGAGGAAGCGACTTCGATGCCTCTGGAGACAGTCATGCCTAAGCTAGAACAGACCGAAACCTACAGGGATGTACAGTTAGGGGACACGCTAGATCAGGATCAGAGAGAACAGATGCAAGAGCTCATGGAAGAATACAAAGATATATTTACCGATGTACCGGGGCTCACTGACCTGATCAAGCACAAAATCCCATTGCTAGATCAAAAACCTGTGAAGGTAAGACCCTACCAACTACCGTACTCAACTAGAGAAGCTGTCAATGCTGAGGTAGGCAAGATGCTTGCGGCCAGAATCATCGAACCGTCCGAGTCCCCGTACAATAGTCCAATTGTATTAGTTAAGAAGCCCGATGGTCAACATCGTTTCTGCAACGACTACAGGCGGCTAAATGTTGTGACTGCCGATGACGCCGAACCGATGCCTGAGGTAGAAGCCATTATTTCCAATCTAGCGGAGGCAAAATATTTCACCAAGCTGGACTTGACAAAGGGCTTTTGTCAAGTTCCGATGGCCGAGGAAGATAAACACCTGACGGCGTTCGCCACACCGTTTGGGCTATACCAGTACAGGGTCATGCCGTTCGGGTTGAAGGGATCCCCCGCCACATTTAACAGGCTCATGAGGAAAGTATTAAAAGATGCTGGCGAAGGGGTAGATGCATTTGTAGACGACTGTCTTATACACAGTGCAAATTGGCCTGACCACTTGGAACGTTGTCGGAATGTCTTCGAGCGACTGAGACGGGCAAATTTAAAAGCTAGACCTACCAAGACGCTAATAGGGATGACAGAAGTCGAGTACTTAGGCCATAAGCTGGGACAGGGGACTGTAAGACCGCAGGAGAGTAAGGTGCGAGCCATTGTCGACTGTGACCGACCGACGACCAAGACACAAGTGAGGAGTTTCCTGGGGCTAACGGGGTACTATCGGAAGTTTGTACCAAATTACAGTGCAATCTCGGCGCCGTTGTCAGACCTCACAAAGAAGTCCCAGGGCACAAAGTTCGCGTGGGGACACGCGCAGGAGAACGCGTTCAATGCCCTAAAAAATTTGTTTGAGTTCCGAGCCGATACTACGGATGCCAGACTGGAACAAGGAACTGATTCTCCAGACAGACGCATCTAACCTTGGAGTGAGTGGCTGCCTACTTCAAGAAGACGAGGGTACGAAGTATCCAGTTGTATATGTTAGCAGAAAGTTGAAACCTGCGGAGAAGAACTACTCAACAATTGAAAAGGAATGCCTGGCCATAGTTTTCGCCGTTAGTAAGTTGCAGGCGTATCTGTATGGGAGAAACTTCGTGTTAGAGACGGACCACCGACCTCTAACTTGGATGCGAACTAAAGACCAGAAGAACTCGAGGGTAACTAGATGGAACCTGGCGCTGCAACCATATAACTTTCGAGTCAGCAACATCAGGGGGCGAGACGCTCTATGGGCCGACACTCTATCTAGATTACCAGTAGATTAAGAATTTTATTAGCCGATTTTGCCAGGGAAAATCGACTTAAGTGGGGGCGATTGTAACAGGGCGACAGACAGGCAAGGTATAGCTAGCGTGGGAAGATAGCTAACGGCGGGGAGACAGAGTTATTGTAGGCCAGAGGGGGAAAGTAGCCGATGCGACTGTGGCGCTTTGACACCCGAAAAGGGTGGTGTTTACTTGACCGCCGTACTTGTCGATCAGATCACCTGGGAATTGCTTGGGGGGTAGAGCTGTTTCAATAGTATTTGACGTGGAGCCGACGGGGGTGGCTATTAGGATAACTAATGCACACTCGGTGGGCGTCTTGGGACGCTACCTGACTGGGTATAAATCCCCGAACGCTCCTTCCAACTTCAGACCGCTGAGAGCACTCACCAGCTTCGTGCCGAAGAGGAGACCACAACTGCAACTGTAACTTTGTACTAGTCTTGTGAGTGGGGAAGGTCAGGGAACCCGCAAACATCCTTTGTCAGAGCGTGGTATCTTTGGTATCTTGTCGGCATTTGAGCTGTTGCTGAGTGGTAAGTTAATTGTACGATGTATGTGTATTTTACTTAATGTTCATGATTGTAGAACCTAAATCTAGTGGGTTTACTTTGGTATAACTACTGCCTCTGAGAGAGTCACGGAAACGCCGTTATATATATGTTACGAAACCTTATAGGATGGGGTCCGTTAGAGAGAGCGTTATTCTTCGTGGGGAACGTGTAAATATCATTAAAACTGTGTTGATCGTTTATTCTATTGCCTATATGGGAGTCTATGGAGTATGGGAGCTGCAGCCTGACTTATAACAGTGTCAGCGGTTAAAAGTATTAATGTTGAATATACGTCATGGAGTAAGTACGGAAGTCATGCCTTCCAGCAGTAGATTAGGAAGTTGCGATTGTTTTTCTACAGAGGAGGAAGAACAACACCTTCTTGGCTTCTCAACTTCTTGTACTTTGATTAACGACATCGTGGCTTCTTGGCTTCCCGACCTATTGGTACCTGCCGATACCTGTTGATCTAACTGCGCAGTCAAGCCAGGGTAGAGAGGAAGAACCAGTGCCCAGATAGCGCCATACACCCCTAAAGGAGAGGTTTCCTTATGCTGAATGTTCCCATGTGTTTTATAAAATGTGCTAGAAATTGAATATTACGAAGCCATTTAATTAGCATGTACTGATTTGCATCAACTTCATTCCATCGAAATTCACATGAAATTGTATGACCTGTGTTCCTATTATTATTGAATGAATTAATAATTATTGTATATATGTAAGCAATACAGATATCGTTTGTTATAACTTATAGAAGAGAGATAGTCGATTATTTAGTGTGTTTGTGCCGTGCCCATCACGGCTGGTGTCAGAAGAAAGTTAGTGAGAGAAAGTGGAAACATCACATTTCCCTCACCTTATGATGTAACGAACAGAAGAATTTGAAAGACGTAGCACATTTATTCGCTGCACGTGTGAGCCACTATACTGCTCACGCACGCACCTACAACCGTTCGCCGGGGGGAGGGAAGAGAGGGGGGGGGGTAGGCTATTATTCACAGGTGAGAATCTAGAGTCTGAAGGGAAAAACATAATTCTGGAGCCAACTGGCGGGAGATTTGCTAAGCGGCTGTGGAATTTTCCTGATTTAACTGCATTTTCAGGTCTTGAACTGCATTTTCAGGTCTTGATCTCGGTTCACCATCACCATTACTATGATAATGAATGATAAGACGTTCATATTTTTGCATTAAGAAAAATCATCATCATCATCAGCGTCACCGTCATCATCACCATCACCGTCAGCATCATCATCACTGCCATCACAATCATCATCATCATCACCATCATCGCGTTCATCATAATCATCGTCATCATCATCATCATCATTCATTATCATCTTAAATGATGATAGTGCTAATATTATATAATAATAATAACAATAATAGTGATAATAATAATAATAACGGTAGGAAAGACGATAACGACATCAATAACATTAATCATGTTAATCTCAGTCAATCCACCATCACCTGTGGTTTCTAACAGACTGTAAAACAGGCAACTTAATGAGGCAGTATGGACTACAGTAGATTACAAAACATAAAAATGCTCACAAAGAACTTGTTTGACATGAGCACAAAATATTTGGCCGAGCAAAGAGACATTATCATAATTCCACCGACCTCCCTAACAGGTGGCCGATCTAAAGATAGCCTGACTACTCGAAAGTCTACCGCTGTACATTAGTCCCAACGCTATTTCTAGAACACCCGGTCAATGTGGTTTGACTTTTGTACGACACAAGAAATGCACAGACCCGGGCAGAAAACCGGAGCCAGGGTTCAGAAATAAACACAAGATGAGGATGATTTCTGCAGCTTACTACTCGCGCGCGGCTCGGTCCAGATTACCAACACTTGGAAACGTTCAAGGCGAGTGACGCAGTTGAGACTGCTGATGTCATTACTGCAGGAATAGTGCACTAAAGTCCTTTCACACGGGAGAAACGAGACCAAAGAATATAAGAAACCTAGGCTTGCAAGTCTTGAAAATCAGATATTATTGTCCCAGTCAGCATTATATCTGCAAACTTCAGGGCTGGACTTTTATACCACGTATCCGTGCCCAGTTTTATATTCATTGAGACTATGGCCGTGTCCGATGTGCCAGATAAAGGAAATATCGATCAGAATTAAAACTTCATTAAATTTGGGATGTTATCTCACTATATCTATGGAAATACTCAATTATCTTCCTAATCGTGTAATTACACTCGGGGGTAATAATTTGATGTCGCATAAAACATTCTGGAATTCAAAGAAAGAAAAATAGACTTTTGTTGTTAGTAAATTTTTTGGGGCTCTCAGTAAGAGATATGGATACGAATGTTCAACTTATCGCATCATGTATTTTGGATTTTACATGCCACTGACGTAGCGCGACCTGAACAGCCTAAGTATCCCTCAAAGTTTTGTTGTTGAGGAAGTAGTTTTGTTATTGGTGAAGTTGTTGTCGTTGTCGTTGTTGGGATTATTTGTCCCTCTCCGAAACAATGAGGCTACATCATCAGAAACGAGGGTTTGGCTTCGTTCAGGCTACCGAAGAGTGAGTGTCTCAAAAACATCGCTGGAAATTATGCTGAATCCACTCATGAGCAGAATTGGAACCGGGCACATCTCGAACACATGTCAAGCACAAAGTAACATTAAACATCAAAACATTAGCCTTGGTTTTACGACATACCTTCATTATGACATTTCTAAACAAACGACCATCTGCCGAATTTCAATGGGCAATTGCCAAAATTGTGCGTGTCTCGAGAATAAATCAAATGTATCGTCGGGTATCTGCCATATTGTTATATGTGCATTTTTGCCTTTTCGAGAAAATGAGGATTGAAGTTTGGTCGGCAAAAGAGCTAAAACGCGTAAAACATGACGTCGCAAAGATATATTATCTCGAAAAGTGTTTAACCGATTGAAATGACACTTATACAAAATGAAATTAGGAGTGAGAGAACCACTTTCATGACAAAAACTCAAAATAGGCAAAATGTCCCGTACAACAATATGGCAAATACCTCTTGAATTTCTCTTTCAATGGTATTAAAATAAACAGTTTGTCTAAGACAGAAGAGTAAGTAAATCATTTTCTATGTATTCCCAAATTTAAAAGGGAAGGAAGGACAAAAAACGTACTTTTTGTCTATTTAAAGGCTGGAAATAAAGGAGTCGCCAATGCCTTGAAAGATCTTGGAACAACTATACGGAGCTGCCTGATGGAAAAATTCCACAAAAGCTCCCGAGACACAGTAAAGAGTTCAGAGAAATCTTGACTTTGTACACTTTTTTTTCAGCCCTTTTTTATTTACCTTCCCGTTGTTGATTTTACTGGGAATATTTCTTCGACATTTTTTCGGCGTTTCTGACACTATCCGTTTTGCGCTGCCAGAGAGGTTGATGTTCGATCGTTCACCTGTAAGCTTTCCCCTAAGCTACCCTGTGTTAGTATACAATGTTTGATCTTTGTTCCTCCTGTTTTTTTCTCTTCATCAGCTGGTGGCTGTTGGTTCTTTGTTATTGTGTGTTTTTTCTCTACTGCATATTTTTTGTTTGCAGATTTCTTTATGCTTGAAATGCATGTCTTTGTGTGTGTTTATTTCGCTTTTCTTTGGCTGTATAAAGGAGATCTGTATTCTTTGACATTTCATTAATGTCTGTCTGATCTCTATCTCTCTCTCTCTCTCTCTCTCTCTCTCTCTCTCTCTCTCTCTCTCTCTCTGTCTCTCGCTCTCTCTCTTGGTCTGTCTGTCTGCATATCTCCCCCATTCTTTCTCGTGCACACAGGCATACAGACTTTTTTTTTTGGGTCTATCTCTGTCTGTCTGTCTATTTGTCTGTTTGCCTATGTAGATACATGTAATGTGTTGGTTTCACTGGAACTTACAGAGCTCGCGCTTCTCGATTAAGAATATTACCATCAGTCAAAATCGCGCCTGGGCATTGCGTTGCGATCTGCACCTCCATTTTGGCGACGTATATATCAAACCGTCGCTATGGTGCAAGACTCCTGTAACTTACATTTTTGGCCAAAATCACTTTTTTCATTCTTTGGGTCTGAAAGTCAATAGCGCACCTTGTGTCAAAAGCTCGTGGCTCAATTCTTATAAATAACGATATTGCAATAATCAAGTTCATTGTCTTTACAATATTACATAAGCCAAAGAAAATCACTTTTTTTGGCTCTCCTGTAAAATTTTCGAAATGTCAGTTACAGGAGTCTTGCAGCATGGCGACGATTAACAAACCTTTGAAAGCTGTTTTGTTGTTAACGAGCGGGTTTTCCCCCCGTCACTGACTCGGAAACCACTGACCAGATCATAATGAAGAAGCCGAGCCTTATCTCGAGTGGAGAAATCTTGCCTTTGAGCGCGAGTACATCTACGTCCACAGTGTACGTTTAGTGAAGTAGGATGAGTAGTTTACCGTCTGGCGGGACGTGAGACCAGATAATGGATGGACTGTTGTTATAATATTTGTAGGGTTTATGAGGAGAAGATGGAAGGAAGGGGAATAAGAAGCTCTCTGATCTTACTTTGAAATAAACAATAAGACGGACATTATGGTAGATGGGACAGTGTATACTTCGCGTTCTGTAAGAAGTGCTTGCGATGGAGATTAGGGTTGCCGGGGCAAGTGGAATAGAAGAACAGGGCTTTCTGTGAGAATGGAAAACGAATAATTATGTATACACAGCAAGTGAGTAGATACAAATATCATTCTTTGCGTTTTCATCCGCGTACTAAACGCTCGCTGGTCAAATAGACTGTAAACCAGGGGGAAATATAGGCTGTAAGAAACAGAGAGATGAGTAGAGAGACTGACAGAAAAATCAAATAGACAGAAAGAAAAGCCGAGCTGAACAAGACAAAATGAAAAAAAAAGAAAAGTTCCACGACATACACATATACAATTAACGAAAGAAATAACCAGAAAGAAAGAAGGAACTAGTTCAGCTACTCTGAAAAAACAAAACAAAACGAGACAACAAAATTGAGAAAAGAACAGAGGATTACAGATGATCAATAAATAAGAGGAATTGCTTTCCTTTCTTTTCTCTATTCCCTTGTTTTATGAGCTATGTACACTAAGAGGGAGAGAGCGAGAGAGAGAGAGAGAGAGAGAGAGAGAGAGAGAGAGCTGAGAAACACAGTTTCACAGTCCTAAGTCAGACAATAGATAATGTACCCAGAAAGAGATGTGTTCAGTGAACGAAAAATATTGCGTCATTTCACAGCTGTTGCATAACCTTGGCCGACAAGTATGTCTTTGGACACAATAGTTCACGCTACATCACATAAATTATTCACGACAGTTCCTTACCATGTCACGTCATGACTGCATGCCTGTTATTGAGTTTCATCATCATCATCATTGCCTTTCTCACCCTGGATCAGGGTATAGGCCACCAACAAACACCTTCCATCCCTCTCTATCATGGGCCAGCCTCTTTACATTATTCCAAGTCTTTCCGCTTCGTTGCACATCATTTTCTCTGGCTCTTCTCCACGTTCCGCGCGGCCTTCCTCTTGATCTCTTGCCCTGGGGATTCCAGTCCAATACCTTCTTCGTGATGCTGTTTCCTGGCCTCCTGAGAGTGTGGCCGATCCATCTCCATCGCCTCCTACCAATTTCCTCTCTGACTGGGTTCTGTCTTGTTCTTTTCCATACAATTTCATTGCTGACCTTGTCTGTCCATCTGATCTTAAGTAGCTTCCTCAAACATCTGTTGATGAAAACTTGGATTCTCTTTATGCAGGCCTGGGACGCATTCCAAGTCTCACATCCATACAACAGGACTGACTTCACGTTCGAGTTGAATATCCTCAGCTTTGTTTTTAGAGATATATCCTTGGTTCTCCAAATCTTGCTTAAGGATGTGAAAGCTGCCTGTGCCTTTCCAATTCGTGCTTTGACTTCTGCCTCTGTTCCTCCCTTATTGTCAATGATACTACCAAGATAGCAGAAGGACTCTACATCTTCCAGTGGTTGATCTCCTACTGTGACTTGTTCGCTTAGGGGTGCAACAATTTTTAGGACCTTTGACTTCGCGGGATGTATCCTCAATCCAATAGATTCTGAAATTTTGTTTAGAGCTGTAGTCTTTGCTTGCATCTGGTCGTGTGTGTGCGACAATAGTGCCAAGTCATCTGCAAAATCTAGATCGTCCAGCTGTGTCCATGGGGTCCATTGTATGCCATTTCTTCCTCCACTGGTGGTTTCTTTCATAAGCCAATCAATCACCAGGATAAACAGAAATGGGGACAGCAAACAACCCTGCCTAACACCAGTCTTGATATCAAAGCTGTCAGTAAGCTCACCATCATGTACGACTCTGCAACTTGTCCCCTCGTACATGCTCTTGATAAGATTCACCATCTTCTCTGGGATTCCATAATGTCTCAATATTCTCCACGTTATTGAGTTTACTGAGCAGTAATTTGTAATGATGCGTAAGACCTGTGTACCAACTACCATGTACTATGTACTCTTAAACACTCTGTGAGAGAGAATTTCCCTCATGAAATAATAAAATGATTCTTATGTTATCCTATATTCGCGCTGCAGTCATATTGATGGTTAGATTCTCATTTCAAGCAATATACTTTCACATTTTGGAATGTAGGCTTCTTTCTGTGGACGAATTATAGCTGGTGTCGAGTTAATGCGCAGTGAAATTCTAACAAACAGTTAGATAAACAAAAAGATTTGCAGATCTTGTCTTGTCGACTGGCATGTCGATAATACGAAAACAAACTGCATTGTAGGCCTGCACTCTTATCAAATGCCTTAGACGAAAACAACACTAGTTGTTTGTTTTTTTTTGTCATTTCACAGATAACTGAAAAAGAGAAGAAAAAAATAGGTCAATGTGATCACGTGTTGTGTATGTTTTGTTCCCAAAAGAAACGTTTCTTTCGTCCTCTGAAAGAGAATGCCGGGGAATAACAAAATAATAGTGCGTTCGTTTACACTTGAGATTCTCAAACGGGCGGCACTTCCTAGCGTGGTTGGTGGGGCACTTCTGGCAGGGTCTGGTCCTGTCCTATCATTCTATCTGTCGTCTTGCTTTGTTTCTCTGCACAATGTGACCGTTTTCGTGTTGACGTGTTTTCTTCCAATTCCAACTCAAAATCAAACTCGAACTTCCCAGCCAGCAATCCAACGCCCATCCGATGCCATGGGACTGACGAGGAGTTTGCTCATAGGAAAGACATTGTTCCCACGTTGATTCACTGGTTAAGACATTGCCCCGCTGTCGATTTGATCTGGGAAATCCGTCCCTACAGAAATCCTACCAACCCTTCAGGAATCTTATGCAAATCTACGTCGGACTGACGTGGGGAGGGTGGCTAGATTGGCTCGCAAAGGAGGAATTTCAAATTTGAGGGGAGGGGAAAGTTTAGCCAAAGGACGAATTGGGAACACAATTTCAGTCACAGGAGGATACTAGAATGTGCAGAACATGTAGAAGGTTTAAGATCCATTGAAATAAGGTTTTCCTTTCATCATTTTATTGCAACTGATAGAGAAATTTAATGTTATAATAATGCTTCAATATTTATCCACTGTGTTCAATAAACTGGTGAAAAAATCTTTAGACGACAATTCGCCACCTTAGTTCTTGTTTGTTCTATCTCCATTTTCTGAAAAACCTGGAGATTTTTTAGTATACAGAAGAGGTATATATATATATATATAACAAAGGCACACTCTGACATCTGTTTAAAATGCATTGTGGCACTTATCAAGCTGTTTCACAGTTCCCAGTAATTCTAACTTCTTATCATAATTCTAAAGGCCCGAACGTTTAACACCGAAATTCCTCAGTTTTGCAACAAATGGAGTTGGAATAAACAAGAGGTCGTCAATTCAAAATAGAGGTGGAATAGAGGAAAGCTGGAATTGCAAGAGGGGATTATTGCCTGGGACTTTGAGAACCACTGGTTTATGTGCAACTTCCAGCTGATGGGAACGAACCGGGTAACACAGTAAGTTGCGAAATATACAACCACAAGCCGAGGGGAAAAAACTATCATCAGGTTATCAATAAAGTCAGCTCATATCTCTGCAATATACACACAAGTGTCTTGTTTGCGAGTGAGTGCGCGCTGAATACGAAACAACATAAAAGTCAGCCAGCGTTGAGTGCGTCATGTCAGTCAGGACGTAAAACTGAGCCACACAAGTAGTGAGTGCCAAGGCAATAGAAACATGTTTGTGTGACGTAAAGAACCTGGGGTAGGTCAATCGATAACAACAACATCATCAACATCAACAGCAACAAAACTTTTCAAAATTTTGAAATCTCGGTCGAATGAATGAAAAATAAACAAACAAAGGAACAGCATTCACATTTCTAACCCTACAGCGCGGTAAACGTCATCTCTTAAACATACGTACGTAAAGTGCATTTTGCAACACTGAAACAATTCCTAAATGGGGTAGATTTCAGCAAAAATTGCGCCACAACAAAGGGCCAGAAAGCATTGTAATGTTGCAGAGGTCAGAGGTCACAGTCCACACGTAATGTCAGAGAGGTTAGAGTGCACAATACACACGTGATGTTAGAGAGATTACGAAGCACAGTGTAAACCACATGTCCAATAAAAACGGGGAAAATCAACAAATCTATGCCATAATAATAACACACATGCATGTGCATTTGGACTGCTATACGGTTGACAAAAGCTACAGCAGCTTTCTGACAGCAAATTTTTTCAAAAAGTATTTGGCACCCAGAAACGAATGTAATGATGTAGGAAATGCCCATGTAGATCTACCGTTTCAACATAATTCGCTTCAACAAGACATTGTAGCTAGATGTGTGCCATTTTTAACTAGGCTCCCACGCCATGTCACTTCAAGCTATAAGCATGTTATTGAGTTATGATATGTTTATGTAATGAGGAGAAAGATGTGTGTACCATGTAACTATGTGCCCTTAAGCGCTCTGCGAAAGTGAATTTCCCTCCTGAGATAATAAAGTGGACCTTCTCTTATCTTATCCCATCTAAATACATGAAATAAAGAGATTCTTGTCTGTTTTATAACAGTATGAGGGTTGGGGGGGGGGGGGGTAAACACTTGCTTGACGAGGGTTCTGTTCCTCTGAAGATCCACTGTCATCTGTGTTACCCATAAGTTCAAAATAATGTTATTTTTTAGCTCCAGTAAGGATTATACTATATGTACGCTCGACAGGTGCAAAAATTGTGTCTTGCAGTGTTTACTGAGACTGAGAAGGTCTAGTGTGGTGATGAGGAAACTATTATTCACAAATAAGGATCAGATCATTGCAAAGACAACTACATACTTAGACAAAATAATTGTCTCGAAAGAGGTCATAAACACACCGGTGTTGTGAAACACTGTATTATTACCAACCGGTTTTTCCGGCCAACCTGCCCATTTATCAACCGACATGCAGGAGAAAATTACAGGTGAGCAAGCAAGGTATCTCATTGAGAGAAACGGCGGCGTCTCGGTCGAATGATGGCAAAACTGATCGCCTCTCGTGAGTACTCGGGGCAGCCTGGAAGAAGACATTACAACTATTCATAAGTCCCGATAGATCATCATTTCTTTTTTACTTGGTTCTGACGTAGGCAGCCTTCGTTCTCATGTTAAAGCAAACATCTGTTCTCCTTTTTCTTCTCCGTTTCACCTACTCATCTTGCTGTGTCCACAACTAACCTTGTATATCACGCACGTTTTTCAGCTCTGAGGCCGAGAGAAGCGCGAGGGGTGAAAAAGCTCTGAGTCCAGAGATTGGTTTGTCTCCATGGGAATTACCCACACAGACTCACGGATTTCCCCTACTTCTCCAATTTTCCATTTGTTCAGCGTTGTTGAATGCTTATTCAAAAAGAAGTGCTTCCTCCACAGTTTATCAAGGAAAAGAAAGCTGTAACTTTTTCTTTCAAGCCATCGTTTATCTTTACCTTCCAGTCCGCACATACTCACCTTCTCATGATCTCAGTGTAAACATATCTGTTGTTTTTTGTGGGTCTTCGCTTACGTGGTTGTACCCTGTACGTGAGGGGCCAGCAGCTATTTGATATTTTATTTCCATGTATGAACATCGGCGGGTACATGACGAGGCGCAACCTTTGACTACATGATAAGACAGTAGTTCAGTGAACAGTGAGTGATTTCCCAGTCGTTTGAATATCATGTTAATGGGACATCGAGCTTCACGCAGGTTTACTGAAAGAGCCGGTCAGATTTCATCAAATTTCTGGATATCCAAGAGCAACAGAATAATACACATCAAAACAAACAGGGAAAGATACAAAAGATCGTTTCTGCCCTCTGCACTTCGCCTCAACAAGATATTATAGCTAGATGTGTGCCGTATTTCATTGAGATTCCATGTCATGTTACATCATGTAAAAAAACCTGTTATTGAGTTATGATATGTGTATGTAATGATGCGTTGGATGTGTGTACCATCCATATGCTCTTAAATGTTCTGTGAAAATGGATTTCCCTCATGGCATAATAAAGTGATTCTTATCTTATCTTACCTTATTTCAGTTTTCATTTCCCCCACCCCCCCCCCTTTCTTTCTGCTCTGCATGGCCCAGTCATCCCTTTACTCATACAGTTGTTAAAACACGGAGGGAGACAGATGAAAGAGGGTGAGAAAAGCCTGACTGTACACTACTTTTTCATCAGCAGCAACCCTGGAACACATTTACAAAGTTTCGCTTCGATATTGTTTAGTTTTTGTTTACAACAATGAAACACTTGTTGGCGCTAATTAGTGTAGAGAATTGGGAAATTCACTGGATAAAAAAAAAAACTACATATATTCAGCGATCTTCCATTATTAAATGCAAACAAGCTCTGTATGCCCCACTCAGTTTTGATAATTATGTTTATGGTACCATCTGAACCCACAAGTTGTCTGACTCTGTATGACAAACTCATCCATCCATCCAGGCCAAGAATGCCAACTCATCAAATCATCGAGGGCTGCCGCATCTGTGACCATGGTTCGAGGGATACAATAACAACTTGCAACACTGGCGTTCCTCTCTCCCTCCTTTCTCTCGCAGTTTGTGTCGCTGAATATTTATCCTTTTGCCTTTCTCTTGCATCACTCCTCCTCCCTCTCCGTCACTGTTCATCTGCTCTCCCCCCTCCCCCCCCCCCTCCCTCCCCCGGCCTTTATCTTTATTTCACAATAAACTGACATTTTGAAAATCAAATATTCTTAAAGAAACCCAGTGAATAAAGAGGCAGACATTAAACAAAAGTTCAATTCACTTCTGGGTGTACACAATATTTGCTCCAGAAGGTGATTCTTGGTGTCATTTTTGTCAGCCAAGGTGTCATTTATCTCCATGGTCGTTTATTCACCAGTCTGAGTTAGTTTTGGGGTCTTTTTTTTTTTTTCTGCTCAACATTCAACCTTCGTATCAGTTATTCTCCCTAACCCATCCTGGTGTCTCTATTTCTCCCAGTGTGAATCTCAGTGGTCTTTGATCCACGTAGTGAGTGAGTCTTATAATAAAGTTAATTTATTGGTGAGTCATCCTTGCTTCAGTTCAGTGGTGTTTCCACAAACCTTCGTAAATTGTTTTGGGGGGTTGGTCGGGGGGGGGGGGGGGAGTAACTTTGAGGCACACAAGGAGGATAATGTGTCGACTTTAGGAATGTCAGGGCCCGGGGATCGCAGGGGGGCGGCACAGAACCCCTTGGCAATAATTTAGTCTTTTAGTCGGATGTAATTATTTGTAATAAGTAGCTTTGCAAAGTGCTCAAATCCCCCCCCCCCCCAAAAAAAAATGATGTACTCTAAGGCACTGAACTAAGATTAGACACAGCTCAATTCATCATGATGACACCACTTGACTCTCATCCGCAAATCTCTGAGACCAAACGCGATATCATTCAGTTTGAAAGAAAACTCCTTAGCAATTCAGTGTTGAGCCTATGTTTATTGTGATGATGTTCTCATTTTTTCCTGTATCAAGGCTATTGTTCCACAATTTAGGTACACCAATACAAAATATCTTTTCGTTAGGATACAATCTGACGGTGGGTGTCAAAAAAGTTTTTTGCAGTTTTTATGATTAGGCCTATATTATAGTTAATGCCACGGCTCAGCGACTACCACTCACAATATGAAATAGGTCTCCAAGCAACGCTCTTTAACTCATTTACATGTAGTACTCTTTCCAATGGCTGAGTATAACGGCAATTTTATTGTAATGATGTTTGTTCAACTTCCACTATCGTTCTTCCCTTTCCTTCCTGCTCTGTGACCTTTCTTATCACCAAAGTCTGATCACCCGCGGAGCGAACACGAGTTTCAACATTTATCTGCCCTTGATGGTCTTGTCTAGGAAGTCCTACAGTGAATGGGATGCCCGGTCGGTACAGCGCAGAGCTCCTCTTTGATCTGGTAGACCTTAGTACAATCAAGGTGACGTCGGGACAAAGGTCACGACCTCGGATTTCACGAGTCCACCGCTCTAACCTAACTCCGGTGACGAGTCTATCTCCAAGTCTATCACTAGATTCTGAACACGTAACTGTGTGTTTATGATGAAGTTTTGGAACTGCAAGGGATAGAGAAAACGACTGTTACTGTCTGCATACGTGTAACTACGTTGCCACGAGTAAATTAGTGCGGCTGGTGTTCTAATAAAGAAACTTCTCTATCATCAATATTTTTGCTCAGATAGCCCTGTTTATGTGCTGTTCTCTCCCTTTCTCTCTCTAGTTTTCTCAGTGCCTCAATCTCTGTCTGCGGGTGATTAGGGCTCTTCTGGTAGGATCTCCTGCTATCTTATCATTCTGTCTATCGTCTTGCTGCTTCCAAGCACAATGTGACCGTTATCCTGTCGAAGCGCTTTTTCCGCACTCAAGCTCAAACTGTATCTGTCTCTTCCTTTCTCTCTCTTGATGTATCTCTCTCTCTCTCTCTCTATGTATCTATCTCTCACTGCTGTTTCACTACTGCCAGACATGTATACAAAAAATTTCATCGCTGCACTGTATGTAAGCCACCATTTCTCAAAACGCTTCCACACATGCAGTTCTAAGCCTAAATCTCCTAGCTTAAATCCTTTACTTAAAGTTTACTTCGTACCAACTGACCTGTGCACCAAGACCTCTTAGTCATATCAGTTCACTTGTTAAAGGGGAGCCTTGTGTAGTTCACACAAACATATCTGGTGATACATTTGCAGCCATTTTAAATTGTCGCTTTTGCCTGAAGACAGACGGGAAATGACACGATTGGGCGCGCGATCACCAAGACCGCGCTCCAAACTAGCCCGGAACGCCACATGTCATCGGAGCCCAGAAACTGAAACTCCAAATATTGAAACTGTTTGACCTTTTGGTGTCAGGGGTCAACAAGGAACCGCTTGTAACCCAGAAAGAATGCCACCTCCCACCTCTTGTGAGCTTAACCCATCGTCCGTGGAGACCAAATAAACGTGTTGTACACGGCACCGAGACCAGTACGTACGTGTGCACCTTTTTTTGTGTGTCTTTAAAACACGTCACTGCAGTCACTGAGAAATCCAATGTATTTAATTACTATAAAGTAAGAGATCATCATTTTATCTCTATATAATTATAATTACTGGCGAACTTCGAGTCATTTTACTACAAAGTTTAATTTGTCCACAGTTAATTTCTGAATGAATATTTGCACAGAAAGAGTGATTATGATCACATCTTAATGAGCTGAATTGCGACATCTACTCATTGGAGAAAGTAATTGACATTGACAAAATAATTTCTAGGTTACGAAAATCAATGCAGTTCACCGACAGAAGAACAGACATACGAGCGTAAGTGAGAAAATGCATATTTTATGATTTAAATCTACCGCTTCTTCAGTCCCTTTTCATGGAAGATAAAAGCCTTAAAATCGCCACCCTTTCCTGAGACTCTTTCTGTATTTTCAGCTTGATTCAAGGCCGGATTGGATGATCTTGGTTATTCGGGTAGACTCTTAAGCCGAAAATTATTCGTATAGCAAACTTTCAAAAATTCTTCGTAACTAGACCAGTTGTGCTAAAATAGTTTTCTGAAAAGTAGCCAAAACCGATTACCATAGTTTAAGGGAACAGTGACGAAATGTCATTACACTGTAGGACATGCTGGGCTGTTGCCGGAGCATTCAGAGATTACCAGGCACTAGGGAACATGATAGTACAAGAGTACTGATACCACACAGAGGGAGGGAGGGAGGCAGGGAGAGGGGGTTGGGGAGGGGATTGCTATTACATTCGACACAAGTTCACGCTAACGAGCACATCAAGACCTCACGGTGACCCATCTGTCTGCCCTTTTCGCTCATTCACCCTGCACTGGGAATGAAAATGTACCCCACCCCCTTTCCCCATTACTTGTCCCTATAATCATAGCGATGTCCACCAACTGACCATCTCGTCGGGGATTTTGGATCTGTCCGCTTGATTAGTGCGATGTCCAGTCAATAGTTTGTAAAAAAACAAAAGTGCAACGTTAACCCTACTCGTGCTTTCTGGGATCTGACAGAATCCATACTTTTAAAGAGGGTATCCTAATGTATTGTTCCTTGGTAGTGTCGTGTCGATTAGACAACACGGCGTACGCCATGCATTGTCTTTAGCAACCTACGGCGGAGGTTAAAAAGATTGTCAAAATGTGCAAAGTCAGACACTGCTGAGCGAGGGTTTAATTCGCAATGCTCGAGGGCAATTAATATTCAAATTTCATGCCCTCGTATATTTATTAGACCTATGGCAAATATTTGCTCAGCTGGCGTTTCGTGTGGTCTGACTTTGCATAAACCACCAAAAAAGTTTCAGGAGTATCGCCAAATGAACATCGGGGACTATAATGGTGGCAGTTTCCACAACTCTGCACTGATGAGCCGGGTCGGGGCGGGGGGAAAGGCAATTGTCACGATTGTCACGATCAAATCTATAATGTCCCGCCCGGCTCTAGGCAAGCATGAAGAAACGAACAGCAAATTATGTCCGCAGCTTCCCGGGAAATTTTCATGCACTTGGGTCCGCAGATTAAGCTCGGGCTGATCGCTCTTGTTGTCTTAGCGGAAGGAGAAGTCAAGCGAGGTCTGGGACAGGGTGGACGATGGTCAATTATGAAATGGAAGGAATGGAAGAAAAAAGAAAAAAAAAACGAGGGCACTGAAATAAAGTGGATGAAAGAAAGGATAGATAGAATGATAACAAATAAAAACAACTTGCTACAACAGCAAACAATGGCGAAGAACGAGTTTGAGTTTGAGTTTAAGTTTGGCTTTTACGGCTCGTCGGCACGGCAGCGGCCACCCTGCCCCTTTCGCAGTCTTTTTGGGTACTTCATTTATGTTCGGTTTTCAGAGCGTCATCAATTTGAAAATTGAAGGCAAAACCGGATATTTGAATACACACACAGATGGAAAAAGATCAGGCAGAAGGACAAACAAACAGAGATACAAGGATGGCTCTGGAAAAATAAGGAAATATTAATGATATTCAGTAAAAAGGCTGTAGATCCTTCTTGAAAGGTGACTTATAACACAATTCTTTAAGTAACACAAGCCACAGTTCTTCGTTAATATGGATTGATTTTGGAAAATACAAGAGTTTGAGTTTGGGGTCTAAGGGGCGTCGGCACGATAACGGCCACTTGGCGCCCCTCGCGGTATATTTGATACAACAGAGTTTGTTACATTTTGAGTAAGGTAAGTATTGACCACATAAAAATGACAATAGGGGTATTTCTGTAAGAGATGACATTTTCACAACAAGGCTCATACTTCGGACAATGCTTTGATTTTTGAATGAGTTGAGGCCATTTTGGCTGTCAGGACTAAGCACTCGTATCACAAAAATTTTAACACCCTCGATATATAGTTTCCGTACGTGATGACTTCAAACGAGAATAATATCTTACCGGGCGTGACACCGTGTAATAAGTTGCTGCTGGTGACCAAGGAGTGGAACTTTCAGCTCGGGCGTGTTACTGACCACAAAAATGTCACAGGAAATGGACGGTCCATGGATATGGTGGAAAATCAGAACATTTACTCTTTGGAGTCATCAGTGTCAGAGAACTGACTCATACAAACTGTAAGACAATTGTAAACATTGCAAGCGATACCTGTGCTTAAAAAACCACTTTGGCAAATCGATTAAAATCGATAATGTAATAGCTTTAACCTAATAATATGTTTTCTTGACTCAAAACAGCCTACTAAAAGCCAGAATGCTCAGATTTCATGATAACAACAGTCTACTTTTGCTGGGTAGGTGGGCAGGCTTATGGGAAGGGGGGTGTGTGACTTTGAATTACAGTGCCGGGCAAAGAACTGGGGCAATGTGGTGTTTGTATTTGTATGCATTACTGTGTGCGTGTGGTGGTCCATGTGCGGTGGAAAGATAATAGCAGTGAGACATAATAAACAGACAATGTAATGAATGTACACAAGAGACAAACAAGATGGCTGGGTTTGAGTTTGAGACATCAAAGGCAAACTGCTGTTCCTATCCACTGTCATTTCATGGTGAACACGAAAATGAGCCTCGCCTTCACCTCGTCCTAGATAATAATACAATCCCAACACACCAGAGCTTGGGATTCTCACGGTCATCCTCGTTAAGCTCTTTTCGTGAGGCCGAAAGTCTCTGCGGACAGGGGCTATTGGAAGGCTCAGTCTAGCGGTCAAAAGATGGACACCGGCCGAGCGTCTCATTGTAAACAATCGCGTCTGTCCACATCAATATTGCGGGACTTCTTGCCGCGACATGCACGTTAATTAATACAAACCGTGCCTCGTTAGCGTCTTTTCGAAACAATGAGATTAAGGCTTGGCTGGTAGGATTGCCTCAGGAAATGACGTTTCCCACGAGAAGTGTCCAAGCTCAGTTTTCGGTTTTTGGGGAGCTTCGACAGAGGAGTACGCGGGGACGAGGGCTGCACACCTAATTTATTTTCATATGAGAATATTGACAAATGGAACTGACGTGGTGTGGCGGGTTCAAGGTCAAGCCATATCCTCTAACTCTCCGTGTTTCCCCCTTTAACAAAAGTGTCAGGCGATTTGATTGGCCCCATGATGTCTTCGTAAGTTATTTCTCCCTTCGACCCTCACCACTTCCGATATATCATTTTGTATGAATTACCAATGAAGCCAAGCATAGTGATGAAAGCAAAATTAAAAAAAAATCCGATTTAAGTCTAATCTTCTGCAGCTCCTTTTTCGACAAGGGCAAAAAAAAGAACGAAAAAATTCACAAAATATGACCAGGCTGCAACTCATAAACCCATTAGAATTTGTATGAATATTCATATTATGGAGATGATCTGTGGCGGAGCCCGATAGTTTTGAGCTTATTTATTATCTTGTGTCAGTCTTACGTAAATCAGTTTCGGATTGCATTTCTGGGGCCGATTCGATTTTTTAGAGATCAGTCTATAAGAACCACTGGCTATTTCTGCGATTCCGATATTTCACTGCAGTCTACGAGAATGCTAAATCAGCCTTTGGGATTTCACTAAAACTTTGGCATTTTATTTCTTTTCTTTACCAATGTATCCAAAGACACGTAAGATTTGCCAACATTTCCAACCAGTGTTTCCTTTCTCGATACACAGCAAATCGCTCCTTCAGAATGACAAGATTCTATCTTCACTTTTTGGCTGAACTTTACACACTACTTCGAGAGGCCTTCTCCATTGTGTGTCAAAGGATCATGCGGATTCGATGTGTACTTTAAAAGTATTGCTAAAAAGAAAAACAGACATACCTCGAAAAAGTATGAGCGTACTTGAAACTTCCATCATCTGTTTGGTTTTTCTTTTCCCACGTGTTCTATCTTCTTTGAGTGATGCATCATTGTGGTTTGCTCAAGATTTGACTGTAGCCCGCCCTATTTAGTGGAACATACTTACAAACGGCGAGTGCCTTTAATTTCATTAACTTTTATGTTAATTCCGACAATTATTGATCGCTCCATTGTATGAGATATCAAGGACTTTGAACCAAACTGCAAACTGCTGTTGGGTATAATTATTTATTGGTGTAGTCAAAGTTAAAATGAATAAGCTGGTAATCATGTCTGAAACTAATTTTGCCAGGACACACATTCTCATATTCAGAATTCATTTTTGCCAGCTCTCACAAATTCCCACACTCTGCAGGTGTCTCTCGATTTGCTTGATTTTCATCTGCGAGTATCTGGTGTTGCAGTTTTCACCCTTGAGAAAATAACCACTTGCACGCATGCTGAGACAGACACCTCCCCCAACCACAGCCACACGTACGCACGACATACATAATCCAGATATCTAAGGATTCACGACAGTATTCGTTATTGCCCTAAATCTTCCAACAAATGGCAAAATTGATTACCCACATACCACCTTAATCCCATAGTTACAGGGTATTGCAAACGCCCCAAGTCTCTGTGGAATTGAATCTGCATGAATCTGATCGCCCAGATCTGAAGGGAGGGGTACAGTACACTATTTGATTGGATCCCACCACCGCAACGTTTTTTGTTGGGTGCCTCGCGACCCGCAGGATCCCCCAGACATTGTCATAAGGGAAACGACAGATATGCAGCTTACCGTAAACCTTCTATTAACTGATATGTCAGCCCTTCTTGGGTTTCATTAACCCCTAGACATGCCCCAGGGGGGGTCTTGGAATTGGAAATTAATGCACGTATTGTCAAGAGCGTTTAGCATTGCATTAGATTTCTGCAAGTTGCAGTTTTTTTTTTTTTTTGCAGTAAAGCAACAAAAGCGACATTTTCCAAGCTGGGAGCATACTAAGACAATTCTGCCTTGCGTTCAGCCTGTTTTATCTCGGTCTCAGAGTGAGATGTAAGGCCGTGGAGTTGTGTTTTAGATTTTTATTTCAGCTGGTTCTCTGCCCTTGGCATTTACACCTCACTTTTCTTGGTTTTGTTTTCCTTATTCTTGTTTCTGTGTGTCTGTTGTTATTTTTGTTTTGTTTTGTTTGTGCTAGGGATGAGTTTTTCAGAATTTGTGTCCTGGCAGCGGCCTTGTTCGGCTTGCTCTTCCCGACTTTTAACTGCCAAGGTATCTTTAACGTGCGCAACATGCACACGTGCCCTCTGAGTTTTTCGTTCTTATCTGAGAAGTCTAGGTGCTCGATCCTACCCACCACAGGATCAGAGACAGGAATCTCCCCCCCCCCGCCCCCCGAAAAAAAAATTCCAACGTGCCTGCACTGACCAGGGATCAAACCCAGTACCTTCGGCATGAGAGGCGAGCACCTTGCCTCTAGACCACCGTGCGTGTGTGTGGAGTTAAGCAGGATCACATGCACTGCCGAGGTTGAAGCATGTCTGTCATACTAGTTCTGACGAGTCAAAACGGTCTTGAGTCGGTCGGCTGGCGGGAAGAGAGAGCTAGCGCACTGAGACAAACCAATCGCAAATCAGACTTGACTCAGTGTGTCACCAGCCTAACGAGGGAAGACAAGAAGTAATAGACACTTAAGCATCCGGCTTGGAGTATTCACTTTGATCTCTTTGTTAGGCGCTTCATAAACTTCCAAATCAAGGCAGGCCGCCATCTTTCTTCTCAGATAGGCCTACACACATTTTACTAGTTTACCACATAAAAACGCACAGCAGTACACTTTAACACAACAGAAATGTTTCAACCCCACTGGCACTCTTAACCTTAACAAAGGCTGACTTTGTAACCTGCAAACTGATTTTAAACTTTTACGGACACGTTCGGAAATTTCATAGCCAATCGTTACCTTTTGATCTTCGCCAGAAGCACCTGCGTAATATTGAAGCATCCGGCAGTTTGGACGACAGTTTTATGTTTATGATCCAGGTATTAAAGAGCGCCCCAGCTGCCAATGACACGGGGATATCACTTTGTGTTTTACTACAGAGCACCGGGGCTAAAATTGTACCTGGCCTAAATGAAGACACAATTTTGGACATTTTATGGACAAAACCCTGGGGCGTTTCAACTACTGACTACCATTGCTGAAATTCCTTTGGATGGTTTCACAAGGGAAATTGTTTGAAGATGAAATGGCAAAAATTAAAAATATACAGACTTAAAATTTCTTTCTATGTGAGGGCTAAAAATGCAGAAAGTAGAAGGGGCAAATCAAGAAAGAATAGAAGAAAGACAGAAATCAGCCACAAAAAAAAACAAAAAAACTCACCAAACTTGAAAAAAAAAAAAACACTCAAAGAAAAATAGTAGAAAGAAAGAAGGACAGAAAGCAACAAAGACATTCCAGGGATGACAGGAGGAAAGCAGAGAGTGAGAAAGGAAAAAAATTGTTACGGGTGAAAGACAAAATATAAAGAGGAAGTGAATCGGAACATGAATCAAGTCAGAAATGGTTGCCGGGAGTGGGGGGAGGGGGGTGCTGAGGCCTGATTTTAACAGAAAATTTACAGAACAAAGTGGGTGGGAGGGGGGGATGTGTAACAATGACCTGTCCTGCTCTGACACAGAGACCGACAGACAGAAAGACAAACAGGCGTCCAGCATGTGGGTATGCAACTGCTTCCGTGAGCATGTTTTGATGGCATTTCCAGTTGCGAGGACACCTGGTATCCAGCTGTAACGTTACGTGTGTTTGCGACAGGCAGCTTTTGTATCAGCGCTTGTTCTCGTGAGCTGCCATTGGTGCCCTCGAATATTATTACATTCTGGTTGTCTTGCATTTTACCATTCATGATTTCTTCTTTTTCTTTGGTTTTACATATATATACCTTTCCCCCCATTTCTGCATCAGCCATGCATGTGAAAGTTGTAACTTTGATAAAAATATATATTTATCAAAAGCAACAGCTGTGCGGAGTTTCTCTCTCTCTCTCTCTCTCTCTCTCTCTCTCTCTCTCTCTCTCTCTCTCTCTCTCTCTCTCTCTCTCTCTCTCTCTCTCTTACTATGTGCAATTTGTTGCTTGGTATCAGGTTTACAGCTATTGCACAGCCATTGCGAAATATACATTTGTTTCAGTGAAAGCTGGTAAATTTTTTCAATACGTTGTCTTTGCCAATTTTTTCTTCATTTTTCTTATTATATGTTTGACTTGTTGCTAGATGCTAGGGTTATAACAGCTATCAATAGCCTGGCCCTAGTGTTGTTCAGCACGATGCAGTAATAGTTTTGATAAATGATTTGATTATTTTTTTAACGAATTGTCCTTGCCAGTGTGAAATATTGGTGTTTTGGGTCCCTGTTTTAGGAGGTTCACCGCTCTAGACATTTACACCTCATTTTGCTTGTTTATGTATTTCTTGTTCTTGTTTCTGAGTGTTTTTTTTTTTTTTTTTAGAATTTTGCCCGTGCAGCGGCCTTGTTCGGCCTGCTCTTCTCGACTTTTCAACTGCCAGGATATCTTTAACGTGCGGAACGTGCACACGGGCCCTCCGAGTTTTTCGTCCTTATCCGAGAAGACTAGGTGCTCGATCCTACCTACCATAGGATCAGGGACAGGACTCTGCAAAATGGGGTGCAACAATAAGTTCTAAGAGTCTTTGTATGGAATCCAAGTGCCATTATTAATGTGACTTAGATCTCGATGTGCAGATGGGTTTGGGACTTGGAATTTGCGATATTTATCTTGCGCGGGCCGGCTAGTAAATATAATTATGAGCCCTGAGTGTTGCTTTGGCTAATGTTATGATCATCTGTGTCAATACGCTAACGCAGTTGAGGGTAATATTGTCACATGGGTGGCTCCTAAGGTACACGCAATTTACAAGTGTAGTCGCAATCTGGTAAATGTGTTTGCAAACGAACGTCATTATCAGCGTGGGAATGTTGACACACATTGCTCAACAAACACTGGTTACATAATCTCTGGGCCAGTTCGTAAGACGAGTTGACTTCCCCAAGTAACCAGACGCTCTTCGGAACAAACATATTAAACTAACTGTAAAACTAAACCGGAGAAAATATCCTCAGTGGGAGAGAACGAAAGACCAAGACGGACAAATAAAGACAGATATAAACACGGACACCGACATACCAACGCCAAAACTCGACGTTTTAGTGAAGTTACTGATACGTGGAATGCTTCAAGATGCAATCTTTGTGAAACATAATCAAAAAAAAAAAAATGCGCTGACACAGTTTAAACATCCAAAATGTTTTACACGATCCATTGTCCGAAATGTTCCTGAAACAGTTGTGAAAAAAACAACCAACAAACAAACCTTGGACAATTAAAGGAAAGGGTGTGTCATTGTGCAACTTACGTAAAAGCATGTGTAAACCTAGCCATCAGCCGATGCACTGAATTTGACCAATTTGACAATTTTTTTAACTTTACTCCTCGAGAGAAAGGAACGGGAAGGGGGTGCAGAGGATAGCAAATACATGACTTGGGCCAACATGAATCCAACCACCCATTACTGATCCAGTGAGTTTAAACAAAATACAACTAGTACATAATTGTGAGTGGATCTGGCGAAATCGGGCTCAGGATGAACGAGCAAATTGCTGAGAAAACCTCTTCAAAAGGGGGACAACTGAGATTTGCTTATAATATAAAAGATCAGCCATTTTTCTACATTCGGTTAAAATAGTTTGCTTGAAATCGTCTTAGATACTGAGTAAATGTCCCCTTTAGCCGGGTTTTGCCAGATCCACCCATATTATTATGTGAAAAAAAAGGGAAGGCAAGGCAGGACAAAGTATGAAATAACTTTGTGAACCGAGGCATCCACTGAACACAATCAAGTCTTTTGTCGCTCATTCTTTTCTTATGTCTTCCATCTGTGGTTTCATCTCGTCTTCGAGCACTGGGAACTTCTGGTCAAATCAAATGACCAGTGGTCTGGACCTCCTACGTCAACATGTGGCACCAACTCCCTCCAATCTCTGGGACAGTGATGAGTTTGTTTTTCTCCCTCTCCCGTTCCACGTGTTGGTTTTGATACAATCTATAAATTTCCTCTTGGCTGACCATCAGGTTCTGACGTAATCAGTAATCAGTTGGGTGGCCCTACAAAGGCCGGCGATTTGTGACGGGGCTCGGACATTCCTCCAGGGCCCGATGGTTTCCACCCAGCGGACAAACGGACGAGGACAGTGACTGGAAAAGATTGCTCAGTTTGACCACAATGATAATTTTTCAGGAGTGTCGAACCATACTTTACTTATCATAGTGTAAAAGAACACAGAAAATCTCCGGGGTGGCCCGAGCCTTGAAACAAAGAACATAATGTGGTAAAAAGTAAAACGTGTATGTAGCAAAGAAATACATGTAATATAGAAACTATACAATAAAACACAAAGGAAAGGGGAAGACAAAGACAAGCTTTCGGTCAACTGGATCTTCTTCAAGCCAAGTGTTATTTCTTACGCGTGAGGCTTACCAACATACGATCTTTTCTTTTTGCCATATTTTTACTATGGTTTTCATAACTGCCTGTCGGACTTTCCTATTTACTTACTTACTTAGTCTCAAGGGCTCCAACACCCCCCCACCCCCCTTCTCCCCCCGTCAAGCGAAACAAAATAAGATAAATAATTTTAAAATAACCTCTTTTTGATTTTTTCTCTTTTCTCCAGGGCTACGGGAAAGGAAATATGACCGATTTGTCTATTGTCGAAAACATGTATTTACACTGCTTCAGGATCCATGAAAAAATACAAATTTGACCAATTTGGCTTTTTGTCAAAGGCCTGTATTTACGTTGCTTCAGAACACCAAGTCAACGGTGACAGCGTACGAGAGGTTCCGATAACAAGCCCACACACTACCACACTATAAGATCTGCCGTCCCTTTATGAATGGACCCAACAGGCTCATTGACACATCTTGAGATCAAAAGCCACTACGATCAGGCCAGAGCAACTTCTTGTCCTTGGAGCAAACTGAACGATAGAGGTGAAGGAGGTTAGATAGTAAAATCCAAACCCATTTCACTGGGCCATGTACAAATAGCTAGTACCTGAAAGCTTTAATCCTGCCGACCGACCCAGTACTGTAACATAATAGGAGAGGAGTGAAAAGTAACAGGGACGAATTTTACAAGGGAAAGCAGGAATAAAACTTGTTAAATGCGAAGTTTACAGGTTGTTGTTTAGGGTAAACCAAACAAACACCAAAATCCCCATGGCTATTTATACCTCAAGTACCGGAAAAGCACTGCGGTCGCTAGCGTACAACGCCAGCTATACATGTTTATATTCGTCCGAAAAGAAATTTCCCGAAGGTGTGACAAGTGGCTACCTACAGTGACGCCATGCAGTAATACCGAAAGCCGCAAATTCCCAGATCTTCAAGTAATTATATTTGGAAACTAATTTTTTTTCGGCGCAGTATTTCATTGTGTCTCAAAACTGCCTTTTTGGAACTTCCTCGGTTGGAATTTTGAGTTTGAATTTGGGTTTAACCGCACGTCGGCACAATAATGGCCACTTTGAGCCTTTCACCGTTTTTTCGTTATCTTATTTTGGGTTGATTTTCAGCTTTCTGATTCTTAGAAATCGGTAAGATGTTTGTCGCATAAGAAAAGAGCAACAGTTGCATCTCCCACTATTTTATACTGTTTCTGAAGCAAATTACACTGTCATTACTTCTAATGGTATTTAGGCCACTAGCAAAGCATGAGTTATGCCCAGCCTCTACTTGCTGGACTGTTAATCTACGTATACTATGTGTCAAGAACAGATTTGATTCATAAATGTTTCCACTGAGTAAATTTTTGTGAGAGAGCAGTGAGTAATTTTTACAAACGTAATTATTGTGCGAGCCAGCATAACTTGGTCTCGTAAACAATTTGTTTTGAACAGTTTCTTTCCTAATAGATAGACAGAAGGTGTGGGGAAGGATAGACGGACAGCGTAGGTGTGCATGACTGAGCACTTTTTATATCTCGTGTTTTGAACTAGGTTTAGTAGAGAGGGAAGGTGTGAGTGGGAATTAAATGTTATTGAGACGTCTGTTGACGTACAGAAAATCCGTGATCCAGAGTAAAAGCTCGGGGTTTTGAACATGTTAAGAATTTATTGCTATAAAATTACATTTTATTGTCTTGAGTGATTCAACCTTTGATGTCGACCCAAGGTCGTTGCGTAGGGCTGTTACTTAAAATAACTCGGTTCGGCAGCTGAGCTAGAGGTGGTTGCACCAATCAAATGTATGAATCTGGACGGAAGGTCGAGACATAGCTTTAGTATTTAAACCCGTGCAGAGCTTAGATAGAGGCCACATGTAGACAATCCATTTACGAGGTGGACGGCGATAGTCCTCAGCCAGATGAGAGACATAAGAGACGCAGTTGAGCAGTCCATATTGTGAGGAGTGCCATGAGTTAAAGCTCCAGAGCCTAAGCTACTTTGTTTGATATAAACCCACAGCGTTTACATCCAGCGCTCTCACTCCCAGTGAGGGCCGCATGGGTGAGAGTCCATACTAATTTGTAATGATGAAAGTGAACCGTTCTACTTACTTTTGAAGACAGTTTCAGAGCTACCGCCAGACAACGCATGGTTGTACAAGCATTCTCCATGGCGTGTCTAGAGGAAATGTCCATATCATAACATGTCTCATTGAATTAATAGAATTTAAACTGTTATATCCGTCGCCACGTGCGCGGATTCTATTTGGCATATAACTCATATGACCTGCAAGTAGTTAGAGTGAATAAGTTAGTCTTTATAGAAAGCTGTAGTTTCATTAGTAGATTCAGTTGCCTTTGAATTGATATTTATATTTATAATTATATTTGTTACATTAATTCCTGTAATTAAACTGCCCTACAGTTCTGCTAAAAATCAAAACAATTGATTTATTTAGTTTTTAGAGTGCAAGTATTTTTTGTGTGTGTTCGTCGATTGTGGGAGCGGACCTCGAAAGAGTGTCAGTCGAATTCTCCCCATCTAACCCACATCGCGACACTATGTGTGTCTTCTACACATGACCCAGTAAGACGGGATACCAACTGAAGATGAATGCATGAATGGTATCGTGAATGGCCAATTGGTAAATAATATAATATAAGCCTTCACATCTCATCCCATCGAGGTGTCAATGCCAAGAGCTGCGAACCTCCTAAAATAAAGACCTAAAACGTCTCATCAGAAGAAATGCGAGTGGCGTTATTTAAAAAAAAACAAAAAAACTCTTGGGAGGTGTTATCGTTTAACGTTAAGCTTTCACTTTCTCCATCCTCTGGTGCCTCGCCGGTTGGTGACTTGCTCTGTGTGTTCTTTTTCAAGTGGAAGATAATCAACATATTATTTACTATTATTCCTGTTTCGAGCAGTATCGACATGTTCTAAGAACTGGGTCAACCAAAAGACTTTTTACTCAGAATGCCAAATAACGGAAATACACTTGCCAAAGTGTCATTTTATTTCATCTTATCTCATTTTATCTCATTTTAATTAAATAGACAAAAATCCTTTAAAAAGTACAAGAAAAGTCGCAGCTGAAGAAAGGGATGGAACGAGCACTGAAGAAGGACAGGGGAGGTGTAGGGGGAGACGACGGTCCTGTGGTAGGATCGAGAGGTGTGAATGAATGCGTGGTCAGCCGTGTTGGGCCAGGGGACCGGCGGATTACAGATGTCCGTGCTCCACTGACCATCATTGCCGTCTTGATCACAGAGCCAGTAGGTCCAGCCTGCGATTAGACGGCAGATTTTATGGACAGCTGATTTCGTAACATGGAAAAATCTTTTATGCTCTTTTGAGTCTATTCTTTCCCTCCTTTACGTTGACTTATCCCCCCCCCCTCCTCCTCCTCCCCCGTTCCCCTTTCTGTCAATGAGTCGATGGTGAGAGATTCGCTGTTTACAATTACTGTTCCACAGAACCAGTGACCAAAATTTTGACTGATTTTCAACTTTAACCCCGTTGACCTGGAGTGGACCCCCTCCCCCCCCCCCCCCCCAAAAAAAAACCATCCCACTTTTTGTACTTGTGTGGGTTCTGGGTGCGTTGATCTGGTAATCATTTTGTCAGCCGTTTGCTCCTAACTTCTCCCTCTTTCCTCTTTGCGAACTTCTCTCTCTCTCTTCTTTCTCTCTCATTTCTTATTCAACAACCACAACTTCTACTTATTTGGAAACCAAACGAGACGGTAAGAAAATAGCACAAAATGGGCAAGGAAAGCTTTCCCCTTCCTCAGAAAAACAACAACAACAACAACAAACAAACTCAATTTATGTTAAATCAGAAGAGCAGAGCGTAACAGTAGACGGAATGAAAAAGTGAGAGAAAAAGAGAGAGAGAGAGAGAGAGAGAGAAAGAGAGAGAGAGAGACAGAGACAGAGAAAGCGAGCGAGAGAGAAAGAGAGACAATAAGATAGAGAGAAAGAGAGAGGGGAGAGAAAGAGAGAGAGAGAGAAAAGGAAGAAAATGTTGAGAAAATGAACATAGTAATGATACCGTTGAAAACAAAGTCACATTTTCCTCATTTGTTCAAAGATCTGGAAAAATCTGTTATCGAATACAGAGTTGAGATCTTTGTTTCTAAGGCTGTTGACCCCCTAGTAATTGTTACCGAATACGTGAGATCAGAATACTTAAATACTGACAGCTCCTAGAATACCATGTCGCATGAGACGACTGACAAAATCCCACCGACACCGACAGGCGCAGATGACACAACTCCCTAATGGTGATTATCTATCAGTCGGTGTCCCCCCTTGCAAGGCTTTGATACCTGCTTCAGTGGTCAGCTACTTTCAATTTTGGTCTTTGTCAAGCTAGTCATTTTCCATGGCTTATGCCAATGGGTTATCAATGTTGTATTGACAAAACACCACGCGTCTTGATCGCGCTTCCTCGCCCCTTTTGAAGGCGGCTCAGACACCGCTATTTTGATAAGGAGGTGACAATTTGGGAATAATCTCTGACAAGCTGTCTTAAATAGCCCACAAACCTTTCGGTTTCATGGCACTCGGCCGCAGGCTCGTTAAATTTGAAACAAACAAAAAATCCTACAAGTTCGACACAGCTGTGTTTAATATTGTGTATTCTGAGACAATGAACGCCTTGTTTCTTTGGCTTCGTCAACCCAGTTTGAATATAAGATAAGATAAGAGTCACTTTATTATCCCATGAGGGAAATTCTCTGTCACAGAGCGTTTAAGAGCACATACATGTTACATATCATAACATAAAGCGTAACTTGGTGAGAAACCCTAGTGAAATTTGGCACTCATCTAGCTAAAGTGTCTTGTTGAGGTGAATGGCAGTGGGCAAAAACGATCTTCTGCATCTTTCTCTATTTGCTTTCATGTGTTTTATTCTGTTGCTCTTGGGTGATCTAGAAATTTGATGAAACAGGGGATGGATACTGTCATTTACGATGGCTATGAATTACTCTACTCAGGCATTTGAGTCCATGTACATATTTCTCTAAACAGCATGTCGGTTTTCCGAGGGTACAAGACGAATAAAAACAAGTCCAGATTGGACATTTCACAGAGGACCTGCCAGGATCAGACCTCATGGGTTAGAGGAGCGGACATGATACCGTCTCTTAAGCCAAGGATAATTTACTTCTCAAATAAAAAGCTCCGACTCTCGCAGAGAGAGCCAAGGAGGTCAAAGGGTATCGCTCCTACAATAATAAACATATCAAAGTCAGCGGCCGCTCCTCGGACCCTACAATGGCCTCAGATTTGAATGCTTGGATTCACTGAAGTAAGTTCAGGCTGTGTGTAAATCATGGAATCTCAGCATTCTCATTGGTCGTGGGCTCTTTCACAAATCAACTTCGTTTTCGCCCTACATTCAAGAAATCTATGGACACCTGTTTGCGGAGTCCATCCTCTCTTTTCGGGGTACCTGAACCACAGGCTTAGAACCGCGTGTGAAAGCGGACACCGACGTCGAGGTTTGCCCACTGAAAGTTTAAGACCAATAGGGTCACGGCATTATGTGGACAGATACCCAGGGTGTTTGCCACACACACTGAGTCAATACTTCTCTTTCAGTTATCTCTAAAGAAGATTTGGTACCGCAAACCCCACCAAGGGTCTAAATCCTAAGTTAAAATTCTCTGTCTCTAGTGGATAGACAAGGCTGTAATATCACGGAGGTAAGCAAGGATGAGACAGATTCTAAGGGGTAAACCCTCGTCGGGATTTGGGACTTAGCTGACGTTAGAATTTATCCCACCTATTATTAATTATTTGAAAACAACGTGTATCAGTAAGTGAAGGTAAAAAATACAGTGAAAAACGGGGGAACTGGTAGCATCACACAACACATGGTCATCTAGATTAATGGTTCACTTCTTGGAAGTATATAATAACAATAACAGGTACTCAACAATGTAACATTTATGTATTTCAAATGGTACCTCTCAATACCCGTTATAAAAGAAGAATGTCTCCATACAATGTATTCGAACACATTTATGTGTGCGCGCGTGTACGCATACGCACATGTGTGTGTGTGAGTGTGTCTGTGTGTGTTTGAAGTCCTCTATTATATACGACCCTTTTCGTCTTTGCAGACGGTCTTCGCAGCAGTTTCTGACTTCAAGACAGATGCCGAGAGCAGCTCCTCTCATGACTAATCCGTCCGATATTCGATTTACATCTTCGGTCAGAGTGAGCACATATACTCGCCTTCGTTTGTGACTTCATTCGTGTTTTCCTTCCTTTTTTGTCTGTTTGCTTCCCTAATTTCTCTTTGATTTTTTTCAAATTTGGCAGCACCTTTCCTGACGGCTCCCTTCCAGGTCGTTCGATCTTCGGCCACATTTTCCCATAATTTTGCATCGATCCCAAAATCTTTCAGTGTGGTTATGCAGATATCTTTGAAACGTAGTTTTGGTCTACCTCTTTGACGTTTTCCCTCTTTTAGCTCACCATACAGTATCTGCTTTGGGATTCTGCTATCATCCATTCTTTTGACATGTCCTATCCACCTGAGTCGTCTTGTTCTCAGTGTTGCTTGAATTGAGGTGAGCTTTGCTCGTTTGAGAACTTCGTTGTTGGTGATTTTGTCCTGCCATCTGATGTCCATGATTTTCCGCAGGCAGCGAAGATGGAAGCTGTTTAATCTTTTTTCGTGTCTTGTATAGGTGGTCCACGTTTCGCAGCTATACAACAAGTTACTGATGACACAAGCTTGATAAATAAGAATTTTGGTCTTGAGTATCAGCTTTTTGTTGTTCCAAGCTCTCTGAGATAACCTGCCAAAAGTTGTAGCTGCTTTCCCAATTCTGGCGTTTAGTTCTTCATCCAGGGATAGCGATGCTGTTACTGTGGAGCCAAGATAGGTAAACTTTTCAACTGAGTTGATCTTGTTGCCGTTCAATGAAATGTCGGGAGGAGATAGTGTACCTTGTCCGATTACCTCTGTCTTTTTAACACTAATTGTCAAGGAAAAGAGGTCGCATGCATTTGACAATAAGTCCATCATATTTTGCAGTTGTTCGTTGTTTTGGGCTACTACTGCAGCATCGTCTGCAAAGAGGAGTTCACGCAGCATGATTTCTCGAGTCTTTGTTTTTGCTTTTAACCTGGCCAAGTTGAACAGAGACCCATCTGATCTTGTTCGGATGAAAATACCATCTGTGGAGTCTTGAAAAGCGAACTGTAGGAGTGCTGCAAAGTAAATTCCAAATAGAGTTGGTGCCAGTACACATCCTTGTTTTACTCCGGTCTTCACTGCAAATTTACCTGAGATGTTTCCATCAAACTGGGCGCATGCACTCATGTCGTCATGAAAGGAGATGATCAGCTTCAATAGCTGTGGTGGACATCCAGTGGACTTCAGTACAATGTAAAGCGATGGTCTGCTTACGGTGTCGAAGGCTTTTGTCAGATCTATGAAAGCCATGTACAGTGGTTTTCCTTGTTCTCTGCATTTTTCCTGTAGTTGACGGACTGTGAATATCGTATCTGCAGTTGATCGTTCTGCTCTGAATCCGCATTGGGATTCTGGTAAGATTCTTTCAGCGAGCCTGTGTAATCGTTTGAGTATGATTTTGGCGAACGCTTTCCCTGTAATACTCATCAATGATATGCCGCGGTAATTGTTACAATCCCCTTTGTCTCCTTTATTCTTGTAAAGAGTTACAATTTTTGCATTTTTCATATCGGATGGAATTGTTCCAGTTTTCCAGCACACGATTAGTAAGTGGTATAGGTGTGGTAATAGTGTTTCAAGGTTTTCTTTGGTAGCATGTTTAGACTAAACAGTGTTATTTAAGGAGTGACAGACGGTTCAATGTGGTACCAATTAATGGTCCCCTTAGATTGACAAAGCTCTAACTGCCTTCCAACAACTTTTGAGAAATTGATGATTGAACTTTTATGTGCTCATAGCTTTTAGAGGTACAACTTTTTTTTAAAAAACCTTTTAGTAATACCTACAAATTACACACCGAATCCACGTGATATTTTGACACACGGTGGAGACGGCTGGTAGAAGTACTGTGTAGTGTGTAGTTCAGTTCAGTGAAAAAGTGGAGCCAGAACCTTTTCATTCTAAGGGGACTAAATCTTTCTTCGGTTTGTTCTCTCTTTTCTAGTTCGAACCGTCATTGAATGCTTCTTTATCTCTCCAATGATTTTATACCCAGCAGTGATAAACTATCTTACCATAACATAATTATACTGTCCAAAACGAAGTTACAGATATTAACTTTAAATTTATATGCATGACTTATTATACAACAATTATTACGTTAGAAATAATACTAAAGCAACACAGAGTATGTTGATTTAGTAAAAATAGGCCATATCGCACCATTTCTCAGAGGAATCACTGCCTGTCCTAATTCACGAGATTTTTCTATGGAACTCCTCCCCATCATTTTGTTTACTTTGGTCTTTCATTTCGCCATTGAACATTCTGAGATGCCACACCGAAAAGGGGCGCAAATTACTCAGCAGGACCTCTGCATTGAAAACCTAGGGGTGCCCTGCCACCAGTGCTAAGAATTCAACCATTCACTTTTACCGGCCAGGATTTGACTGGATCGAGAGAAATGCATTGCTTTTAGCAATGATAACATCTTCCCATTGAATTCCACATCTCCGAGCTGGAAAATCTAATTACTATATTGATTACTGTGTTTGCTAAAGCCCTCTCACTCTATCATGCAGTCTGAAGATTCGAATTGTGGCCCTGAGCACAAAAAGCCCCCCTCGCCATTTTGGGCGGTAATCGTCCCTGTGTCCAGTTTCTTTGCCCGAGAGTACCACGAGGGGTACAGGATGTGAAGTTGGTGACCCCATGTCCCGAACTTTGCCTCCCTGGGCTTGTATTTCCAACCCATTCACGTCCGTTTCTGGGATGGTCAGGGTCCATTGTTTGAGGGATTTTCGGATGCACAGACACCGGGGGTCAGATGTGGACACAGATGTCCGGCCATCCGCCTGTGTGATTTGAACTCTGAATTTTCATTTCTAACCAGTTTCCTCCACACAGCTTCCAGCAAAAGTTCATAACAAGCCTAACATCTCCAGCTCTTTAATGTGCAATATGCATTAAACAAAATACGCCAGATTGTATAAATTTTACAATTTTACCCATAAATGCGTAAAATCTTAGCGTAAATCTCTGTAAGACAGAAATGCCCCTTATCCCACTCTTGGTACCCTCCTCCTGTATGTGAGCTTCCGAAGTCGGAAAAGGTAGAGTCACCTAAGTTCAGTCTACCCGCTATTCCACTTTATCCTCCCCCCACCGGCCGGGACCCCCTTTTTTTTTAACACCCAGTCTCTTCCCCAATACTGTTTTCGATCCAGATCAGGCTTGCACCCAGAATGCCTATACACCGTACGGTAATCACTCTATGATCAACCTGTTTAGGAAACGAAACTCGCCGGTCTCAGACGTTTGATCCATTGTCGGCAGGGGCGTGGTCAGCAATAAACACGGGCAATCAGCCGTGACACTGTGAATCTCAGGACTGAATTATTGGGTGGACATGCTGGACACGGTAGCCATTGAAACTGTTTCATGAATGAATAAATACGTGACACTGCTCGGCTTGAATTGGATACAATGTCTCCGCAATTTTGTGGCCTCGTATTCTGTACGGTCTGCAGTAGTATCGGTCCAGTACATAAGAGAAAATGAAATGGCTAGACGATGTTTGACCTTCTTCAGAATAGACACAAAGGTCTGCGCCAACTTCCATATAATCAAAGAAGTTGTTGTTTTTTAAAGTTAAACTATATAAACCACCGAAAACAAAGAGAAATTCAGAGAGTTTAACTAAATGCGCTTAGAAATATTCAAAGTGACGTAAAAGCAGGGGCCACAACTTTGACAACCACACCAGTATAACCTCAGCTCTATCATTCTCTTGAATAATCATATCATTTTTTGTGACCTGACCTTTGATACGTGAAATCATGAAAATGAAAGGTCTATGTGGCCAAAAAATAATAAAATTAAGAGAGAGAGAGAGAAATGTCCATAACTGCGTCCCTATTGAGCGATTTTTTGGGGAGTTCTTTATTTGGGTGAATTAACCCTATAGTGCCTGGTGTATCATACTTCGCAAACCTCTCCTGGTGCGAAATGTTCTACATTTTTGGACAATTTCTAATAATAATAAAATATATCATTTCATTACTTTGCTTGAAAACACAGTCTTTCTTTCTTTCTTTCCTTTTTCCATTCATTTAAAATAAATATTTTGTAGGTTTCAAAATTCGTGGACATCCCACAATATGTCTGGGCACTAGAGGGCTAAATGCTTTTTTTCGGGGGGTGGGAGGAGCGGTGATTTTGGGGGGGGGGGGTGTGTGGTGGTTGTCGTGGATTGTACTGTGAGCTAAAAGAGAAACGAATCCCTAATAATTATTTAAAGCAAAGAAACCAACTTCAATAATATACGTTTTTGTTCGGATATCTTTCCCCTTTGATGCAGCTACCTGCACTCCTAAACGTTTCCAAACTATGTCAGGCAGAATTCGGAAATCCCCTAGAACTGTCGGAACCAGAAGTACAACATGCTGGTTTTCTCCTACCAAAAGACAGTTTTCATGCCGTGCATATGTGAGCACGCCGGGGCATTCCACAGGGCCTTCCATGAATGAATACGAAAACCAATTCAAGGGTCTTTTCATTCAGTCTACACTGACCGCTTCCAGCAAATCACAACGAAGTAATTATATACAATTTCTTCTGATGATAACTCTTCAGCCTTGCGGAATTCATCTTTTCCAGTATTCCACCATTTTGTTTTTTCTTTTCTCCCCGAACATCGCAATCATGAACAATTATCTCCGAACCTAATTTTCTTTGAGAGAAAATAAGGTGGTATTTTCGTGAATTTCCTCTCTTTCTCTAGCTTATCGTTTCATCTAAGGTTTTGCATTCAGGCAGGTATGCCTTTGTACCTGCTATTTTCTTCCTTCCAGTCATAGAACGGAGGAAAAAGGCGGCTCCTTTGAAGAAATCGTACCAGAAATCCTAGATCCGGTGTCGGATGGCTGAGGCAGACATCAGAAATAAAGACGCACATGCAGGTTGAGCTGATAGTCACCTGCTGGATCACACAAGTCTCTTCAAAGTCCACGATGGTTCGGCGCCCTATTGAAGCCCCTATCTATTTCATCACAATTTACTCATATTGAGGGCCGTAAGCCAATATACCTGGTAGGGACGCCGCATCTTCTCCTTTTATTTGTTTAATATTATTATTAGTACGCTCAAACTGTAGTGTGGCTGGCCGTATATTCAGACTTCGTTATCAGTTAGAAGGGGGGGGGGGGGAGGGTTGAAGAAAGAGTGTTTGATAAGAATGAAGAAGAAACGCTGCTCAGATTATGCGAGTTCACAGAGAATTATCAAAAAAGGGTCCTCATTGCCGTAAGTGGACGGCCTTGCCGCTGCCAAAGAGGCCATGTGGACCGAAGATAGGTCATGATCCCGCAAGACCCCACATCTACTTTATCAAAATTTACTCGTGCCACTAGGACAGCTAAAAGACTGGAAGGATGTATCGTGAACCGTTGGCTATTTGGCCACTCGGCAACGGTCTCGATGTATTCATTGACAGACCACGAGCCCTCCTGCTACCTGCGGGTTATATGGTGGCCACTACAAAGCATGTTGCTAGGTTTCGTCCACCAGGGGGTCTCATAGGGGCTAATGGCCACAAAGGGTCACTGTGTATGCCGAACAAATAGGACTTCGTGTCCCGTTTCCAGACTGACTCTGCGGGTATCCGCCATCATTCCGTGCCCTCTGACAGTGAAATTTCCTTACCAACGGTTATTCACCCTCGCCATACTTGGACACATGAAGGCGGGGAGACGGGAAAGGCTGCCATGTTAATACTTTGCTCAATAATTGTCATTGCTCTTAAACTAGAGTGGACCCAACAAACTTTGAAGAGGAGTTCATTCCCAGATCGAGAGAATAAGCAAGGGTGAAGAATGCCACGAGGGAGTAGATTGACGGCTGTTGAAAAATATTTGTGTTTCTTTAACCGGGGGTGGGCGGTCAGCTTGTTTAAACAAATGCGATAGACAAGGCTAGTAGAAAAGAGAGCGCTGGGGGGGGGGGGGAGATCTCGTGACAGCAAAGAAAGCGATTGTGCTATCCAATTTCCCGCCCTAAAACTGGCTGTTAGGTCAATGGCGCACTGAGTCAATTCTGTTTTGCGTCAGTTTTGACTCAGTGCATCAGTGCGCGGGGTCCTTCTTTCCGCAGAGCTGACTCAAGACAGTTTTGACGCGCCCCAAGTAGTGAGACAGACATATATTGGTGTCGTCGGTGCACGAGATCTCGTTAGTTACCATTTCACACTAAAACCGAGACAAAACAGACTTTGACTCGTTGCACCACCAGCCCAACTGACATATCACTGCAGTCGTGACCAGCTCGGATATGGAGTTTAAACTTTATACGAGAATTACCATAACTGCACTTTCCCGCTCCATGAGCTTTTGCGCGAAGCTGGGTTTCCATGTGTACGGAAAAGGAAATGTCAAAAAAACCTTCAAGTGGTGAAACAGAAAGAATGTTTTGATGGTCGGTTCCGTACACATGGAAACACTCTTTCTTTTTACACCTTCGTGGATTTTGCCGTTTCCGTTTACCGTTTCCGTTTCCGTACATATGAAAACCCAGCTTGGGCATGACACTTCTTAAGTTCCTGGTTTTCTCTAACAAGATTTTAATCCCCTTTCAAAATTGAACACGTTCTGGTCCTCTGTGCCACTCTGTCTTCGCTGATCATGTTAACATGGCTCGAACAGTTTCTAACAAACCTGCCACACTCGGAGCATAAAGTGACTCATTCACTATTGTTGAGTTTGAGTTTGGGTTTAACGGCGGGTCAACACGCTAACGGCCATTTTGCGCCTTTGACTTTTTTTCATTTTTTTTTTTTCATCTTACCCTGGGCTAGCTCTCGGCCCTCATGGTCTTATAAATATTCGAAACTTTCTCATTTTTTTTTTCTGCTTATTATTATTTCTCCTGGAAATGCGTGTTTTCTAAAGACACCCCCCCCCCCACCTCCCTCCCCCCGTTCGTTATCACTGCATTGCATTTGAAGGAAATGATATAATATGTAATACAAAACATAAGGAAGTCGCCTATTGATAACAACTTCCGGTAGAATATAGGTTGTCTGCATGATATGCAACTTGCCCTTTGTTCGCATGGAGCCTGGGAATACGCTATTTTCACGGTATCAGAGACTGACAAGTGGAGTTTATTGGCTCACATGCGTGCCCTACATCTGGTTGTGCGTATATTATCTCATTGAAATAGGAACCGTCATCTTTTTTTTTTCTTCTAAAGACATGTTATTATGACCGGCCAGCCATTGTAATTCCGAAATGGGGCCATCTGTAAAGTACGTACATTCATGTCGGGGGGAGGGGGGGGGATGAGGGGTGTCCCCAGTGTGGGGGGGGGGGAGGGGGGAATGCGGGGTGTCCCCAGCGCACGATGAGCGTACAGTAGGGAAAATGTGCAAAGTGCCTTTTAACTCAATAGCCTATCAAACCCGAGGCACAACAGACTTGATGCAATGCGCTATGGGTCAGGGCAGCAGCACACACAGTTAAGCTGGGTTTTCATGTGTACGGAAACGGAAACATAAAAAAATCCATCAGGTAGTAAAACTACAGAGCGTTTCCACGGGCACGGAAACGGCGTTAGTGTACAAATGAGAATATTCTTGCTATTTCACCACTTGGAGGATTTTTTGACGTTCTAGTAGCCGTTTCCGTTTCCGCATACACGAAAACCCAGCTTAAAACGTCATTAGCTGCTGGTGATGGTCGGCGCTTCTAAATTCTGGTAGGGTTTCCTTCCTTCTGTCCTACAATTCTATTATATTCTGTCTATCGTCTTACTTTCTTCCCAGCACAAAGTGACCGTTACCGCGCCGTCGTGCTGTCTCCAAGCCCAAAACTGAAACTCAAAACGTCCTTAGCTTGGTATCGGAGATTCCCTGACATCGTGGCTATTTCAATGAATCTCTGGTCATCTCCCGATTGTCTTGTAGAAGAGCTTCCACTTAAAAGAACCCCCCCCCCCCAACACACACACAAAACATAAAAACTCGCAGCAAAAAAATGCCCCAAAGTTCCTGATTTAACTAAAGCCGCGTGCTTCCGAACAGCCAACAGGCCATTTACTTTAATTAAGAAATTGGTATGACCAATCGTATTACTGGCTCCCTAAACTTGTAACAATCAGCTATATCAAATGGCCAACGCAAAGTTAGAAGCCGCAATTTTAAGATCCGGGCCAACATTGTACTCAAGAAATCAACAAATCACATACACGTTTAGTGGCTGAGAGACTCACTCACCACGACAGAAAAAGCACACAAGGAAACATGCAAGGCAAACAGACAGACGGATACGTACACGGTAAACACAGAGAGAGAGAGAGAGAGAGAGAGAGATAGACAGACAGACAGACAGACAGAGACAGAGAGACAGAAACAGAGATAAATTGAAACTCTAGGCAGACCGTGACTCCAAGAGATCTTCAGAGGAAGGGAACCCCTGTCAAGCGAATGTTTCGGCCCTCGATTTCTTGTCCACTATACTACGTGGCCTCGAAAAACCCAGGCCACGAATCTCGGTGCTTCATTGCAGTTTTTGAATATATTAGCGCTAGCGTTCGAACCTTTGGACATTACTCACCCATTTGTCACCCGACACACGCTCATTGTATCAGTCATCATACGGCATCCCCGCGTTTGCCATATGTTAAACTGCATAGAGCAATTCAATACGACCTTTGATGAAGCTTTGAAGATTGGGGATGAAAGGCACGTATTTAATTACTCATTCCCCATCACTGCACAAATCCAGTGGTTTGTGTATGTGATACGGCAGTAAATCAGTTTTTATGTCGTTATCCTAGTTTATAACGAAACATGCACCACTTCCATCCCCATCCCCCAACCGCCCAATTCCCCCCTCCCTCACAGACACACACACACCTTCCCCCTTTTCCGGTGTTTACATGCTGTTTGGCATTCTGTTACACCCATAATTGAGAGAAATGTGTAGTGAAGCGGTAAAGCATAACTGTGCATGCTTGCTTCTAAATGAATGAATCAGTGAGTGTATAAAAAAAAAAAAAGACGATTTGTATGAGAGATCACAAAATACCTTTTTGTATGTGTGTATGGCTGGTTATATAAGTATAATCACTAGAATATGAAAATTTGTATAATCTGAAATTCGATATTAAACGTTTGCGGCTTTAGTATCATGATAAGGAGTTGGAATAAACTGGAACTGGGAAACAGCTTGATGAATGCCTCAGAGCATTTCAAACAATCGTCAAAATGTACATTTGTTATACCTCTTCTACATATTAAAACATCTGCAGTTTTTCAGAAAATGGAGCAAAAATAAACAAAAACTAAAGTCGCGTTCTGTCTGCATCACGATTGATATACAAAGGTCCATATTATTTATGCCACAGTGTCATCATTCGAACAATTCTTAACAATAAAAAAAAAGCTACCTTGAAAATCGGTATTCACTGAGGTATATGTCCATAACTCCGTATGTGCATCATCCATTCTATATCCCTTCCGCAACACTTTATAAAGTGTCCTTGAAATAGGGATTCAGGAAACCCTCGACCTGCGCTCGGTTGTGTCGAACGCAATAATGAAATGGCCGAGTTGCGGCTGCTTTACAAGAGAGAAAATTGCATTATCCTCGTGTTCGGCAAGGTAAATGGTGACAATTTCCTTGTCAGTTCAGTCTGTCCACTCACTCGTCCGCACACACATAGGCACATAAATTTAACTGATTATATTGAACCCTGAATACCGGAAGATGAAATTCAAAATGTCAAATCCTGTTAATATCGGGAACAGTATGAAATTCAAACTGCACATCATCATGGGAAGACAGGTAGAGATCATGAATCATTCATGATATGCGCTGCGCTAGGTCAAGGCTCCGTCTTTGATGTTGGTGAGTAGAACACGTGGCGTTGTATGAACATATGGTTGTGTATAATTATGTACATGTGTGTTTGGTATTGAGCGAAAGGTGTGAAGCGGCAGAGAGAGACAGACAGACAGACAGAGGGACGGAGAGAGACAGAGAGAGAGAGACTCTGTCATACGAGACAGGAATAGAGGGTGGGGGATGTGAGAGGGAGAGAAAGACAGACAGATAGAGAGATGGAGGCAGAGAGCAAAGAGAGAGAGAGATGGGGACAGCGAGCAAGGAGAGGGAAAAAATGGGGACAGAGGACACAGAGAGAGAGAGAGAGAGAAACAAAGAGAGAGATGGCGACAGAGAGCAAAGAGAGAGAGAGAGAAAGAGAGGGAGAGAGAAGGGGGAGGGGAGGTTTCACTCTACGGCATGTCAACGTCTCACACAGATGGTGCCACCGACAATCTGTAATTGTCCATTTTCAAAACAGTCGGCAGCTTTTTGAGACCAGTTTAGGGATTTCGATCGCCTGATTACTGAAGTAAATTACAGCTATGTACTAACAATAAAGAACACTTGAGAGCTATATTGTGTTCTTCTCTACCAAAGTCGTTGTACACAGCAGCTGTAAGAAGTATCATTGCCTTTACGCCCTGACCTTAGGATCAATTATCCCCATTCTGCTGCAAATCGAAGACCTTCGGATTGGCTAAATATGAAATCTCGTGTATGCAGGAACACGAGGCAGATCACGAGACTTCGTAGCTCTCAAAAACCCTCAACAGGTTGTGGTTTCACTGCATTTTTGGCACATTTTTCGCATCTTTGAAGCTCGCCAAGATAAATAGCTTCCCGGATAATGAACTATCCTTCCAAAGAGCCAACAATATCATTTACACCAACCTTGAAAGTGCACTTTTTTCTTCTTGTCTTGGAAACGGTGAGCACGCAATGTGGAAACAGAGTAATATAGAAATTTCTCTTTTCAAGTGACAATTATTGAGACATTCACCAGTCTCAGTGCAGTTTGTTATGATTCATTTTCAAAAGGCTTAATTGTTACTTGTACCTACGGCCCTCAAGCGTTTTGCACTAGGGGCGCGTACGTATGCGTACCTATCCCTAACCCCGTCCTTATCCTCAACCCTAAATCTTATCGAATCTCCAATCCTGCCACCTACACTTTCAACTGAAAGACAAGAGGAAAACCAAAAGAAAATCTGAAAGAATAATTAAGTAAGGTTGTTGTTAAGAGTATTTCGGGAGGTGGGCGGTGGGGGGGGGGGGGTGGGGAACGTCTCTAGCTGTGAAGTCACAAAAGGCTTTAAAATACGTACCCCCTGCGCAAAAAAACTTGGGGGATGTATGTACTTGTAACAACATGTATTCATTTAAAATTACTGTACTAAAGTAAGAAGTTCCTACAATGTTAGAGATACAATCGAAGAAGTTAGTTCAAGACCGGGATTAAGTCACATTTTGAGTCATTTCGAGAAAAAGTCAAAAAATGTTGGGCTTGATCTTGTTCTTGCATTGGCTTTGCCCACTTTCAAATCAAACTTTCTCAGCGCTGGTTAACCGTAGAGAGATATGGCTGTGTGCGTGTGTGATTGACTGATTGATTGCATGAGTGAGTGAGTGAGTGAGTGAGTGAGTGAGTGAGTGAGTGAGCGAGCGAGTGAGTGAGTGAGTGAGTGAGTGAGTGAGTGAGTGAGTGAGCGAGTGAGTGAGTGAGTGAGCGAGTGAGTGAGTGAGTGAGTGAGTGAGTGAGTGAGTGAGTGAGTGAGTGAGTGAGTGAGTGAGCGAGTGAGTGAGTGAGTGTGTGAGTGAGTGAGTGAAAGAGGCAGTGAGTTAGTGCACCGAAAACTGCTTTCTTTTCAAGCTAAAGTGTCTCTCTCTAAATAGATTTTACATTTACCAAAGGCATTACATGTATTACATACTTCCACTAGTTAATACTTCCATATTTGCGTACAGCATCTCCCTCCCCCCCCCCTCCCCCACCCCAACTCTCCCGGATGTGTTGTTACAGAATCATCTCAATATTATGTCTCTGGTTTTTATTTGTATTTGTATTCTTGTATTCTCTTCAATCCCATTTGGGAAATTTGCCTTAGTGTCATTGCAGCCCAGCTGTTTTTTTTTTTTTTTTTAAACTTTACCCGCTTTTACCTGTTCAGTCTTCTCTTCCCGATTTCCAACTGCAAAGGTATCTCTAACGCCCGCAACGTGCACATGGACCCTCAGAATTTTTCGTCCTTGTTCGAGAAGACTAGGTGCTCGATTCTATCTACCATAGGATCAAGGACGGGAAAACATGAGAAAAATCCAAAAATTACAACATGCCTGCACCGACGACCAGGAATCGAACCCGGTACTTTCGGCTTGAAAGGCGGGCACCTTGCCTCTAGCTAGACCAAGATTATAAGACCTAGCAGTGAAATCGTTCGTGTCTCTTTGGCTTTGAAAAATCATTCCTGGATCAGAAAATTCCAGAAATAACTTTCCGCACCAGTCAACCATCAATTAAAGAGACACAGCTGTTCAAAGAATGTACAGTGTAATGTTTTGACTTTTTTTTTTTCATTTTCTCCCTCTCTCTCTCTCTCTCTCTCTCTCTCTCTCTCTCTCTCTCTCTCTCTCTCTCTCTCTCTCTCTCTCTCTCTCTCTCTCTCTCTCTCTCTCTCTCTCTCCCTCGTTCTTTCTCGTTTTTCCTCTCCTTTGATATAAGGTGAAATGATTAAAAATGTACCTCAAAAATCATGTAAGCAAATGTGTGCCAAGATCATTTGGCAAAAGAAGTGCCTTCTACAGCGATCCCGCGAAAAAAATTTGGAAGAGGATTCTTGTTAAACTTGGCATGGGTTCAGGTGAGCATATTTCTGTCCATGGTCTTACGTAAAGAAATTCCACGGGCAACCAAAGGCTATTCTGTCGGGCTGCGGAAAAGGGCGGTATATATGGCGATTTCTGTCAAATTCAGTTCATAATATCATTTTGTAGAGAGAAATATCGGTCGATCTATCTATCTATCTATCTATCTATCTATCTATCTATCTATCTATCTATCTATCTATCTATCTATCTATCTATCTATCTATCTATCTATCCGTCCGACCGCCTATCTATCTATCTATCTGTCTATTTATCTATCTATCTATCTATCTATCTATCTATCTATCTATCTATCTATCTATCTATCTATCTATCTATCTATCTATCTATCTATCTATCTATCTATCTATCTATCTATCTATCTATCTATCTATCTATCTGTCTGTCTGTCTGTCTGCCTGTCTGTGTGTCTCTATCTATCTATCTATCTATCTATCTATCTATCTATCTATCTATCTATCTATCTATCTATCTATCTATCTATCTATCTATCTATCCATCTATCTATCTGTCCGTCCGTCCGTCCGTTCGCCTATCTCTATCCATCCATCTATCTATCTATCTATCTATCTATCTATCTATCTATCTATCTATCTATCTATCTATCTATCTATCTATCTATCTATCTATCTATCTATCTATCTATCTATCTATCTATCTATTTGGGCTGTAATTTTTGTAGTACTTGGTAGTTTCTTCTGGTCACCACAAAAGACAAACCTGAAAGGTTTTCTGCGTCACCTGTACAATTTTGTGTTTGGTACGTTCAGTCTTTTCTCACAGAACGGCACTGTTGGGGGATAAACAGAGGAAATGATAAAGAAATTCTCGTGTCTGTCTCGTGTAGACTCCGGGTGAAACACGGATATGTTTGGCGTCACAACTTTCCGAAGATATCTTGGTTTCATTGTGGGGTATAATAAGTCAAAGTGATCTTGATATGTAATTGATTTTGGACGACGATGATTATGACGATGGTGGTGATGATGACGAGGAAGTATTACGCCTGGATAAGGTATGACATTACTCAATATATTATTGGCCGTTTATGTTACCTTGATACTTATCAGTAAACACTATTCAATCATTTTTAATCCAGTACATGGTTTTCATCTCTCGTGTGACTATTCTCAATATGATGGTGGTGGTGATAATAATGATGATGATGAAGCTGATAATGATGATGATGATGAAGATGATAATGGCGATGAAGACAGTATCAGCCCTGACTGGAAGTGATCGGGAAGAGTAGAGTTGGAAAGTTGGGCAGAGTGGTGTTGTGAGATGGGGAGGTCTGGCCAGAAAGCGTTCTGACGCGGATGTGGTCGACCATGTTGAAAATGGAAGTGATGTTGATGTTCACGATGATGATGATGATAATGATAACAAAAGCAGTGAGCAGACACGCAATGGTTACGATGGTTAAATATGTTGATGAAGATGATGGTGATGGTGGCACAAGTGGCAATGGATGATGATGATTATGATGATGATGATAGATAGATAACAATAACAACAAACATAAATATGGTCATGAGATTTTCGTTCTTGACGATTATGCTAGGGGATACCGATGATGTCGGTAGCGGTGGTGGAAGTGGCGATGTAGGTGTTGTGCATTGATGATGACGGTGGTGCTTTTGTTGGGACAATGGGGTGGGGGAGGGGGGGGTGACAAGTACCAAACGATTTGTAGAAATACAAACAAAAAACAAAAACATGAAATATCTGAGCAGCATTCTCCTTCTTCCATTACTTCATCGACCGTAACAGCAATCTCTACAGGAAACTGTTGTACAATGCCTTGGTGTTTGAATGGAAAGTCTTCAATTCGAAATCAAGGCCACAGCACTTGGGCGCTGCATTTTGAAGGTCAGTACTTGCACTACCATTTCCGTTCCCTTGGCACATGTCCCTTATCAAACTTTGGCTGATTCTCTGTTGGTAAAGTGGTGGGGTTTTCGCAAAATTCAAAGCTATTCTTATTAACCCATTGACTACTGATACCGTGAAAGCTACATTTTCTCAAATTCAGTTTATTCTGAAATCCACTTATTTCAGTTATTTTCAATGGGTAAATATGAATCTAAATTAGGGTATTAATCTTCCTTCAAAGGCTAGTCATGGAGGACCATAACCTGAAACTGGTGGAGCAGTATAGAGTTAACAGTAATGTTGTTTCCGTATTGAAAGGGTCGAAAGACATTTATAACTAAAACCATTTGGATTTTCAAAGACGGTACAAAGTTACTGCTAGCATTTGAAAAACAGACAAATACGAAGGTAGGTAAATCGTAAGTCCATTGCCTAAAACAATGATTTCTTGTGCGGATGTTTCCCTGTAACGTTTTTAAATAATGATATAAAAAGTCCACCGTTTAACGAACTTTTCCGAAACAGTGCACTCCTGACTCCCTCCTGGATACATGGCTGTTTTCGAGGCAAGGCATATGTTTGCAGCCTGTTTCCTTCTCGGCCTTTGAAGTGTCTCCTTTTTATCCCCTAATTGAATTTGAGAAAACTCCCTCGCAATGTCCTTGTGTAAGATGATTATTTTGGGTGATGCTCTTCCAGTGCCTCGTGAATCAGGCTCGTTTATTCGGTATTTACCTGGAGCGGGTTATCGCTCTCTATCTAAACTTCGTAGATAAGTTGGAAGACATAAAACTGAACTCTGCCTTTGACTGCAATTTTTGTTTATTTACTTAAATTTCCTCTAGGCAAAGATGTTTACAAGCTCGGCAGTTGAATTTGAATGCTGAATGTTGAGTTTTCAACAGCGGTATGGGAAAAAAACGCCTGCGACGTGACTACTGAACCAGCAATAATTTCTCCATGTTATCATTGCATATTTTCTTTAAAATTGAAAAGAAAGCAAACAACGTAATTATGTTTTTATTATGGCAGCAGAGGTGAACTTTTTTTTGTTCAGACCTGTATGCGGGGTGAACCAACTAGCAGACATGTCTATTTTTCTTTAATTTTAAAGACATGTATCAACTATCACATTCTTATCATGGCGCTAAAGTGAGAACAGATAGCACATAAAACCTCGTGGCTAGGAAACTGGGCGTTCTGCCCCTAGTTTTGACAATCGATGTTGTTCATTCTTGAATATCATCTAGTTACGATTTACCCATTTTCCTAGAGTAGAATCAAAATGTAGGACAGGAAATTTCGTTCTTAGCTTCGTCTCTCGCGGCGATTTATTCCCGTCTTATGACTCGCCGCCAGCTCGGCTAGTAATGATAATATAGAGAGATTAGTACCAGTTCAGTAGTAAAGCTGTAGGCGAGTATTCTATTCCGTCCACTGAAATAGGTAGGTGTGATTGTTTTTCAAAGGATGAAATTATTGAAAATGGGGCAGGACAAGTTTTTCTGTCGCGGGTGGTGTCATTAGGGCATTCGGGAGAGGAGAATGCTGTCAGATAGACACAATGAAAATTATGTACTCACCACGCCATTGCAAAGGCTAATGGCCACGTTTGAGCCCACTCTGTGCTCCAGAACTGTCCCAGAAAAATAACAATCCAAATCTTGATCATGAACTTCTTCCAGCCAAGAGGAATTACCTTGTACCCTCTGTATGACAAACCCAGGGGAAAGAAACTCTGAGACCGGTGTCAAGGCAAGAGTTATGTCTTTGAATAGTTCAGGGGCGCTAACTGACAACAACAAGGGTGGTGACCCATCGTTTTCATCGTCGTAGTCAAGCCGACGGGACTTTCGACTCTTTTTGTTGTCTTTTCCCCAGCGCCCCTCTACATAACGGCCACCTGAACCTAGACCAACGCTATCATTGGTTGATACATGAGCAGCCGTGTCCGGCATTCCATTACGACTCGTTTTCCAAGGACGATCGTCTCCAGGGTCAGGGTCACTCGGGCCACTTTCCAGAAGCCCCGGCTTTGATCCGTTCCGTCTGTCGTAAACGAAATAGCCGACATTCTGGTCCGGGCCCGACGTTCGTGTGAGCAATGTAGAACTTTGGGATGAATCTGGTGAGTGTGGCCCTCCGTGCTTCCATGTGGAACCTGGTGAAATTCACAGAAAGAAAAACGTTTGTAATACGTGTGTCTGTTTGTCTAGAGTCTAGAATAGTGTGTGTGACAATAGCAGGAGGCTTTGACAAAGAAGATATGCTCAGATGAGGTAAGGGTCAAGAAAATAAACAAAGTTAATGTCAATGTTCAGGTAAGGTTGAAACTGGTAAACTCAAATAATCAGGCCGTAAAACAATGTTTTAACCCTCGCCTCATCCTCAGTTTTTAAGGCGGTCCGGGTTCCCATCTTCTTGTCCAGCGCTTTAAGATTTTAAGCAATCTCGGATTGATCTCTGACTTAAGATGACCTTGAATTATTTCGAGCCGCTAGCCCTTCAAAACAGCAATATCTTCCGGACGTAAACAAAAACGATTTGGAACATGGAATTACACACTATCTGTCTCTCCTCATTGCACTTAGATTTATACAAACATATAAACACACACACACTCTCTCACACACACACACACACACACACACACACCACTCGAGAGAGGGGGTAAAACTGAGCACAGTTACTGACTGATTCAGACCAGAATAAAAAATGTCTGGCTGGGCGGATAAAATGACCTTGGACCATATTTGCTGGTTGCTTGAGTGGTTGGATTGGTCGGTAGGTCAGTTTCTCGGGCTCTCGATCGGTCGGGTAGTCAATTGATTGGTTGACTCGCTGATCGATCTCATTCTTCAAAGATTCGTTCAATATAACTTTGATTGATTTGGTTAATTAGTTGGTTGTTTCAATATCCTAGTATCCGATACAGTTTGGATACGCCTATATTATCTACAGATCGACTTTGATACTTCTTGCACATTGGGAGACTAAGCCGATCGAATTACCTCTGAAGACCAAAGACTTCTCTCAGTTGTAGGGGGATTGAAACCGTTGACGGAGATTCTCATAAGCAGTGGGGCCCGAACAGTAAGGTATCGTATCCGTGTTGGTGTATCCAGGCCCCCTGCATACCGCTGCATTGTTCTGTCTAAGACACGTGTGCTTTTCTTTGATTGTTTAGGCTCTGGAACCGACCCAATCCGACACTGAGCATTGCCCAGTGCCAGGTGTACGGAGAATCTCTACAAACCCACGACTTTCTTTTCACGAGTACACGAGTTAGAGGAGTTAGGACACCAAAAGAATGCATTACAACGAGTCAGCAGTTTTTGAACATTATTTTTTTTGCCTACATTGTTTACTTGCTGTCAGTATTACCTTGATGAGTTATGAAGCGACAGGTTAAACAAAAACGTGGGGTTGGGGTCGGGCGAATATTCTGACGATGTACGAGGTATTTGAATTTACTTCAGTATAGAATTTACCTTGCAATTAAGAAGTGCTGAAACCTTTTCTTGGGAGGGCCAGACTATAGGAGCTAGCAGCAATAGGACCATCTCATCACCCCCCGCCCCCCTCCCGCCATGAAAAAAAAACGTGAAAGGCACAAAGTGGCCGTCATCGAAGTACCGTTAAACCCAAAACTCAAACTCAAACTCAAACTACGGGAGAGCAAAGAGAACCGCCGTCAAACAAGTAATTGTTTCTGCCCTTAGCTTCCATGCACTCTATGGAGCCCGGGCAACACTCAGGTCATCAGTTTGGGTATTGTCATGCAGTCTCCAATAAATGCAGCTGCTGCATTCATGTCTCTGAGCTTTGGACGCCCATGTATTTAACATCAACTCCATGGCAACTTCATCGGCCAAGAGATGCAGAAAAACTGTATATATAAACAAAAAAAAAGTACAAATTTCACTCTTCGTGTGTCCAGACACTGCTATCTCAGTTCTGCCTTTGGGTTTCACGTTATGTGCTTATACGAGGAGACTTCACATATACATGCACATCAATCTGGATTCCTACTGGACATAGCCTGCGTAGCAGTACTAAACCCTAGACAGTTCCAAGAAATTCTTGCTTTCCTGGGGGCGAGGCGCCCAAAAACTGCTTAGCTTAATGAACCTTGGGTTTAAGGTTTAATATGGACAGGGAAAATTGTTAACACTTGAAGCTGAATAACATCATCTTTGTTTCAAATCTTATCATAAGTTACCCTTAGGGGGGTATCATACTAAGCCCCGAACGTCACAGGTGGCTCCTGGCAGACCAGAAACGCACACCATAATTTTCTACATTTTCTTAGTGATTCCGGGAAGATCATATCCTACTAAGGTCGGTGAGTCAGACACAGTCAACTTGTGCCATTATTTCTTGTGTGTACGTTTTGCTGGCAGCAACTGGCTGTGTCGTTCTGGGCTTAGTAAGATTATAGCCCCAACCCCCCCCCCCCCACCCCCCATTTTATGGTGCTTTTGCTATTTCAACGTGGAAGTTGATGTTATTTTGAGCTGTCATTTTTCAAAGTTTCTCATACTTCTTCGCACCAAAGTCTGTGAACCTGGGATAAAACGGTGTGATAGGAATTCTAGGACAAATTAAATAAGGCACACTGCTCGCTTTCTCACAGAGCCTTCGACATAAACACGTCATTTTCTCCCTTATGCCAGATACACTGCGCATATTTCAGGTGACCCACGAAGCCTTTGCTATTTCTTTTTGTAGTATTTCTTTTCCTTTTGCCGGAGAATGATGCCGAGGTAATTAATTCTGGTCTCATCTCGTGTGAACAAATTCTGTTGGAGGCTGAGAAAACGTTCAACGGAGAAACATGGCTTCGAGGGCCATAAACATTGACATAAACTATACACATGTCTGTTTAAAGTCTGATGCTACAGGGTTAAGGTGTACTTGACAACTACACACGGGTCGCTTTCAAAGAGTAGTTACAGCATTGACATGTTGAGTGTAGCGACAATGGACAATAGGAAAAGTGAAGCGATCCAATAACTCTGAAAGGTAGTCAGTCAATAGAAAACGTAAACACGAGATCTAGTTTCTGACTAATTAATGTATAAAGATAAGATAAGAGTCACTTTATTAACCCATAAGGGAGTTCTCTTTTACAGGCCGTTTAAGGGCACATACATGGAATACACATCTTATGTATCATTACATAAACATATATCATAACTCAACAACATAAAGTGACATGGTGAGGAACCTTAGTGAAATATGACACACTTCTAGATCTAGTGAAAGTGTCTTGCTGAGGCGAATTGCGGAGGGCATTAAGCGATCTTTTGTATCCTTTTCTGTTTGCTTTCATGTGTATTATTCTGTTGCTTTTGTATGATCTAGAAATTTGATGAAACAGGAGATGGCGACTGTCCTTTAAGATGGATATGAATCTCTTTACACAAGCACTTGAGTACACAGGGTCAAAACTGAAATATGTCGTGTCTGTCATGTTGCATGGTGTCTTGCTGATTGTGTTCTTAAGTTTTGTCCTTGTCACTTTCTCTAGCATTTGCTTCTCCACGATGTAATACAAAGTACAATAATAATATATTCTTAACATAATGTGTTAGGATCCCTGGCGTGTACACCCTGTTGGACTAACATCAGTTTCTCTGCTCGTGAGAGCGGATGGTGTTGCATGCTTCTCTGAGTGGTGTACTCGTAAACATATTAATATATGTAGCTGTCGTTATATGTACGTACGGACCCCAAGCGTTTTGCCCTAGGGGCGCCTATGTATTCCTAACCCCATCCTTATCCCCAACCCTAAATCTTATCGAATCCCTAATTCTGCACCCTTACCCTTTCAACCAAAAAAACAGGAGGAACAAAAAAGAAAATCTGAAAGAATAGTTAATTAAGGTTGTTGTCAGGAGTATTTTGGGAGGACTTCGGGAGGAACTTTCTAGTTCTGGAGTCGCAAAAGGCTTTAAAATACTAACCCCTAGCGCAAAAACGTGGGGGGGGGGGGCGTACAGACTTGTAACAATAGTCTTTCTAAAGACATTCCAGTATCTTGCTCTATGCAGTCATAAAAGAACTGATCACTACGGCCATGCTAGGCAGGAGCCGTCTTAACATCATTATCGGCCCCTGGGCAAAACAATAAGCCGCGGCCCACTGTTTCACAAACCAATGTAAATTTGCCTGCATGGGGCGCCTTAAACCCTTGGGCTCTGGTACCAGAGAAGTTTTGACCAATCAGATTTCCTGTAGCTCAATTAGTGCTTTTGTCCACAGCTTCCGCTCCGCTATTTTTACGGAAAAATGATGTATGAAAAACTCTCTGTGCTGCCTCTTTAGCGTTGGGGAGCGGAGCGGAACGGATGCCGTGGACAAGTAGTATACAGAGACAAAGAGTGTTTTACTTTTTCATACGTTATTTTCAGTAAAAATTGCGGAGCGGATGCTGTGGACAAGACCACTTACATCTGTCATCATTATTTTCTTATCATATCTTTGCCAAGATGGCAATGGTATCGACATAATATCTGCCCTATTTTTGTAATGCATATTTAGGGCAGGGCTAAGGATAGGGCTACGGATAAATAGAGGTTTTCGATAACACAGCGTCAGAATTGTCCTTATGTTGATTAAACAAGAAAGTGGTATCCTTACGGTATTCTTCCATTTGTGTGTCTGGTCTGAATACCCCTTTGAGATTAAAATTGCTGTCCTCCCCAATTACTGTCTCCTTGGAGAAAATTGATACAATGGGTGCAATTACATAGAAATTTCAGGACAGGAAATAATCACCTGTATTAAGTATTAAGTATAAAAGTGTAAGATAATTGGTCTGTGGGCAACACTTAATGGGGTTTACTTATCGAATCATCGAACAGTTCAGGTATTCTCAGGTTGTCTTGTGGGGGTTGAACCAAACTTGGCCACCCATAAAGTACGCAGGTACTTTTGATTTCGTAAGAGTGAGAAGGGGAGACAAGAGCAGTAGGAGGAGAAGGAGGCACGTAAGAAGCAGGTGGCTGTAACAATCGCTGAGCCAGATGCGAAGACCTGCAAATGCAGCAACTGTAACAGAGCCTCTGTGGCTCAAGGATCGGGCTGCACAGCCACAGCAGGCGCTGCATCGACCCGAACTGACATACGATCCATTGTCTCTCGAGGCAGAAGGAGGCCAAAAAACAGCCTTCGATTTTGGGAATATCCAGCCATTTCTCTTTCCGGATAAAGGATGCCATGATTGACCATACGTATTTGGTTACATTATTTTGGGAACTACTCGAGCGTCACAAATTGTCAGAACCACTGCTGCTAACTATAGGAATAATAATTATCGGCTCTACGTAGGTCCCAGCCATTTGTTCATTAGACGAATTGCGCTATGTTACGCTTGCCTTCATTGGGGTTGAATACAATATTGTGCTCAGTCGCATTCAATACATGGAACGTTTTGTTACCAATGTGACCAGGGAGAGGTGAAGAATAGATTTTGCAACCAAAGTCTCCGTCTGTGGAATTGTGGGTCTCCGATTGATAAATTACCCTAGCCGTCTTCAATCATTCTCCCTGTCCGGCTACTGGCTTGATAGATGTGTTTCTTTTGGATCTTTTGACCCGGGCCAAATTGTGGCTAAATGTCTCACTGCTTCATATTGGTCAAATGTCCACCCCCGTGTCATTAAGGGCTTGGGTGGACATTGTCATGGTTCTGTGTGGCCTCAATGGGCAATAGGGGCCGCTTACGACATGGGTGTTTTCGATGAAGTAGACCGAGGTTTGACGAGGGAAAGGGTGCGTTGGGGAGTGTGTCAGTAGTGGTTAAAGGTTGGGAGGGGGAGGAGCATGCGAGAAAAAGGAGGAATGATGAATAGGCGATGAATCCATGAAATATCAAACACCACAAAATGCCATCTGAGACCGGTGGATACTGCAGCTGGTAAAAGCGCATGATTTTATTGCTAGTTATAAACCAGCTATAACACACGCAATATCGAAAATGCCTACAGCTTGTCTGGCTGTGAACACCATGCCACGAGAATAGCAGGGGGTGTTTCTAACTTTTTTGTGGCCTAGTGCCACCGCCATCGGTCTGTCAAAAGCATGTCACACATCATACACACATCTTTCACTTCACGCCGATGCTTCGTTTGATATGACGTAACCTTGAACCACTTTCCCTGACTCCCTCTGACTGACAGTTCTGCTTTATCTCTGACCAATGAATTATGATAACGTCACCGTTCCTTAAGAGTAAGACTGCAGTAACTCAAAAATCGAGAAATCGAATTTCATCATAATTATTATTAAGTTCAACTACATTCAAAGCCGCATCGAATGAACCAATTTCCTAAGCTGGAAAATAATCGAATAGCAAAATTTTCACAAATTTATAGTAACTAGACCAGTTGTACTAAAATAAAATAGTTTGTTGGCTTCTCCTGAAAAGTAGACAAAACCGATTACTACAGTTTTAGGGAAGGGTGAGGAATTAGTAAAAGTATTCATCGGTGGATATTTTACTGGTTTCGTTCTTCGGCACAGAAGACCGGCGTCTGAATTTGGCACTAATCATTGTTCCGCCCTTGAAGTTTATGCTGACATTCACCTGTAGGTGACTGACTTGGTCTGCGACGTGGGCGGACCTACTGGAAGTTCTCTCTAAAATCTCTCATCTTTCACAATTTCTCTAATTATTTTTTTTGCTATTTTTCTCTTGGCACTGAATTTTATGTCTGTGAGTTGTTGCTAATTTGTCTATTTATAGACTGTGACATCTGCTAAACAATATAACTACGATTGGGATAGTTAAAGAAAATTGTGGATGGCAGAGTTTCAAATTCTTGTCAGTTTTTGCTCCTTGGTATTTTATAAATGGTGAGCTTTCTTACCTGGCAAGAATAAGCACTCAGCCTGCCAGTTTACATGTAAAGGTAAACAATATGATGATGAAAAAACATGTCACGTGTTGTCTGATCCTAGCAGGCTCGAGAAATGGCTCCGGGGGTCAATGGATGCCCCTCCAGGGGTCCTTAAAGGGTTCAGAAGTCTCGTGGAAGGGCTGATTTCATGTGATTTGTGAACGACCTTCAGCGAGTTTTAGGAAAGGATCCAGAGGTCCTCGGAAAATTGAAAAAAAAATGTCCAAGAGTTTGTAAAAGGGTATTATGAGGTCTATGAAATGGCTTGGTAGGTTTGTGGAAAGGTCTTCAGAGGTTCATGGAACAACCTCCAGAAGGGCTCATGGAAAAACTTTTAAGAGTCCAATGGACGCCTTCGAAATTTTTAGGTCTGTATTTTATGAGTTTCGCTGTCCTTTGGCATTTACAGCTTTTCTTGTTTGTTTGTTTTTTCTTGTTCTTGTTCTGTGTGTGTTTGTGGTAGAGATTGGTTTTTTTTTTAGGATTTTGCCCCGGCAGCGGCGTCGTTCGGCCTGCTCTTCTCGACTTTCAACTGCCAAGGTATCTTTAACGTACGCAGCGTGCACATGGGCCCTCCGAGTTTTTCGTCCTTATCCGAGAAGACAAGGTGTTTGATCCTACCTACCATAGGATCAGGGACAGGAATTTGACGGATCTGTGGCCGGGTTTTAAGGGTCCGCAGCAGAAACACAATGAACAAAGGCATGCGAGCTGATGATCGCTGGCGAGGACAGAGATGTGTGAAGGGAGAAAGACCATCAGTGTCTACCAACAAGGCATAAGATAAAGATGAGCAGAGCACAAACTGGCTTAGCTCTTACGAAAATCTCGGAGTGGTTCGTGATCAGGAAGAGGCTGAGAATTCCCGAACACCAAAGCAGAACTCCACTTGAGGATAAATAAGATGAACTAAGTAACCAATTAGCGTTTTAAGATTGCGCTTGGCAAAAAAACTAGTCTTTCAACCTAGAAGCGATGGCCCTACATTCAAAGAATGTGCATTTTTGGAGAAAAAAAGAATAAATGTGGCAAATTCAGATGGTAAATTAGTAGTTGGGTTATGGACATCAACAACAGGAAACGGTGCTTTTGGCGTTTCTATAAAAGATTCTTTACTGTACATTCATTCTTTTTCACTATACAGCGAGACTGAGTAGACGTTTATACACGATTGTTGTTAGACATTTTTATTTTATTTACCAATATTTCCTCCGTTAGAGAACTTGATTATTTTGAGAAATATCAACAGCAATAGTGTATGTATTGTGACCAAAGCCCTCGACCACTGCTATATTTTCACCAACGGTGTTTGTGAACTTGAGCATGTCTTGTATTGAGTATTGAGTATGCATGGATGGATGGATGGATGAGTGGATGGGTAGGTAGGGGAATGACAGATCGAGGGATGGAAGAATGGAGGGATAGGTGGTGGAATGGATGGATGGATGGATGGACAAAGGACAGATGGATGGATGGATGCATGGATGGATAAAGGTCAGATGGATGTATGGATGGATGGATAAAGGACAGATGGATGGATGGATGGATAAAGGACAGATAGATGGATGGGTGAATAAAGACAGATAGATGGATGGATGGATGGATAAAGGACAGATGGATGGATGGATAAAGGACAGTTGGATGGATGGGTTGATAGAGGACAGATAGATGGATGGGTGGATAGAGGACAGATGGATGGATGGGTGGATAAAGACAGATGGATGGATGGATGGATAAAGGACAGATGGATGGATGGGTGGATAAAGGACAGATGGATGGATGGGTGAATAGATTGGTGGAGGGATGGATGGATGGACGGACAGACAAGTGAAGATCTTAAGCAAAAGAACCTCAGCTTTCAAAATGGCCTTGAAGCTGTTACCACAACTATGCAGAGAAATAAAGAAAACCTCCCTTCTTTCAAACAATCGCTAACAAAACAACAAAAAAAAACCACAATTCACCTCATGTTACACCAAACAGACTCCGGTCTTAAAATCACAGAGATGACTTGAAAAACAAAATAAAAATCCGCCGCTAATTAAAACGATTACTCAACAAGATTTCACAAGCGGAGCCACCGTTTTGGGGATCTTCCGTTAGAGGAGCATCAAGACCCGCGGCGCGAGTGCAGTTTAGTTTTGGCTACTCTCCCAGAGGCCAAAAAAAAAAAAAGTAAATCACCTTGCAGACAAGAATTCATCTGGCACGCAGGCAAGCCAAGGCAAGTCCTGTCTCCTGCACCACCTCTTCCTCTTTCCTCTACTCTTTCCCAGCGCGAGTTCTGTCTTGCGTGTGTGGTGGATTTCAAGCCGGTGTTCGTACGTCACGAGAGGAGGAGGAGAGGGGGGGGGGGGTCATTACAAACCGAGGGCTTTCAACTTTCATTACTACTGGACTCCAGCACGTATTTGTATCATAATGCTTATCATTACCGCCACTTGTCCTTTAGACAAGAGTATAAACTTTGCCACAACCCAGGCCCTTGCCCATGACCGCCAGAGGTGGAGACAGTTGGTGCAACGCTCACTAGTGCACTGTCCCCACGACTCCGGAAGGAATTAAGGGTCCCAGGATACACAGATTGCAAACAGTCTATATATCTTTTACCCCCAAAATACCATGAAAACGTTCTTGAACTTTGTCCCTTGAATACATTCCTGAACTTTGCCCCACGAATATTGTCAAGAACAGTTTAGATTCTGATCTCCCCACCAAGAATGCACACTCTATAAACGTAGGCTAATTTTTCTGTTCTGTGGGTATGGCATAGCAATGGGGAAAATGCGAGGATAAAAATGAAAGGGGAGGAGGGGGGGGGGGAGAAATTGTGTATAAATATTTACCATTCCATAGTGTTTTGTTTAAACTGCTAATGGCGTGAACAGTAAACAATCAGTGCTTCCTTCCACGCGTGCGCCTTATGATATCTTTGGCAAGGGTCAGGCTATCCAGCAATTTTGAAAACCCAGAAACTGGAATCGTGGAGAATAAAAGGGGCAAAGAACTCGGCGGCGGGAAGGAGAGGAAATGCCGACCGGAGTAAGCGGACTTGGATGGCACAGTGACGCGAGTGGCGGCCCATGGAAAGAGCTTGCTGCATCAGCAAAGTCGTGTGATCCCCCCTTTCTGATATCGGCCGAGACGCAGCCCGTATGGATTTCAATTCTCAAACGTAAACACCTGGCTATCCCCCAAGACAGTTAATCTCCGGCCTCAGTAAACACTGGCCCTGGACGATATTTGCAGTTTTCATTTGTCGATGTTAACGAAGCCATTCAGTCAATCTGCAGCGATATTTTTCTCTAATTATATGGGAGCTATTTCAGTATTGGACAACCCTGACAAAGTTGATTCTTTCCTCCAAGAGAACTATTATGATTTCTCGCGGCTTGTATTTCATCCCAAGAATTCAATATCGATACTTAGTTTTCATTAAAAGTTACTGTAGTCTCACGGTTCTTCGTCCTGTCACCGATTGCACACATTTCTTCATTTCCTAGTCAAGAAGCGTTATATTTACAAATTACAATAATCATAAATCGCAAGACGTCCACATACTCCGACAAGAGAGCCCAAAATGAAACGATGTTTCAATTTACCTCGATATTTGTGACAAGATATATCGATATGCCCACCACCTATAAACAGCGGTAGCCACCACAAAAATACTTCTCCTCACGAGTCACTCCATAACAGAAATATAAATACCGGAACACACCAAGCAAGAAGAGGAGGCAATGTGCACCCGAGTTCAATAGGGTAACCAGTTGTACTGTGATTAGGCAGACACGAGGCCAAAGCAACCTGTGATTGGGGTCATGGTCATTATTTTGGTGACGAGAAGAGAACAGATGGTGCTACCACTGAGATGTCGCGTCACCACTGTCTTGTAATGGAAAATCCGTCTCTAGTTCAGGTGATGCTAATGTCACTCCACACCCGGACCGAATTAAAGAAGAAGAAACGTAGTCAGGGGGCTGTGGCGCAGCTAAAAGAGGTCTGACTACATCATCAGTCTTAGTGACTCTGCACACCGGGTGTGCAATTTGCAGGAAGACCATTATGTGCCCAGTGCATCTACTTCGCGGTCATATTCAGAACACAGAAAATAATAAATGATGCAAGAATCAGCTACAGTAATATACAAAACAACAACAACAACAACAACAAAAACAACGAGAGGCGCAAGGTGGCAGTTAAAGTGCCGACGCACCTTTAAACCCCAATTCAAACTCAGATGACGTTCAACGTCCCTACACCACGACTGGTCCTAATGTGGATTTCCCTCACTGAAAGTTGGCGTCAACTTTTGGCAAGCATCGAGCATTCTGTACAAAGTTACAAAGAGATTAAACCCACGGGTTTGAAGACATACCGAAAGCAGTACTGAAAAGCCATAAACAGCTCACGCGTTGATTATCACTTAAAGTACGTAAGCAGGGTGGAATGAGAGGGTGTGAAGAGACTGATAGTCTGTTAAAGAGAATTTCGTAGTTGCGTGATTCTACTGTTATTGGAAGTTGTTGTTATGCAAGTGAAACTGGCATTGAAGGTAGCGTTGATGAAAACAGAAACAGCGCTATTCTGAGCCACAATTCTTGGACGATACTACATGACAAGCAACGTACATGTTGCTGATGTTGTAGTTCACGCCGTACAGAAAATAATACTCAGCCGATTTTGACTGGCCGACCAGTTCAATGATGACGTCACGACACTGAGTTTCAATGAATCCTCGCGCACTAGCCGTCTTGTTGGACAATGTCACTGAAATTCACGTCGTGACGTCACCATCCAATCGTCAGCCCGTCAAAAAAAAAAAGCTAGTGTGCGACTTGGCTAATACGTCTCTATTAGGTACACAGAAAAAAAATACTATAGTCAGATTCTATTGACATATCTGGGGTGACGTCTAACAATTTATTTATGAATCTTCATGGGTCCCTATAAATGGCCTTCGGTTTTGCTGAAGACGTAGGGTGAGCCTAGACATCGGTGTGTTTCTCGGCCCTGCTTTCTCATGAGAATTATACCAACTGGGAGAACTTTTGGTGTAAATTTGGATCAAGGCGCAGCCAGTTAAACGTCATCAGAAATACGGAATGGTACAATATGCCCTTATTTATTTTTTTCCAACGCGACAGAACCCTCGGTAAGTACGCGGAGTGTGTGACGTAGGCTTATCCTTGACGAGATAAGTAGCACATTGTAAACATACGGTGGCAAAATATGACCAACCCAGTATACTGTACCTCACCCCATGGAACTCCGTGGACGCTTCCTACTTAGTTACTACTGTAAACAACCATCACTGTTTCTAATGCATACACAGAGTTTAAACTATATGCACTTTGAAGACAGTAATAGCACGCCTTTCTCCCAAGAGACGTGGAATCAGAATGCTTACATCGTTAAATAGCGTAAGTGCAGTTATTGGGCTTGTGTTTCAAACTACACGACGTATTTTGAAGATATATTAATAATGATAATACGCCTTTCTTCCTCAGAACCTGGAATCAGAAAGCTACGTCATAAAACAACGCAAGTGCAGTTGTTTGACGTAAACTGGCCTGATGTGATCCAACAGTGCTGTTCAGCTTTGCCCACCAAACAAGCGGGAAAAGAGCGCCAGATCAAAACAATGAGGGACATTATTCCTGGCGTGCTTCTGTTTCATAAGTCCCGCTATTATTTATTGTTACGCGAGGGGAAGGATATCCTTACCTCTAAGCAAAATAATATAGGCCCATGTCCTGGGAAAAAGGAAAGATGTGTGTTGCATCATTTTGTCTGAAGGTAAAAAAAGAGAAAAACATGGGAAGAGTGGTGGAGCGGAGAGAGAGAGAGAGAGAGAGAGAGAGAGAGAGAGAGAGAGAGAGCAAATGTGTCTCGGGTCTCGGATGCAGCTAAGGGCGAGCGAGATATTGGGCCTATTCCCACCGCTGTAGGCGGAAGCGGCTGTGATTCACAGATATGAACTTTTATTAGGTTAGCAAGGCGCTGTGGTTAGGGAGACCTTGAATTCTCCTCCTCCTCAACTCACTTCTTGTTCCCACTTCTGTTCTACAAACTGAGAAGATCACTCCATTTTGCAACTTCGCTACTAGTACTGTAACCACTGCTTCTGTTCTTAGAAGACTGTTCCATTTTCCGGCTTCGTTAGTGTCACCATCGCTTCTGTTCTGAGCAGACACTTCCATTTTGAGGCTTTGCTACTGTAATCATCGTTTCTGTTCTTAGAAGACACTTCCATTTTGAGGCTTTATTACTGTAACCATCGCTTCCGTTCTTAGAAGACACTTCCATTTTGAGGCTTTATTACTGTAACCATCGCTTCCGTTCTTAGAAGACACTTCCATTTCAGACTTTGCTACTGTAACCATCGCTTCTGTTCTTAGAAGACAATTCCATTTTGGGGCTTCGCTGCTGTCACATCGCTTCTGTTCTTAGAAGACTTCCATTCTGCAGCTTCTTTACTGCAACCACCGCTTCTGTTCTTAGACGACCATTCCATTTCGCGGCGTCCCTGCTGCAACTTCCCCGCCAAACTGATAATTTTAGGCTGGCAGTGCACGAGTGAAATACTGTGTTTTCTGTCGGTTTTGATTCAGACTTTGAATCAACTGGCGAGACATACTTGTTTCAGCCTTCCTGGTGCAGTGTCCCCCGTGTAACTTCATAGTCCAAAAAATTCAGGGTAAACACTTCCCCAACCATCAACTCCACCAAAATACGTTTACGTTCCTATCCCTAACCCCGTCTTTATCCTCAACCCTAAATCTTATCGAATCCCTAACCCTGCACCCCCCCCCCCCAACCCCCTTCTCTTTCAACCAAAAAAACAGGAGGAAGTCAAAAAGAAAATCTGAAAGAATAATTAATTAACGCTGTTGTTATGAGTATTTCGGGAGGAGCTCTCTAGCTCTCTGGAGTCACAAAAGGTTTTAAATACGTACCCCTAGTGCAAAAAACTTGGGGGGCGTACGTACTTATAACAACATTCATACACCATAATAAGCCCCGGCTTCTGGGAATCCAGCAGCACTGGCGTGACATAATCTTGCATTAAGTCTCTTTCCCCCGTTCACATCCTCTTCCCAATTACCCCCCCCCCCACCCCAATCCCAAGCCCCGCCCAAATCTCCCAAGGTCCCTCCAGTATTTTACTCTTGCTGTACACGAGCGTTCCCCAGGAGCTAAATAAAATGGTCTAGGTTCGGTGCACAATGGGTTAAACCGGTGTCTTTTTCCCTCCGCCGCTGTAACCTTGAACCGCGAACGTGTGGGCTACCACTAGTCATTCTTGCCCAACATTCAAGGATTTTTGTCACTTCCACGGCTGACTTTCGCCAATGTACTCTGGATAAATGAATGACGGACTGCCTCGCTGACGGATTCGTGGATGTTTGGCGTGATAGAAGTATCAGGAAACTTCCCGAGCCTGAGAGCGATATCATGTATCCGAGTGCTTCGGAAAGGGGGTAAGGAGGGGAGAGGGTCTGCTTTCTTACAGTACAGCCACCCAGTTTTCATCACCTACGTATTTCGGTCCATTCCTTGGGCCTATTTTATGGAACCATTTAAACCGGCCAATAGACAGACAGACAGACAGACAGACAGACAGACAGACAGATAGATAGATAGATAGATAGATAGATAGATAGATAGATAGATAGATAGATAGATAGATAGGTGAGTGTTTCTCGATCTTTTTTGTCCCACCTCCCACTTCAGTTTTCCAAAAAATCGTGTGCCCCACCAAGATCAGACAAAGTTAGTATAATTTATACAGTATATAATTATATACAAAAAGATGTGCACAGCCATTTCAGTCGTGCATCTGTTAAGTTCGATGTTTGAATCCGAGCTAAACAAGGAAACTACCAACATGACAAAAACAAATGTCAGCTTATATCTATACAGTTAAGTTAAAATACACTATGAAACTGAGATTTCTATGTAAAAAACAAAAAAAAAACAACCCTGTCCCCCTCCCCCCCCTTTTTTCTGAATTCCCTCTCCCCACCAAAACATTGCCACACCCCACCTTGAAAAACACTGTGATAGACTGATAGATATTTGATTTAAGAATTTAAGAGGCAGCCTCTGGATACATGATCCGTACACATTTTATTTGACGCTTCGTTTCATTGTCTAAGTACTCAGACACCCAAACTTCTTGCAATTATCCAGCTGTGCGTACATGAATTCCTCGACAAAAAACCGAGCACCTTCCGAAGGCAAGAACTCGTTTTTTATTCATATGTCAAAGTGGAAACTGTTGTTGTGAATGTAGCCGACGTTAGAGATCAAAATCAGAAAAATGCGTTAGAGACTTGTAGGTCTTAGATATTGTATTAATTTTGAATGCTGTGACAACAAATTTCCTGGAAACAGAATAATAAAGTCATATCTTGTCTTATCTTATTATAATGAAACGTCGTTATAATAAAGAGGGTTTCTCATTCACCAAGAAAATAAGGTAGGAATTGTGTGAGACAGACAGTACTTGTGAACGGAACACAACAACAACAACAACAAACTATTTCACGAGCATTGTAACAGTAAACTCACCTCCCTTTCATGCAGTCTTGTAGTAATGAGAATGACTGTGTGAGTTACCCAGTATTTGCGTCACCTTAAAGCTTTTTCCGGTTGCGTTAGTTATCCAGGCTCAGCTCATTATTCTTTATTTTCTCATTAGTTTAAAGCATTTCAGACATCTAGTTCAAACCCCAAATCCCCAGACTTTCTTCTCAGGTCACGGGACCCACCCCCACCCACCCCATAGGTAGCCGTTATAAAGATACCTGCTCGTCTTAGATCATCTGATAGAAAAGGGTAAAAGCGAAGTATTTCAAAATACAACGCCACAGCACAGAAATTTGACAGACAACGGTAACACAACGTCTGACACCAAAAGATAAATTACATGAGGAAATCTGTAAAGCGGGCTCTTTCTATTTATTTTCTTTTTTTCATTAATTCTTTCATCTGGACAAAAAACAACAAGAATGGCTTTGGGGAAAAAAAAAAAGAGGGGCTGAAAAGAGAAAAAGCCAAACTGGGCAGATATTAGAAAAGAAAATGATCAAGTGAAACCACCGGAAAGCAGACAGGGAATTCTTAGACAACCACAGGAAACAGCTATCAAGAGTTCTTTGCAAAATCTGCATTGGCTCAGGAGAAGTCGTTAAGCTGTGATATTCCATTACATGTATATTACAATACATAATATCATGCCAACGTCAGTCAAAACGATTCTGAAATCCCCGCTGAAATCAAGGTCGTATTTTTATAATTCCTGTGTGTTGGAACAAAAAATAATTTTTTTTTTGCTCACTCATTTCAGCCGGGTCAGGCCAAGACAAACCGCCTGGCGCGCTACAATGTGTGAACGCGCTGCGGTTTCCTCGTGTATGCCGACCTGTGACCTCCGAGCACGAACGGAACACGAGCGGTTCTAAACTGTTGATACCCAAAGCTCCGTGATGGTAGCGTGAAGTTCAGAGACGGTAGAGTCTGTCCGGGCGAGGTGAAACGCCGAGATCTCTGTCGAGTCGATGAATCTCTTGTTCGCTTGTTTCTTTAATTGCATTGTAACTTTCCATTGTTTTATTCTCTTACATGTTCTTCTCTAGTCATACATCTATCTCCACACAGTACCCAATAAAGCAAGCTTACGCTTCATGGTCTTTGCTGTCCTATAGGACATCGCCTGCTTTATTTTTTGCGGGATCCAGTAATGGGCCATGGACCACTCATTGATACTTCATCATCTCCTGCGGACTCGTACTAGTGTCTGACAGGGCTGGATTAACCATTTGGCAAAATAAACACGTGCTTAGGGCATCAAGGGGGGGGGGGGGGGACCATAGAAATTTTTCATTGCCGGATCTACCATGGTGCAAAACTGCAAATGGTGCAGCTGAACCAGGGTCCACCAAAAGGGGCCCCCTTAATAAAAGAAAAAAAATGAAAGTATTTGCTGGCGTATATATAAGACTTGCTTTTTACAAAAATTTTTAATGGTTTGATTTTGTTTATTATACAGTACATGTAAATGGGGGCACCAAAACCTTTAAGGCCTTAGGGCCTCTAACGGTGTTAATCTGGCCCTGAGTGTCTACCAATAAACTTTTCACTGTTAATAGAAGACCACACTTCAGTCACTACTACTTGTATAACATTTTTTCTATGTTAAGCCATATTCCTCTTATTAATATAGAGTTCTTGAATGTCGGGACTGCCTCGTTATCTATCTGTATCAGTATGCTTTCACTCAATAAGTCTTGTCAGACCATCGACCACTGGACCACGGTCACTCACGAAATATCGTGCACTCCAAAATAAAGGTTCGACTGAGGAGACTTAAGAACCACTCGCCAATCAGACCCGGTGCTCGCACAAACATGCCGTTGTGCTCAATATCAATGAACAATGTATTTACTTAGCTCTGATAAACAATGTACCGTACAGACTGTATAGACTGCAGCAAGGTTATGCCTTTACCGCTCGACCAGAGAAAAGGATTAATGATGTTCAGTAATACACCGGAGCAAGGCATTCCTCACGAAATAAGAGAGAGAGAGAGAGAGAGAGAGAGAGAGAGAGAGAGAGAGAGAGAGAGAGAGAGAGAGAGAGAGATAAATTCATCAGCCGTTCAAATAATGCACACAGCCCATCGATGCCACCCCCCCCCCCCAATACAAGCGTAATACATGTATTTCCAAAACAAAACAAAACAAAAAAATTAATTTCCCCACAAAATATAAATAAACCAAACTTTAACTTGACTACTTATATATAACTCAAAAGGGTATCTGTGCTTCTCAGAATTGCGCCCCCCCCCCTTTTTCCCCCCCTCTATGTAGGTTTTTCGTAAGCCAGGGTCGACCCCCAACACTCCACCCCAGTTACCCACTTTACGGATTTTTTTTTGTTTCATTTCTGAATCAGCGGACTCAACAAGCCTCGTCTATTTCTCTGAATAAATCGACTTTTTACAATTAAAAAAAAAATTAAAATCATTGCCAATCTCACCAAGTTCATTTAATTACGCTTTCTGTAAGCATCAGGGGTCTAGCAACGTACGATTAGTTAGCCTGCCCGACCCGTATAAAAAACATTTCAACAGCTTAACTTAAGCGGCCCGCGATGGTAGCAACATTATTGCATCTGCGTCCCTCATTCGTGAAAGGTTGGACATCCCTGCTCTACGTTCTGTAAATACAGGCTATGGACAAGGATGTCAAACCAACAACCGTGTACTACAACACAATTCTACTTCTACGTCCTGCTCAAAAGTAAGACTAATTAAGAAAAGAAACACAGCGTAGGCATTTGTAACAATTCAGGCACTGTCACGTGGTAAAAGACGTTGAAAAAGTACGGTACAGTGCCGGAAAGCTGAACCGAGCTCGGGTCAGAAAAACAAGAGAGCAAGTGCCCCAGATTCCAAAAGCCGACCTTCTTTACATAAATACACCCTTAAATCCAGCCTATCGCCATAAAGGAGAGAAACTTGCCGGGCCGTCTAAAATTCCACGTTGTCGAATTTTCTGTTCAACTAATCTGTTAACGTTTGGTGGCTATGGAATGATGATTACCGAGGAAGCTTTCGAGTTTTAAAATTCGAAGAAACGCAGCAGATATGTGAACCATGAAGAAGTCAAGAATAATCAAGTAAACGTGAGAAAAACAAAACGGCTAGATCTAGACCGTTCCACAACAGTTGATCAATAAAACAATGATAACAACATGAACAACAAGAATGATAACAACAACAACAACAACAAACGTTCATGTTTTGCTTTTGCTTGTCTTTGACCACATCAATCAGCTACGAAATTTTGGGTATAAAGTACTGGTACAAAGACCAATAATCTTGATCATAATGTGACAGCAGGTCATTTTCAGATCATAATGTATCGTATCGTATATTTCTTCAAAGCACATTTCCCGGTGTAACAGTACTTTTACAACACAAATAATGTCTGTATGTGAAGGTGATCGCGTGACTTGAATGAACTTCGTAACCCTGACTCTCAAATTTCAATATATTCAAACCAGCGAACGTTTATTATCTGTTAAGGCCGGTCATACATTCAGAAACAGTGTGAGCCGGTGAAAAGTTCGTCAGACTGCAAAACCGGGAGACTGATAATCCGACGGCGACTAGAATCTACCGCTTCCCAATCTGCGGTACCAAGGTTGATGTCTTCACTACGACTACTACGAGAAAAACAAGGTCTAACTGCCCGAGTCAGACAATGCTATCTATAGTCAACTCGCATTATCACCTACTTCATACCAGTCATGTGAATGAGACCAATAAGGCAACAAAATTCATGACAGGATATTTTGTTTCCAGGAAAACAACAAAAACAACAACAACAAAAACCGAGAGAGGGGGGGGGGGGGGTTGTGGTCATTTCGATGCCCCGTGCCTCCCACCTCGTTTAAAAACACTCCAACACTCCAACTAAAAAATAAAAACACACACACAGTCCCATTTATCGCATATATTCAGAGAGTTCTAACATTGTTAGAGCTCTGTGCATAAATCACACACACATACACACACAGAGTGAGAAAGAGAGAGATCGGGAAGGAAGGTTAACAGCGGAGAAAGAGAGAGAGGAGAGAACGAGAGAAAGAGAGGGAGAGAGAGAGAGAGAGAAGAGAGAGAGAGAGAGCTCGAGCTCAGGAAGGAAGGTTAACAGCGGAGAGAGAGAGAGAGAGGAGAGAGAGAGAGAAAGAGAGGGAGAGAGAGAGAGAAGAGAGAGAGAGAGAGAGACAGAGCTCAGGAAGGAAGGTTAACAGCGCATCAAGCCCTCGGCCGCCTCCAGGTTCAGGTAACCGAAACGTCTGTCTACGCACTAAAGACGGGGGCCGATCAGACGGTACTCGTAACTCCGCAACGCATTTATTTTCATTACAGGTTTTCTCGTTGGACAAGACAACGCTGAAGGATGAACCCAGCGGTCTCACGCGCATGTTTTCTCACTAACCGAGCCAACAGTCGAGAGAATGTATCACTCACCAAACTCATACTGTCGTTGTAGCTTGATTATCCCATTTCTGGTGAGAATTGACCCAAACCCCCCTCGTTCCCAAGCCGCTCGAAAACAACTCTTATTGACCTCACATGCACAAAGAGCTCCAGAAACACAGGTAACGGCAACAGAAATAATGGTTTTAACAACAAGAAGAACAATTATAGTGGTAGAAGTAGTAGCAGCAGTAGCAGTTAGACATTACAACTCTAACAACTACAACGTCTCCTGCAGTGCAATAAAAAAAAATTGTAAAAAATTTGTATGACTATTTCTCATATTCTGTTCCGTCACAACAGAGCTGACAGAAATTTCAAAATATGCCCAGAAGAGGAGACAAATTATAAAAACAATGGTCAAGCAATAATATATGAATTAAACAACAACAAAAAATAGCAACAATAACTGTAGAATAATAAATACAGGTTGTCTGTGAGGTTTGCATATTTGCGATTTGATACATGACCAAATTGGTGAAATCTCAATGCTGTTGTCTGTCTTAATCGCTTTCTTTATTTCTGGAGTTAACAGTTGCATTATGAAATAATTGTACATTGCAAAAGAATATCACTTGCGCCGTGAATTTTAATCTCTCCTGGCGGTGTCTTGAACTGGCAGTATGACGTTCTAAGGTAGGTTTTCGGGAGCAACCTGTCGCGCAGAGTGAACTAGCAAACAAGCGAGGGGGGTAAAGAGTGAATTTTGGGTTGTGAGTGGTGATGGCTGAGTGAGCGAGTGAGTGAGAGAGTGTGAGTGAAAGGAATGAATGCATGAGTAACTTACTGAGTGGACGGGGAGTGAGAGAGTGAGCGAGTGAATACACAATAGCAAGGAAACCAGTAAGGAAATATATGTAAGAGAGCGAAAAATGGAGGGAACGAATGAATGTATGAAAGCATATGATGACGATGGAAAGCCGCTTTTCTGACTGGAAATTCAAAACGGGCAAAGATTATAAGCTTCTCAGCTTATGTAGGGAATAAATAAACAAACAGATCATTCGTTGTCCTACACGAGAAGCGGATCTCTACAATGTAGACCTTCTATTTCGCCACATCGCTGCAATAAAAACATCTGTTCCCTGCTAGCATAATCCACATTTATCAAACTCACATAATGTACGCGTATGTTTTGCCGTTTCGCGCGGGCGGCCTTATAGCTGTTGTGCCCCAGTATGTAACACACTCGTGCTCACTCTGCCCTCATCCCTGGCTCGGTCTCCGTGACTCCTAAACATGCAACGCTTGCATAAAATGCAATCTCATCAGGGTGTCTTGTGCAATAAGCTACTACACGATACTATACTGCATTTGAATCTCTGTGCGCGCATCTATGATTTATGTAGCCACAGACGTTTTTCGCCGTCGTTGTGTTTTTATAAGATGATTATTTTCCTGTGAGGGAAAGTTGGGGGCCGGGAGAGGGGAGGATATCTTTAAAAAAAAAAAAGTGATGGTGAACTTGTCAGAAAGGTCAAATAAAGATAATTAAAAAAAGGTAATGCAAGCGACAGGAGTGGGTGGGGGGGGGGGAGGAAAGAGAAAGAGAGAGACAGACAGAAAGAGGGGGAGAGAGTGAAAGAGAGAGTGAGAGGTGAGAGAGAGAGATAGTGATTAGAGATGAGAGAGAGAGAGAGAGAGAGAGAGAAAGAGAGAGAGAGAGAGAGAGAGAGAGAGAGAGAGAGAGAGAGAGAGAGAGAGAGAGAGAGAGAGAAGGGCTGAGCGATAGAATGTAGAGAGAGAAACTATTGTATGAGTGTAATAATTTTCCACATTAACCAATGAGCACATAGAATTTTCCATTTGTTTCTGAAATATGACGATGTCCTGCTCCCGTTGGTACAGGGTGCCAGTGAAATTAACAGCAAATAATTTATTAAGAATTCGCAACTCAAGAATGTGGTTGTTTTATCTCTTCTTTGAGCGTTCACACGCGTTATTTATTGCAAAGATCATAGTCAATTCAGTATAAACATGGGAATTACATCATAATAAATGCGGAAATAAATGTAAAATAATAATAATAATAATAGTAATAATAACAATAATAGTAAATATAACAAAAATTGAACAAAACAAAAATAAATAATGAACAAAAAAAGGGAAAACATGCATGTTTCTTCCTTACCTTGTTCTTTCTCTCTATCCCAATTATCCTGCGCTTGTTGACCCAAAATAACGGGCAGTATCATGGCTAGGTGACACCACCATAAAACCACGAGGGCCATTAATACGGTGCGCATCCTCTACAGTAATATTCTACATTTGCTGACATTGAGAATATAGAATCCATACAACTTCTAAGAGAAACACCGACCACACAAAAACCACTCTGCGATCGTCTGTAAGAAATAAGCCTTGGAATAGGGTATGGAACACCAGTTGGGTAAAACTAGCTCTACTGATTTGATCCGCACACGATCCGTGCAGAAACTGGAAAATCGCAAATGATTTTCAAAGTCTACGCCTAGTAAATTTATAGAGGATAGCGACTCTTCCTCCACCTCGCATCTTCTGCTATTATTATACCGAAAAAACATAACCTACAAACGTACAACATGAGACAAAGAGTGTCTCATAGCAGAATATTTAACAACCAATCAGCTAAGAGGGGGCGGAGCTTGACGTTAAATGGGACATGATTATCGCATAGCCTACCGAGACACTATTTTTCAATCTACCGCTGTTGACAAAATAAATGAAAAAACATAGAATGTACGCAAATTTCATATTCCTGCACAACATGGGTGTAAATTTCCTTCCATACTATATTGATATCTGCAGAAATATTCAGGTAAAAGATACCTTATTAATTACCGGTGTATGGGTCAGATTTCTGCCGTTGTGTAGATTCAATGTTTCTGGCAAGTTATATTCCCAAACAAAATCTTATATGACACTGTCCGTCCCATATGCTTTAGATTTTTTATAAAGGTCAGAGAAGGAAGAAAATTATTAACATCGAATTGTATAAAGTAATTATTTCAGCGCAAACTTAAAGTGATCTTAAACGAGATCGAAAGTAGAAAAGGTAGAGTGAGAGGAAGTGACGATTTTGTAAATGAGCTGCTGGGCATGCGCAGAGGTCTGAGAAGGAGGACGCCATGAAAACATTCTTTGTGTTTGCAGTGCAAGTTATTCGCATCGGCCTGGCTTTAACATAAATCTGTGGAATATTTGTGTGTAAGTCGACAGGCTATCGATAATTCACTCATTTAGCCGTACGCCCAATACTTTATGGATTGTTTTACCCCATTATTTGTCATGCTGCTCCTGTTTCACAGGGCGGTGTTTGCGATTCTTCTGATGCAGACATTGTTTTGTGGTTCGGATCCCTTCGTTTTGTCTTGTTATTAGAAATCGGGGTTTTGCAAGATTTTTTTTTGAAGGACCCGGGTATCGCAACGTATCAGTGGTACTTCAGACTACTGCGAAAATGTACGACAAAACAGTCAAATTCTATCATAAGCCTTCAATCTTTTTTCATTTGGAAGACGCCATCTTGTATGCTAATTAGGTCAGCCAGCTCTGACTTCCTGCCGATTTGATTGACGGTGTGTGGCCGAAGTATAAACAAACATAGCTGACCACGTGTTGGTAGCGTGTTGTCTTATTTTCAGATGTTAAATGTTTAGATCTAGATCTAAATTTATTGGGTTCAGGTTGGAAAAAAAAAATAGTCACCATTGCACAGGGTGGCCAGGGTTTGGGTCATCAGTTCCATTGTCCAATTTTTTGGGGAATTTTTTTTTCTTTTAAATAGCCTAATTAATAGATCTAGACTCCTAGATCTAGTAGAGATCTACCCAGCTGATAGCAATTATATCCGCATTAATCAGTAGACCTAGCTCTAGTATCACTCGCAAGAGTATCTTAGAGCCCTTGAAGCTACCAACTGATTAGCCTATCCATCCCAAACCTTTCTGCACAGCATTATGTTTACAAAATTCCCATTTTAAATAATCGCTGTGGCTATTCTTACGGCAGCCTACCAACTTACCTAGGCTATATTAGTCCATTGTCAGATTGATATGTAACGACGTGAGGGTCTAGCCAGTTTGTATCATCGAGGCCGTAGGCCGATGTTCTTCTGGGCAGTAGTCAGACTGACATATCAGGGTGAGCCGCCGGGGTAGCTATGTATTGTTTTCACTCGGACTATAGAATGCATTCGGAAGTCCTTCTTAGAGTTAACGAGTGAAAACAATACATATCTACCCCGGCGGCTCACCCTGATATGTCAATCTGACTACTGCCCAGACGAACATCGGCCTACGGCCTCGATGATACAAACTGACTAGACCCTCACGTCGTTACATATCAATCTGACAATGGACTAACAGTTGGTAGGCTGCCGTAAGAATAGCCACAGCGTTAAATAATTTAGAGTCATTATTTTGTTTGTAGGCTTACAGTGAAACTTTCAAACATGAAAGAAATTTGGGTAGGCCTAATTGCCTGGGGAAGTTTCAATATCAAAGACACGAAATTGATACCTCCTGCCACCTGCCAAAATCGTGATCTTTCACTGCAGCATATAGATCTGGACTCTAGATCTAGATCTAGAAGGTTCAGAGATCTTGAAGAATTGTGAAATTTTTTCAACATGCAGATTTGTAAATTATTGTGTCAGTAAAGGAAGGAATATCAAATGAGTTATAGAAATTTAGTTGGGTGCATATTTCATGTTCTGAGGATTAATCACCCAGCCGAACATTTACTATAAAATCATCCACCTAGAGGACCCCATTCTCACGGACACTCATAAATAATAATAATCTTGTAATATCTTTATGATGTGACACATATGGAACTTCTCCCGTCAGTAAAATGCTCTAATCATTCTCCCTAACCTAAACCTTTGTCAAATAACTTTCATATGGAAACTTCCAGTCACTAGAAATGCATTAGCCTATAATAATCTGGCCTTACCCTGGATTGTAAGGAGAAAAAAGAAGACTCCCATCTTACACTTTATGTATTGATGATTTTTGTCGTACACATCATGAAGAGATGGAAAACAAGAGTGGTTCTTTGTGACAATAACAACGTGAATGAAGAGTAAACAACCCTTCAGAGAGTCAATTTTCAGATTTTGACAGCCATAAACCATCATTGGACCAATATTGATTAGGACATTAAGATGTGCACATGGATTTTAAAAATTCTGCAGGATGAAAATACCTTCTCTCTGGTTTTCTCATTGGAGTGTGAGAAGTTGGGAAAATTTAAATATTTGGGACAAGTTGTGTGAGACTGCCAGACTCATAATAATATTATGGGCGTGAGAAATGGCTAAATTGTTTTAAATAGTTATTTTATTGTGTGCATTGAAGTTTAAAGTGACAAATTGGACTTCTAGATTCTAACTAGATTCTTTTAAAAATAATGTTGTGTAAAAGTGTCCATTGTTTTTCTCTTTCAGTCATGACAAGATGCCCAGACACTACCGCTGGTGAATGCTAATGAAGTGTGTCTTAATTATCTGAGAACAAAGTAGACATTCAAAGCACATCAAAATGGTATTAGACTTTGATGTGAAGACTTTCTGCCAAAACTTGAGGGCTACAAAACCTCCATATGAGTGCCCAGTTAAGACATGTAGGAAAATATACAAGAGTTTCTCTGGGATTCAGTTCCATATGTACAATCACAATCATGATAATCCAGATTCACCTGGTACTGGGGCTGCAGCAAGTCCTTCCGGGGGTGGCCGCAAACCAGGCAAGAGAAAACAGAAAAAGTGGCACCCTAGTCAGGCAAGAAGGTCACCAACACCGCCAGAATTTATCAGATCACCACAGAGAGAGACGTTGAGTTATGCTGAATCTCAGAGACTGGTGGAAATCGATTTGGATGGCTGTTTGAGGAGAATTGACATTTTTCAGCCTTTGGAAATTATCTCCCAGGATGAGATAGAAAACCAGGACAATACAGAGAAAGAAGAAAATGCCGAAAAGAGCCCGGCAGGAAGACCTGTCCGCAATCTTGAGAGTAAAGCACGCAAAGAACCCATAGCAGTTGGAAGCCTTCCTCCAGATTTCAATCCAAATAAACTACCTGAGCCCACTGTGAAAGTTCTGTCTGATTATGTGAAACCTAACAAGACATTCCCACGTCACATGGCATATTACAGATATATTGAAAAATCCCTAGAAGAACTGGATGAAGAAATAGAGTATGACATGGATGAAGAGGTGAGTGAAATTGGCTAATGCCTAGCCTTGCTCTGATTTCCACTCAGTGGGGCATATCTAAAAGACTTAATATGAAATGAATAATAATTGTAATAATTGTACTGTAAGTGTAAATTTTGTGAAATGCATTGCAAGTCTGAGACACCTTATTATCCATTTGAAAATTTCAATGACATGGATTTTAAGAAAAACTGGAAATCCGGATGATAGTAGTAGGAATTTTGCAAGCCAAGTAGCTGTTATGTTTTTAAATTACCCCTCTTTTTCTGTCCCATTGAATAAAGTGGTAATTTTTTTAGTGAGGCTCTGTTTAGCGCTTCTCTTAGTACTTGTACGTTTTTTTACTGGAGAGACATGCTTTATTCATTATTGTTCAGAAAAGGTATCAGATCCTCGTGACCCCTGGTCTCAACATGTACCATTACATTGTTTTGAGGTTGAAAAAATATGTTCAGGGGCCTTACAGTACGGCATTATTTCTCACTTAAAAACAGAGGCATGAAACCAACAATTAGAAAAATAGAACAGTTCAAGTCAGGTTTGAATTGTACTCTGTGGTTTCAGTTTCATTTATTGTTTTATACCTGTTTACCTTGTGTACTTGTAAAAGTTTTTACAAATCTAGTCAAAATGAAAAATTTCCTGAATTTTGACTAGTAACAGCATTATGAGCATATAACCAAGAGCTTGAATATCCAAAAAGAATATTTTTTTTATACAGTTCATAAAAATTAGTTGTACTTGTTTTCCCTGCCAGGATCATTCATGGCTGGAGCTGGTCAATGATAAACGAACAAGTGAAGGTGTCGCAGCAGTGGCTCAGGATACCTTTGAATTGATCATGGATCGATTCGAGAAGGAAGCCTTCTTTCAGAGCCAGCACACAGGCAAAGAGCAAGGACCTTCTATGGATGATGATGCTGTGTGTAGTATCTGTATGGATGGAGAGTGCCAGAACAGTAACATGATTCTCTTCTGTGACATGTGTAATCTTGCAGTGCATCAAGAGTGTTATGGAGTTCCTTACATCCCAGAAGGGCAGTGGCTGTGTCGACGCTGCCTTCAATCGCCATCTCGTGCTGTAGACTGTTGCTTGTGTCCAAACAAAGGTGGTGCTTTCAAACAAACTGATGATGGCCGCTGGGCCCATGTGGTGTGTGCACTGTGGATTCCAGAAGTAGGTTTTGCCAACACTGTCTTTCTGGAGCCAATCGATTGTCTGCAAAGAATTCCACCAGCAAGAAGAAAGTTGACATGCTATATTTGTAAGCAGAGAGGTGCGGGTGCTTGTATTCAGTGTCACAAAACAAACTGCTACACAGCTTTTCATGTCACATGTGCACAACAAGCGGGTTTGTTTATGAAGATAGAAGCTGTCAAGGAACCAGGACCCAATGGAATTTCAGTTGGTGTTAGGAAAACAGCATTTTGTGATGTTCATGCCGAGCCCTGTGCTGACAATTCCATGTTTCCAGATGAGGACAAGAAAAAGGGGTCCAAAGAAGATGCCAGGGAGCAAGCTCGTATTAAAATGCGGAAGGCAAGAAAGATTCTGGCCCAGAAACGCAATGCTATACCTAATGTTTCCATTCCAATTATTCCAGAGCAAAGGTAAGATTTTACATTTTGTCTTTCTGTTGATCTGCTCTTATCTTGCACTATATTGTCAGTCGGCTGATGGAACCTCGTTAAAACTAAACTCAGAGCCTATTTTTAGTGAGGCTGCAACAACCAACTGATGATATGTTTTATTCTGATTATGCTCTGTCCTGCGTAATTGAAACTTTTAGCATTTATTGAAACAGATGCTGTCCTAATGACATTTTTCTCATCTTTCTTGCCTGATTTGAACTTGCCATAGAATTGGTAGGATGCCAATTTGGTAGAAAAGTGGTTCTTTTATTTTCATTCCTTGAATGGATAGACGATCAGTGGGACAGCAGTAACATCTTGTTACTTGCCTTTAGACTGCTTTAAAATGTGACATTTTTGTCAATACTTGACAAAATAATTGTAAATATATATATATGACTGTTACATCTCCAAAATGTGGATGCCTTGGGCATATATGCTTATATGACACTGTCAGTGTCACATGTTCCTGCATTATGTGCAGAGGTTTTGTTTTCCAGTGTTTTAATTTTATAATATTAATAACTTGAAGAAATGTTTACATATCACTGCTGGAAATTGGGGTCACAAAGATATGTTTTTTATTGATACCTTCTACAATAATGTCATTTAATTGATCCCATTGTAAACAATTGTTACCCATTTTGAGAGATGGGGGTAGTTATAATGATATAATTAATCCCATTTGGTTCCCATAATAAAAGCAATGCATATTTTACAGGTCTTGGTTGGTAATCTGCTAAAAGTTTACAGAGACCTGAAATATGTGCTCACTTAGTTAATGGGCATAGATACAGACAATACAAAGAGAAACGGCGCCCCCCCCCCCCCCCTCTTTTTTGGGGGGAGTTGAAAATAGTAAAATGTACATGATGAATTATGAGTTCATAGACCAAAGCTTAGATACATTTTCATCACAAACTTTCAGAGTGACCAAAATAGCATCAATGATCAGTTTACCAAAGAAAGATGAGTTCATGAGGGCACTGATGAGCTACTGGACGTTGAAGCGACAGTCACGATTTGGAGTACCTTTGTTGCGAAGGCTGCAGTCTAACCACATGAGTAGGCACAGAGATCATGTAAGACATCTTTCTTGACTATTCCCTCTCAGATGCATTATTGTATCACATCTGGTTCACATTTTGTCTCACTCAGCCTTTAATAGGTTCAGTTTGCATTTTCCATTGATGGCTGTTTGTTTACTGCAGTTCATGCAAAAAATTGCTCCATGTAAGTGCTATTTGGAATTACCAGTGTTGCCGAATTGATAGGACATGTTTGGGCCAAGTGGGGCTGATTGTGAACACAGAGAATACTCACTTGCATGAGAATATAACTTGCTTTAACAATACATTACTAGACTGCTCTAATCAATGATTCACAGGCACACACACCTCAATCTTTTCAGAATCCTGCAGCTGGCCTAATTTACAATGTTTTTTACATTTACCTCAAATTTCTCTGATTTGGGTGCTCTTGCATTTGCATTAGAGTTCAGAATATGACTTCCAGTCCATCACAGCCAAGCCTAGGGCTCTTTTAAATCCATTCTCCCTGCTTGATCTCAACTGTCTTTTGTTAAAAGGATTTGGAAGTGTACTGTATGTGTCATGGCTACATGATTATCCCTTTTCACCTGCAGCAAATATAATTTATAATCTCATGCAATATGTGCATTGATCACTTAACTTCCCCATTTACACAGGCCAGAAATGACAAGCAGAATCTTGAGATGAGAGAGAAGCTGAAGTATTGGCAACGCTTGCGTCAAGACTTGGAGAAGGCAAGGTTGCTGGTGGAGCTAATTCGCAAACGGGAAAAACTGAAGCGAGAGTTGGTAAGCTGATAGGCTGTGTGCTCTTCATCTAAATGCCTCACAAATTGCAGACCATATTGTGCAACAAAAATGTTCAACTTGCAGACATGGAAAATGTTTAGAAGAGAAACGTTGATGGGATATAAAGAATACCTGCTTTCTATTTTTCATGGGGATCAAAATTCAACAAATTTTGCTGGTTTTCTGATTTTTTGGCTGTAGCACTCCAGGTATGTTAATATGTGCCAGTGCATGTTGATCTTGGATGGAGCTGACAGTCCTCTGCGCCTATCCGTCGCCCTGTTTTTCTTCTGTTCTGTGAATGTATTTAAGTTAATATGTTAAGAGTCATTTCTCTTGTATGGTGAGAATGCACAAAACACGCTCGTTTTTCTTGGACTTTTCAGATCAAGGTTTACCAGCTGTCACTGGAGTACAAACTGCAACCATTCATAATGCTGCAGAGACACACACTCAACCAACTGCAAGAAAAAGACTCAGAAGATATTTTTGCTGATCCAGTGTCAGAAGAAGAGGTAAAAGTAAATGTAATGTGATTTATGTTTTAACCCTCACCCTGAGCGGGGCGGCAATAGTCGGTATTGACTTGCAAGCGCTCACGCCGCACGGGCGGCAAAAGACGCCCAGGTCAAGCTGACCGCGCAAGCCGTATTTTCACGTGTCGGGTCACTGACCTTTTTGAGACGTAACCACCGTGTTATTGTTCACTGTATCTCTTCTAAATCAAATGCATTGTGACATGGACATGTTAACCAGTGAACCATTGGTCGGAATCACAAAGACTAAGCTTTCAAAGGCTCTCCTCACACTTTCAAAAGATGTAACATCGACATGCGAACTGTTGCTCAACAAATTTGCAATATTATCTCATTTTCTCACAAGCTGACCACCATCTGGAGTTGTCTGTATCTAAGAACCAATCAGAACCAAGCTCTGAAATAATTTTTGCCCCAAATGCCCACATTGGTTTAGTATGTGTCAATCAGGATGAAACCATTTGTGTAGGGCTTGGGAGGGCGTGGCTTGTTATCACGCTTTGTTCTCATGAAAACTACAGCTGTCAGCTTGGAATCATAAGTCAGATCATTGGTTAGAGACTGACAGACTAAGGTTTTGCTGGTTAATTCATTATCAAGCGTGATACGGCATAGCAGCGAATGTTTTCATACCGATCAATAAAAACCGAACCACGTGGACAGCGTATGTGGTCATCGCAGAGCGGCACGGGTCAGTGACCCCAGATAAGATTCTCCGTGAGTAAGGTCACTGACCGTGCAGCGGGCTTTACGGGTAGCGCGCGGGGTATGGGTTAAACACTCGCAGTGGTAAAATTTTTTTCAGCTACGTTTACACAAATTCTCTGGTGATTTATTGGAAGTGTTTGGAAGGTAGAGTAGAAAGTGAACAATAAGTTTGAGATATGAATGTTTGCACTGTGATGGAGCTGTTCCAACCCATTGTGTGGACATGTACAGAGTCAAATGAAGTATCTTATATCTCTGGATTCCCCACCCCTCCTTACTTTGAAAAAAAATTTTATTTTCTATTTTCAGAGTTTACATAGAATTGAAATTGTTCAGTCTAGTATTTCATGCAACTGCTTTATATTAGAGGACAGGCTGTTTCGTTGGAATATTTCTTTTTGGATCTCACCAGGATAAAAGCTAGCTTGGAGTGTGCAAATCACATATTATTTTATATGTGTAGAACAAATCATTATTAATTTTTAGTTTTCAGTGATTAGTTTGCCAAGTTGTTAGCTGTAAGGCAAGTAAACATCCAACATCTCATTCCACCTGAGATTGGCTCAGTGTAGCAAGAAATGAGAACGACATTAAGTGGATAACAGTTGACTTGCTTTTATCATGCATCTGTCCATCAGCATCAAACTCGCTGGTGATTGGGGTCAACCGCGCAGCCCTGCACAGGAATTTGAAGATCAGTATCTGAGTTGCATATGAACTTCAAAACTGACACCTTTTTTTTTTTTTTTTAAACCAGCTTGTAAAATCTTTGCTCAGTGCTGTATGTTTAAATGGTTTGTCATCCTCTGACACTAATGTTGATTCCTCTGCCAGGCACCAGACTACAGAGATGTGATCAAACACCCCATGTGCTTTTCTGTCATGAGGAATAAAGTGGACACTCATCGCTATAAAACCATGGAATCTTTTGAGTCTGACTTCAAGCTGATCATCCATAACTGCTGTATGTACAATGCCAAGGATACTGTGTTTTACCGGGAAGCTATGCTGTTGAAAGAAGAGGTCAGAGTGTGTTTCAACCTTGTATGTGTGAAGTATTTTTTTCAAAAGGGAATTGGAAGTGAGTGATGTTAGACTTGTTGAATTTAATATTACACACGGAAGCTGAACATGTTTAATTCTAACTTTCAAGTGACAAGATATTTTGAGCACAAGATCAAAGCCAGTCTCTAACACTGCAGCCCATCAATGTTATGGTTTGATCATTGTCATTGTGAGACTAAATTTTGCTTAAAATGATGAGCAAAGCATTTTGATGTCTGCATGTAAAAAAATTAAATTAAAAGCATCCTGTCTCTCTAAGAGCATTTATCATTCACATGTAAAGAGACACATTTCCAGTTCAGTGTAAAGGAATTGTTAAGTTGAAGCAGTTATTGGTGAGAGCTTTTTTAGTTGAATCCCCCTGTGTGTTTGGGATTTCATGTTACAGTATATCACAGGTCTCCTGTTTGCCTGAAATTCCATGAGGGAGAAACTTAGAAATTTATAACTGTAACTGCAGTATAGTTTTTGCAAGCAAAGTGAGCACCTGTTGCTGCACATTCCAGGTCAGGGCTTCATTGACCTATATTTGCATAATTTGATAATGTACATTATATACATGTTCACACTACAAGTGCCGTGATGAAATAAAGGATAAGCTCTGCGTTACCCTGGGACTGATCTCCTACTGTTTGTATTTAAACAGCGGTGTAAATATTTACCCAGCCCGCCCCTAAAAAATTACGCAGGTATCCGGTTCCCTTTTGCCTATCCTTGTATACCCAGGAGTGCAGCACATTTTCCTTTTAAGTTCTCCACCGTTATCAACATGGGTGATTACACTGTGCCATTGGCATGATTTTGTTTAGCACTGTTTACATTTTCTTTTTCTTGAGAAAGCTGACTGTGGTTTTTGTTGAAGGACAATGAGGAACACCACGATTTGAAAAAGAGTAGAAAAAAAAGATGCAAATGTAAAGGATCTGTTTCAAGTAGAGTTTGCATTCCCAGACAGGTGGAACAAAGAAAACTTGTCAAAAACGAGCATAATTGTTTGTCTTATCTCTCTAGTCTCTCTCTCTCTTCCATTTAAAAATACCAGCCATTAAATTGAATTACAACCAAATGCTTATTGCATTTTTCTTATGCCTTTTCTTCCTTTTCTTTCTTCAAATTTGTCTTCATTCTTTCTGTATGTTTCTCAGTGTGTGTGTATTGCATTCTGATATATTGCGGTTGTGTTTGTCTTTAGCGGTATGGTAAGCCCTGGTCTTTTCTTTTTACTTTTTCATCTGCTTCATAAACAGTGTTTTTTTGCATTCTGACAGGGCATGGAAATCATCCGAGATGCTAAGAAGATAGCAGAACAAGTTGGCTATGATCCAGACACTGGTCTCCACATGGACTCTCCTCCCACCCCTAAGGAAACAACAGCTCCTGAGGATTGTAAGTTTTGTTTAGTTTTGAAAGCTGCATGTTTTGACACAGAAATTCACTCATTCTGCACATGGAAGAAGTTTCCCAGGGAAAAGCTGTTCTAGTGTGAAAGTAAAGTTAGTGAGATTTTTTTTTGCGATGGTGCAGTTAAATCATTTATAGTATTTAGGTATTATATTTCTGTGTCTTTGTGTGTCTACAGTGGAGTCTTATTTGGATGATGTCAAGCCAGATGCGCCGTATGAAGAGCAGCTTCAGCTACTCCTGACAAAATTAGAAGGAGCCAGTAAGAGTCTGAAAGGAGGTAAGATTTACTAGCAAATGATTTTCTTTACACACCAATCAGTTGATTGTTAGAGAATTAGAGTATTGCATTTTTGAGACAGTGACTTCATAGCCATTGTGCCACTTTTTCCAACCATCTGCTGGAGTGAAATGACACTTTCATATTGCCAGATATTGCAAAGTGAGCTTGAATTTATAAACAGTGGTCTTCATCTCCATTATTTATTTGATTCAGAATATATTGTAAGTGATTTTTTTTTTCTTATTTGAGCAAAGCATCTTTCCCAGTTTATATGAACTTGAAGAAAAATATATTAAAAGTTATACATATGTACTTTTTCCTGATCTCTAGGTAAAAAGGTTAAATTTTTGAAGAAGATCAGAACAGAAATTGCCACAGTGAGGAGAAAACTGGCCCTGACAAAGAAGAAGAAAGGAGGCAAGAAAGCCCCAAGGAAGAAGGCAACAGTTGCTGAGAACAAGGTGGAAGTTGAGAAAGAGGAACCAGAATCAGAGAAGGAAGTCAGCAGTAAGGAGGAAAACACCACAAAAGATGCAGGTAAGCCAGGATGAGCCAGTACTGATCAGCATTCTGTCCAAACACTGTAGTTTGTTCTGCAGTCCCAGGGAATGAATTGATGAATGCAGGCATTTGGAAAATGGGAGTGAGGCTGAAAAAAGATGCAGGGAGCTCAGTGCAGGTTGTTCATGAATGCTGTATGATGTTACAGCCCTTGGGGGGGGGGATAAAATCAGGTCTGAGTGTTTCCACCAGACGAAGGTCTCACAGACTGACAGATCAAGAAAAGGCTTTAATCATTAATAATTTAATTTCATGTCTTTTGTTGTATTTTGTGAGCGTCATGCCTGTAATAATTGAAACACTTGCTTATCTTACAACACTTTTTACAGCATCTTCAGAGGGTGAAACTGAGGCCACAAATCCTCCATCTCCAGCTAAGACATCAAAGGCCAGACAGAAACGTTCTCCATCCAGATCTCCTCTCAGGACCTCCACGCCTGCGATAGAGAGAAAACCAGCTGGGAGGGGTGGTAGAGGAAGGGGACGAGGGAGAGGAGGTAGAGGCAGAGCAGCATCCACTCATGCAGATCTGGCAGAAACTCCTGTTAGGCCAGGTAAGGGGATAGAAAATGGCCGTCACATTGATTTAACTGTACATTTTACCCCAGAAGTTGCATTGTCTGAAGCGAAAATTGTGCAGTCCTCAGGAAAAGCACGGGCGGAGATTGTCCTCCTCAGGACAAAATACGGCAAATGCGATCCCACATATTTTCTGTGGCTTTTATATTTTGTCCTCCTCAGTGATGACTTCAGCCCTATCAAGATTTTCATCTGCCTTTAGCTTTTATATGTTTATGTGTCACCATTTGTTCATAATAAATGCAAAATAGGCAAGTTTACCACTAAATTCAGTCCTGTTGAATGGTTTTGGTCCATTTTCAGCTTTGAAAATTTTCTTATTTCCATCTGTTATAAACTACTGAGAGCTGATAAGATGAAACCACTTGAGATTGCAGTATAATGTGTGAAAGTTTCTGCAATATGTGAAGAACTGTTTTCAAAACTTGTTTTCCATCAAGAATTTAAAATTTTGATTTTTCAGGAGACAAAAGCAAAGAGGACAAACCAGAACCCAGCTCTCCCCAGCCAGACAGAGCAGAGTCCAAGGAGAATGCAGGACGAGGGAACACTGCTCACACCCCTTCCCCTGCTGGTGTCAATCGAAGGACTGCAGTATTATTCAACAGTAAGAAGGGGCGAAGCACTCCAGTCCCTACAAAACCTTCATCATCTACCTCTTCTGCATCATCCAATGCCTCATCAGCATCAAACACATCTACAGCGAAGAAAGCCTCTGGCAGAGGGGCGAAAACCAGGCAGCATCAGCAGCAGCAACAACAACAACAACAACAGCAGCAGATTCAAGTTAAAGTATCTGAACCCTCAGAGACACCAGCACCCCCTGATGCCCCATTGAGCCCCCGCAGTACGCGTGGACCAGCTAGTCCCACAAGCCGCAAACGGTCATCTAGTACAGTCGGTCAAAACACAGAGCCATCTGACCCGGCTGCTCAGCCCTCGCCTGCTAAGCGGGCAGCCATCACTACCACATCAGCCAGTAACGAACCTGCCCCAACCACATCTACTCGCGTGGGTGGGCCTGATATCACAGAAAGCTTTAAGGCTTATAGAGTCAAAGGGAACATTCGCAGTAGTTCAGAATCGGAGACAACAGATGAACTCAGTAGTGGAGACGAATCTCTGTCTGACCCCACTTCAGATACCTCCAGCAACCATAGCCCTTCTGGTAAGCAGAATCTTTCTTCCATTGCTGATGAATCGCTTCATTCAGATTAGTTTCTCTTTCATTAAATTTTATTTATTTTGAGTAGACTTAGCTATAAACTCCTTATCACTCATTCATATCAAGAGCTTTCAGTCATTCCTCCCATTTTTGTTTTTGTGCATCCCTTTGTGTCCACTTGGGATTCCCTTTCACTTACGTTTTTCTTTTGAAGAAAAAATATTACTGCTACATTTACTTGTATCATGGCCGCATTTTATCAAACCTGCTTGAATCTTCATTGCATTTAAAGAGATGTTCATATTGCTTTAACTATTATGATTTGGATAATTATTATTTATTTATTTATTTATTTATTTATTTTTTTTTGTTAGTGTTTTCTTGTTCATACATTTGAGCTTGGTTCTCTGCTGTATGCGCATCATGAATGATTGGCCACTGACTTGCTCACAGTCATATTAGTTTCTCTGCATTTCTTCATTTTTTTTATTTTTTGGTTACCTGTACAGCAGATATTATGCCCTGGAACTGCCCCGGAAAGTAACAGAAAGCAACACTTGAAAAAGTGCCCTTCATACCCATCTCTCAGGCATGTCCAGACATGATGGGGTGTGAATATGGTGGGAAAAAGAAGGTTCACATGTCAGAACTTCTAAATTAACACACCATTCAAGTTTTGTTGACATCTAAATTCACCCAATCATATCCCAAGAATCATCTTTGGGGTAGTAAAAGAAAAAGAAGTCACCATTTACCACCACTTTTGTTTAGTTGCAATCGTCCTGCTTTCCTTTCCTGTTGTGGACATTCTGCATGGATGCAAAAAGTTCTGCAAGGGGCAGGGCTGATAATATGTGAAAGAGGAGGAGGCATTAAAATTTCAATTTTATCAACAAGTAAGCAATTATATGAGATGGCAGAGGCTGGAGTGAGACAGAAGGGGTAAATATTCACTCTTATTATGAATTCCGGAGGACAAAAATCCCAGTGAAGTATAGGAGGACAGCTTTTTTGAATGTCCTGGCAAGAATTACAGTTTAAAAGAAAAAAGTCTCTAAGGCTATTTCATGAGTCAGCATAAAACATTTACTCGGTATATTATTATTTTAAACATTTGAGCCGCCCCCACCCCCATACTAAGATTAGAAAAGAAAATACATCCAGTCCAGCATTTTATTTTTTAAGAACATTTTTTAAACCATCATCATGAGATGAAGTAAATATAGCTGAAGGCCCCTGCATATTTCATGATTTTAAAAAAGTATTAAGATTATAATTAGGGTTGTAAACAACTTCCACACATTTAATTGAGCAGTGGTGTGTTTAGGTAACATTTGGAAGACCGTATTTGGTTTCTAGGGAGGATGGTGTCAGTTTTCAAATGGTGCAGTGCATTTCTTGCATCAATTTGTTGAAGTAGGGCCCTTCGGTTGAGTAAGGTATTTGCGATGTACTGATTCAAGTGATGGCTTGCAAGCACAGATCAGTTTTTTGGAAGGAGAAAGGCTCTATAGACACTGTTTCCTCATAATTCTTGCATTTTACCAGCTGGCATAGCTCAATTGTTTCTCAGGGGCAGAGAAAATACTGAATATTGGAGGCTTTTGCTGAATGGAAATAAAACAAAAAGCAGCCATTTTTGCTACTTGTATCTGTAGACAAGGCCAGTAGACAAAAATTTTGATGTTTTCAAAAGAAAGAAATATCCACATAGTTTAGAGGGCAGTCCGTACAAGAACTTTCAAAAAATCATGCATGTGAACCAGACACAGGTCTACTGCATTGGCTGTGGACGCCCTCCTTAAAAATGACCTGGTACTGTTCGGCTTGATAATGAGCTAAGCTCATGGCATGTATGCTGGTTTCCATCTGTATCCAGCGCCCATCGCAGTCCTTAATCTACATACATCATATCCACAATGTGATTGTGCAGTTTGCAAACTCAGAATGGGTGTATAGAATCTGCATAGTTTGTAGACAGTGAAAAGTTTCAACTTTTTTCTAGCAACAGATATATAGGTCTTTGCTAGTGCAAGCTTCAAATAGTGACCTAGCCCTTTGTGGGTGATTTTTGGAAGCACTAATCATATGTAAAGACACCTTATTGCTGTATCAGTTTGTAATTTTTTTCTTATTTGCCAACTCTTTTTTTCCCCATGCTTGTTGTATCATGCCATTAAATCTATTCCATCGCTGCCTGCTTCGCCCTAACACATTTTGCCTTGTCCACTGACCACCGCATCGTCATACAGACCGTACTCACACCACAAGCCTAAGAGAGGGGCCTGAGGGTTCGGATCTGGCTGAGAGCACCGAGGGCATCTCACCCGCCACCTCGCCTGTGTCCTCAGGTAGTAGATGTAGAAGCTTGCACTCACCTTCTCTCTGTTGCTTCACTTCTGATTTTGGTTTATGGGCCTGAGTTTTTCTGTGCATACTCTTTCCCCTCATCCCTCTTGTGGCGTGGTCACCTGTGTAACACTGCTGTCTTGTGGGGGGGTGTACTTGAGCATGATACCCAGATCTTTGTCAAAAGTGAACAAGGATAGCGAAATAATAGAACTGAACCATCTTACACCAGCTTATCTTCATCAATGTTTTCATTCCAAATTGTAAAGCAGAACATTTGTAGAGAAAAAAAATGTCACAAATTAGAGAAAATTGCAGCAAAGACACCAACCATTATGATCTGTTCAAGTGTTCTTTTATAATAAAAGCTATAAAATTTCTGGCACTTTAGAAAGGGCAAAGTTTTCATTGTAGCAGCTAGATCACATAGGGAAGAAAGTCAGACAAAGGATGTGTGCTAGCTGCTACCTGCTAAATACCTGCACCACAGCAGTGAACCGAAATTCTGTTATTATTCTTATTGAGGATAATTTGTTGCGTTATGATGCTAACTACTGGGTGGTGGTGATATTATTATAGATGTGCATTGCTTTTGTTCATTTTTTAAAATAGTTTTTACCATTTAATTTTTTTTATTAACCACTGAAAAAAATCCTTTTCCTTTGTTGAAATATTTCAAAGTATTTCTTTAAAAAAAAAAAAGGTACATGCATGTGAAAAAAACCAGTTAGAACTACTGTAAGTTAACAAAAATCCAGCAAATATAGAATTTGATGTTATGACAAACACAGTTCTTTAATTCAAGGCTGCATGTGAAAACACAATGTTTCATGCTTAGATTAGGTCTTTGAAGACAGAAGGCTATAATATGGGTCAGTGGGTCATTTAAATGCCGTGTCAGGGCAATTGGGGATGTGGATTATATACCTGTGGAGTGTAAACAAAGCAGAGTTATAAATCCTAAATTTATTTGGGCATTGAAATTGCGATTGACTATTGATCAATTGATGAAAGTGTTTACAAAAAAACCCAAACAAAACGAAATAGAAAAAAAACAACAAGAGGGATGGAATCTACTTAAGCTCCGATATTCATAATGGTATTGTACATTTCTGGCTTAAAGTTGCAACCAATGGCACTTTGTGCAAACTTGCAAAGAATGAAAAATTTAGTTTTCCCCTTCTTTATCTTCACACAGTTTTTTTTATACCTTTCTGTCATTCATTAATAAAGCACTGGGGAGAGAAAGGGATCAGTCACCTTGGGGTGGAGATTTAGTGTTTGTGTAATAATATGCATGTGGGTTGAGGCCAAAAAATACTTTAGAACGTAAACACTCTATTGGTGTCCCATGTGGGAGATTTAGGAACTGTTGGGTTTGGCCCAACATTCTGCGCACCTCTTCTTTTTCTTCCTTTCTGTTCTTGTCATCAGTAATGTTTAAGTTTTGTTGCTACATGCTCTGTGTTGCAGTAGACTTTTGTAATCTGTTCATGACACTATTAGTTGTATTGAATGCTTCCTATGTTTGCCTGTGAGTGGATGGTATGTTTGAAGCATGTATGTCTTACCCCAGTGCACATGGTGCGGATTTTCAGACTGTTGCTGTCAATGGATTATATTATATACACTTCTTTTTCCTTCGCCTTTTGTTTGCTTTTTCCCCCGCAACCTCCCAATATTTGATAATTTGTTTGCAAAACCATTTTGTTGTGATGTTATGATTTCCAGCTAAATGTCAGTATTGTCACGTAGGATATAAACCAGTATCCCCTTTTTGTCATGTTCTGGTCTATCCTTTATCAGTTTATTTATTTGATTGTAAATATATGTCAGTTGATGTCAGAAATCACTTTTATGTTAATTAAGATGTGTGAGTGACTTTATGTACCATTCCATGAAATATGAATAAGTTTCTCAACAGAAGGAAAGGGCAGATGACTTGCTTGTTATGGATAGTATGTTAAATTGCTTTCTTCTTGGCATTTCTTTCTCTTATCATCACAGGCATTCCACAATTGCTTAAGTCATTTTCTTGGCGTTTTGAGATGAAATCATTGCCTTAATCAGACAGTCACATTACACTGTTCTACAGGCACTTTGTTTTGTTTTGTTGACTTAATGAGTTTTTAAACAAAAAGCGACATCCACTTAAATCACCATTTAGACTTGTTGGGGGAGTATAGCCTAATTACAAAGTCAAATAGAGAAAATACTGGGTTGTGTTCACTGTTCAGCTACAGCTTTCAAAGTAAAATACTATGCTCTCCTAACAACAGCTACCACTATATTCGAAGGAAACAGTTTTCTTTAATTTTCAAAAAACACTGAAACACGACTTGGGCAATTGTGGAATGACTGTAACGTTATTCTCAGATAACTAGCAAACAAGAAAATGTGTTTAAAATGAATCTGTCTCATAGTGCTGCAGTTTGTAGTATAGTTGTTTTTTTTTTTGTTTAGGTTAAATTATTTGGTGTCATTAATTAATGATATACACGGATGGACTGAGACTGTAAATGAATCAGATTGTTAGCAAGTTACATAATTGATGCAAAAGCTTATTAACTGTCACCTTGTATTTTTGCTCTAGTCTTTTGTAATCAGCCCACCCTCTGTTGGGCAGTGGGCATGGCAAGATTCTTGCTGCTTCTACACATGTAGTTTGGTTTTATCATTGTCTTACCTTATTCCCTTGCTTTGGATGTGTGTGCATTCTCCCTTGCTTGCCATAGCTTGCTGTGCTTTAGATATGAGCATTAATCTTTCATTTTTGACTAGCACTTCTTCTGGCTTATTTATGAACACAATGCCAGCAACTAACAGCAGTACGCCTGATATAGCTATAGCAATACTCATGATATAGTAGCATCTGGCACAATTGAATATCAGCATGCATGCATATACATGTAATCAGACGTTTTTGAAAAAAAAAAAAGAAAGAAAGCCATTTGGAGAAAGGAAAAGAAGGATAAATCTGCCATTTGCAAAGGATGTCTTGCATTGTGTCCATGCCTACCACTGCTTTCATTCTGATTCTTTTATGTGCTATTGGGGCATGCAGCTTTGTTATTTCTCAGTGTTGCATTTACATGGAAGAAAATTGCCTCAATCTCATAACATTTATGATATTTGTAATGAATATTTATCATGAGCCAGTTTGAAAAGTATTTATTGCAATAAAAATGTTGATTTGCCAAATTCCCATTTCTTTGAATTATCTTTTAAAGTTCCTTTACTAATGTTTTTTAAATTCTTTTCAAAAGTTGCTTATACTAACCTGTAGTAATATTAGCAAAAATGCCTTTGTGTTTGGTGATGAAACAGCTGACATAGAGGTGAATTAAATTAAAATAACGGAAGCCCCACTGTTGTTTATTTACCTGTGTTATTTAAGGAGTTGTGAGCTTTGGCCTTCAGACTTTAAAATAATTATGTTCTGATATAAATATTTACCAGTATAAAAATATAAAGGATCTTCAGCTTGAAGAGTTGAGAACTCCTCTGGATAATGAAACCTTTGTCTTTTCCCCAATATCTGATACTCCATGTATCTCAAATTTGTTTGGAGGGTTCTTTTAAAAAATGCATGCTAGGAGTCTTTCCTTTTGTCATAAATTGGTACTATTTTACCATCACAGTGCATGTCACCTTTCACCCTTTTCAAGTTTCACTATGCATATATTTGCTGTTTTCACTCTGTCACACCACTAGACTGGACACAGTCCTCATCAAAAGTGTAATTACTTGGAATGTTAAAGGCACATTGATGCCAAAATGTACAAATGTCAAATATCTGTTGCGTCCGTGCAAAAGGAACACACAAATTGCTGCAGGATTCATTAAGAGCTGCAGTTTAGACAAAGTTCAAGTATATACATTATCTAATTGTCAGATGTTAAACTGCAGAAATATTCATATGAATGCCCCATTTTAATTTCAGTGTTTCAGTTAGTCAGTATGATACTTTTTGTGTGTTTGCAGGTAGAAATAATCTGATCTCTTTACTCTTATTGTGAAAAGAAGATAAAAATGCCTGAACAAGAACGACATACCAGAATCCACAGGACATAGATGTCATATATATATCAAATATTTCACTTAGACTTTACACAAAACTCCTCACCTACTTCAGGTCTGCAACTAATATTTCATTCTCTTTCCTAACACAATACCCCAGGAATTTGTACTGGATATAAGAATGAAATGACTCATTGTCTCCTCTTCACATTTTTGTACAAAAAGTAACACAGGCAATAATAATATTTTTTATTTTCAAACATTCTTTCTCTGATAGTGTTAGTAATACAGAAGCTCTGCCTTGTTTTGGACAAAGATGTGCCAAAAACAAAATATCTCAGGCGACATAACATTTCGCATTATGTTCTGCTTTATTCTTTATTCAAGTTTTATTTTGTTTTAAAGAAAAGAAACTATTATTCATGCAGAATTATAAGCCAGATAAAAAGCATATTTCATTCCATAGCATGATGTTGAAAAATGAATTTGACCCAGATCTAGATTGGTTGTAAATACAGTTCTTTTCTGTAACATGGCAGAGTTGGGGCTCTACTCAATGTCCAGTATCCAAGTCATATTCTATAATTCAACTCAAAGGGGCTGTATAGGGTTAAAACTCTTACTCTTTTCTACCACACTTCAAAGGCCAGGATACCCATTCTGTGTCCTTGTGGACCAAATTACCTGTAGATTGACAGTGAGAGAGAGGTAGTCTGGCCTTACAAAAGGCTGGAGAATTCAGTCTGTGATCAACAGACCAGAACTGAACTAGAAGACTTGGCATCCTTTGGTTGCTTCAAACTGGAGTCAAGATAGTATTGTGAAGACACCATTATAGGTCAGCCATGTATACCACATTGTGGGAGGAATCTTTGATAAGACCAAAATATTATCTTGACAGACTCCATATCTCGTACCCCTTCCTGATGCATGTAAAATCTCAAAATTTCAAGCCAAAACCATAACAGGATGTAAATTTGAACTGTAAACTAAAAGGTGTTATTGTGAGCTTTGGTATTATACTGGAGAAAAGGTGTGAAAACTGAGAAGCATAAAGTAGAAGGGTAAAATTATTCCTTGAAAATAACCAGGACATTAGCAGACTCAGCTGCCATTCAGACTCTCCAAATTTGCTACTTACAATTGTGCTTAAAGCTATTGTGCATTTGCACTTTGCCAGGAGGAAAAAAAAAATTCTAACCTTACACCAAATTGATATAATATAATTGATATGAAAGTATCTAAGACTAACAGTATACTTCTGAAATTCAGAAAACAGGTGTTTGAGAATCGTCATGTCTTACAGAGGAATACACCAGCACATGAAAGTTTTGGGTGTGGGGAAACAGATTCCATGGTGATATGTAACAATCACCTGTGACAGTGATAGATAGTTTTTGTGGAAGACCTTCTGTAGTGTAGTTCAAATCTCCAGATTGAAGGTGTAGTCAGTCCCAACTTTCACAGCAGTCAGTGGGCAACAAGAAACAGACTGTTTTCAGAAAAAAAACCTCTTAACATCACTGGAATAATTAACATCTCATGAGGTTAAATTGATACACACCACTACACAGGTGTTCAACTGAGAGGTCCTCAGGTCTTTCAGTCATACTTTGTCACAGTGATGATGTAGGACAGTCAGTCAGGTTACATTTCAAGAAAGATTTGAGCTTCATTGGTGCAAGGGTTTGTATAGATTTGCAGTCAGACATTCAGATCAGATATTTATTCTAAATCTAAGGTAAAAGGCACCAAATCCCTTTTTCAGATAGATTAGGAATGACCTTGCAGTGTTTCTGCCTAAACTAGTTCTGTCTTGATCATAGATCTTAGTCGTAGTGCAAATAGTTTAGAAGGACAAGCAAATTGCCTGCACTCAACTGTATACACAGTACAACATTCTAATGCTTGGATAATACATGTGTTCTAGATGTTGAAATGAAAAGATTTTATACGACTATTATGAGGAGTACAGCTTTTTTAAGATTGCTTTTCAGCAGTGTCATTCTTGTTAACTACTGGTCTTTCCAAAAAACTAACTGGTTCTGTGTCCTTTGTTGTCTTTCAGGTCGCAATCGCCGCAGTCCAAGTGTCGACTCGGAAGACATGATTACTTTGGAACCTCTTGACCTGGTATGGGCCAAATGTAGGGGATATCCTTGGTACCCGGCATTGGTAAGAAATCACTCTCAATCTCATACTTTAAAATTTTACTCATCGTTTCGGCTTTCTTCTCTCTGACCCTCTGCCCATCCTTCTCTGTTTTCCCTTCATTTCTTGTGATGTAGATCTACATGTATCTGTGATTTTGACTTCTTTGGAAAGAAATTATTTTATTCCACTCTTAATTTTCTTTTTGCTCAGAAACCAAAATGTAGCAATAATAATAAAAGGTAGAGAGAATATTTTATCTGTACACAGGTGGGAATTGTCCATCTCAGGGCTGGCTGGCCTCAGCCTTGCTTAGATTCTCATCCATCCACAGCCTATGGATATTCATGTAATTTTATACGAAATATGATATATCCAAGTAATAAGTTACAACTAGGTTCATGTGATTGATTTTCGGTCCATGTTCAGCCATATACAGAGCTTTTTAATTTCCACCAATGTTGTACATATTGGTCCGTATCGTACAGCCAGTGAAGCAGCATTGTTTCCTTTTAAAATGCAAATGCTTAGGACAGAAATCCTTCACAGACAGAGACCTCAACGCAGCACAGTTTTTATTCTTTTCCATCTTGTCATCAATTCAGTTTCAGTCACTTTATTTCATTGACATTGAACCATTGAAACTGTCAGTTTTGCTAGAAAACCATATATGACTTTGATTTTGGTTTTGACTCTTGCTCAATTCATCAGATCATCAACCCCAAGATGCCAAAGACAGGCTATTTTCACAATGGTGTTCCAATTCCCGTCCCACCCGATGAGGTGTTAGAACTGCAACAGAGATACTCAGAATCAGTCTACCTGGTCTTGTTCTTTGACACCAAAAGAACATGGTAAGATAATTATGTGGTTTATGAACCCGTTAGGGAAAGGGAGGGAGGGCTGTGTTGATGTTGATGTTGGACTTACAAAAATTGGAATAAGGTAATCCCAGATGGTGTTTACAGAGAAGTGGGTCCATTGGACCCTGGGAGTTGATATTCTGCACCAGTTATAAATCAGTTCAGATTTTTACTTGTTTTATTCAATTTTCATAACAGCATCTGTGAGAGTTGCCTTTGAAAATAGTGTAGAGAGGTAAAGTTCAAAGGTGTTGTGTTCATGTCAGCCAACACATTTATTATTGGGCAAAGCATATGTCTCCTAATTAGTGTACACACTTTGAATTTGATCCTACTTATGTGAAAGGCAGTGGTAAGTTTATATTTATGAAATAATTTTACTAACTGATTGACTTAACATTGGCAATGCAAAACTACTTTCGAGCACAAACATAAAACTAGAATCACTGCAATATCCCATAAGGGATATTTATTTTCAAAGAGAGTTTAAGAGCACATACATGATGCCACATATTCATATTAATTTCAGTTACCATTTCCTATAACTGTAGTAATTGGTTTTGCCTAGTTTTCAGGAGAAGCAAAAACCTGATGTATTTTAGCTGAATCTGATATAGTTACAAGAAGCGTTTGAAACTTTATTCGATTATTTTTCGGCTCGGGAGTCTATAACTAAGATCATTAGATGCAGTTTGAATGTAGTTGAATATGTAAGAAAATCGATTTTCGAATTTTGAGTTACTAGTCTTAGGGAACGGTGACAACATGAATATGTCACAACTCAATTACAGGCATGGCACATGAAATAAAGTGGATTGTACTGGATACAGAAGATTCAGTTACCTTTGTTTGTGTTTGTTCTCCAGGCAGTGGTTACCACGGAGCAAGCTAGAGCCCCTGGGGGTTAATTCAGATCTGGACAAGACAAAGCTGATGGAGAACAAAAAACCCAATGTCCGCAATGCGGTGAAAAAAGCATATGAGAAGGCCATAATTCATCGTTGTCGTGTACGTGGGGACCCCAACCCTCTGTCTGAGGACTCCAGCTCTGACAATAATCCATGAAATTTTGGGAGCAATACACTTTGTCTTGTCATAGAGCAGTTGGTATTGTGTATGTACGTAAGGGGGATAGAGAGGAAATAGTTATTATTATCATGAGATGTTCAGGGAATCAAAAGAAAGTGTAAAATGTCATTTGCGATTTTCTGTCTCTTGTGGGTGAAGAGAGTTGTGATCTCTGAAGGAGAGTTTGAATAGATTATGAATGAATGTTCTTCTTTTTCCTTGTGCACCAGAATCAACTCTTAGATCTTTTAATATATGAAAAATGATATTAAGCTGTTGCATTGACATCAGCCAGCCATTCAGGGGGAACATCCTAATGAAGATGTATGAAAATGTGTATGCGGTGGTAATCTGCCTCCTGGCTACAGGTATCTTACCTTGGGGACAGCCATGCATAATTGTGGAGGTCAACAAATATCGGTGGTCTGGGATTGAGAGTTCATGCATGTTGGAAGTTTGATTAGAGATTTCTTTAGTAGTCTAGTATTATTCCATTCGTTCAGGTGCACACAAGAGCCATGGATTTGCTGTGGTGATGGAGGGCTGGAATCCAGATAATTGTCCCAAAGTGTGCCTGTGCTCTGTTTCATAAGAGCAGCTTGCATATCAGTAAATGAGGAAAGTGATTTATATGGAAAGAAAGATGGCAAATGGTAGTTGATAGTACGAAGTAATTTATCCAAATTGTCTCAGCATATTATAAGGGTGAATGAAAAGAATTTTAGATGAAGGCTGTTGTTACTTGCACGTACGTACCTCAAGCATTTTGCAGTAGGGGCACATAATAATATGTATATGTACCTATCCTTAACCCCGTCCATAGTCTTAACCCTAACTTTTATCAAATTCCTAACCCTGTCCCTTACCCTTTCAACCAAAAAATGGGAGGGGGAAAAAAAAGAAAATGTGAAAGAATAATTAGTTAAGCTTGTTGTTAAGAGTATTTCGGGAGGAGCTCTCTCGCTCTGGAGTCACAAAAGGCTTTAAAATACGTACCATAGTGCATAACAACAATCTTATATGAAAGGACTTGAGGGACTCGATACATTTGTGTTAATTACAATACAGATGAGATTTGTGGATTTTGAAAAGAATGACAGTATAAAACTATTTTTTTACAGGAGTCAGAATGGAAGTTTTCAAATGATTGATGTCGTCATGAATTGTTCAGCTTTTACTCTAGGATTGTCAGGCATTTCTGTGTCTGAGCAAGAAAGTGTTACCACATCATGTTTTAGTTTGCATTTCATTTGTGGTCTAATGAGCTGGTCTTTCCAGAAGGAGGTAAATGGGCTCAGCTCAGTGAGGCATATAGAAGACGAAAGATAAGTAATATACCCGGGGAGTTTGTGGACCTCGTTTGGAATTTCACTTGAACGCTGGACAAATTGTTTGTCTTGTGCAGACTTGGTTGGACTTATCATATAATTTTATCAGTTGACACGAAGAAATATGTTGAGCCAGCTTGGTTTTAATGTTTGATAATTTGAGTGGATTTGACTCAGGGAGATGGAGAAGAGCCATTTTGATTTGTCTTGACACGGGGAAATGAAGTAGAGCCATTTTGACTTGTGCTGACACAGGGAGATGAAGATCATGAAGTAGAGCCATTTTGACTTGTCTTGACACAGGGAGATGAAGTAGAGCCATTTTGACTTGTCTTGACACAAGGAGATGAATAGAGCTATTTTGACTTGTCTTGATACATTGAGATGGAATAGAGCTATTTTGACTTGTTTTGACAATTTGTACTACCAGTGCATTCTCCTCCACTGCCAGATTCTTGTCACAGTTCTTTTGTGTATGATACTTTTATTTTCATTATTGTGTCAACATGGATAACTTAGCTTGCTAAGATTGCATTTTGACTGCCATTCAGCATTTCTTGAAGAAACAAGACCACAGAGTTAACTTAGACAGAAATACAACTCTATCAAAATAATGTGACTTGAATCACACTGAGTCAAGTCTCTTTTGCCTTGGTTTATGTGTGAGATGTGGATTGCAGGGCTTGAGCCTGGGGGAAACTGAAGCAAGCCCATCTCTCTAGTTTATTCAAAGGAAATTCAAGTGGGAGTCAGAACCAATGCTAGAGAGACTTGACTCAGTTTGATATCAACCTAAGTGGAAAAAAGTCAAGTTTGTAGCCCGATGAAAAGAAAACCTACAAGACTAGCAATGACTTCTTGGAGTCACTGAACGAAGTGACCAGAAAAGCATCAGCTCGGCAATATCAATTGAATATAGCATTTTTTCTTCGCCTAGCCTAGTCTTTATTGAGGCTCATGGCGGAAAGTGCTGATCATACCAATAAATCTGCATAAATAGAAGACTATACATGTATTTATCTATGAGAAACAACAGCAGTTTTCATTACTGCAAATTCTTGCTTCATACACTCTCAATGTTCTTGATTTCTTCTTGCTCCTTGTTCTCTTGTCTGTATGAATTTTCTTCTGTATATCTATTTCTCTGCTTGATTTGAAAGCTGTCTACCATTTGATTGTTACATAGGACATTTTTTCTGATATACACTGTGTTATTTATTTCTGCTGTATTCTGTGACTTTGCTGGAAAAAAAATTGCTTCATTTGCAAGTATTTCTACTTTATACTTTAGTTGCATTTTGTACAAAGTCAAAGCATAATGTGTGGTCTGTGTTGAGCTGAGAGATGCTATGTCTTGTTGATATTAGCTACGATTATGTCTCAAACTGGGTGTTTCAAGTTTCAGATTTCTTCAAATGAATGACCGCTGAACATCTCGGCAGATTTCTAAATACTGAATTTGCATTTATCAGAAGGGCAGTTAACACCTTGTATGATAGACATTAAAGTCTTTGGGATTGGATTAGACAGAATTTGCCTGGAGATTCCAGTTGCTGCTGAACATAATTTTGATGAGCAAAAAGTCAGAATGTCCATTCTATGTCTTTATTTTCTTTATGTCCTTGCAACCCATCCATCCCCTCTGTCTGCCATGGTATCTTCGGCACAAGGATAGGCCTTGTTAGCCATCTGCACAGCCACTGTTAAATACAACCCAAACAGTCTGAATGATTATTGGTCTTTGGCGATTGGAAGGATGAACAACCACTCCCCAAGACAACAAATAATCTGTATACAGAAGATAAAAAAGGTGTCTATAAATGTCTGAACAAAGAAAAAAAAATGAGGTCCTGTGGTCACCATTGCATTTTCACCTCTTGTCAAGGATTTCATTGCATTTTTTAATTATAGGCTCTTTTCATATTTAATGTCTGAAGCATTTGTGGTAGCCCTTTTTCAGGCTGGAAACTCATGTGTGTTTTCTGATGTGGAACATGTAAATTTGGCAGAGATGCATGTATTTATGTGAGTGCCTATGAGTGCATGGGCTAACAGAGTGAGATTCAGTGAAATCTGAACTGGAACATTAAATTTTTCATGCAAAGTAATTCATGGCCTTCCCCTTCTAACAAACTCACACTCCTCCCAAATCACATACACATGTAACCAAATCACATACACATGTAACATGTATATGACACCTATATTTTGCACAAAAATTCATCTGGTCTATAGTTCACAACATCCAGATCAACATAAAATGCAGTAATGGAACTACAGGTATAACAAATAATTAATAAGAGCCTGCATCTAACTTCAGCACAGACACATGCCCACCCATTAGGCTGAACTATTCCTGCTCCATGCTATGGAGAGCAATAGAGTTGCCATTACAACCCCACTTCAACCCAATTTTTACTACTTTTAACAGATTTTATTGGCCAGACATGGTGGTTCATATATTTTTTTTACAATCCTCAGCCAGTTTCCTTTCCAAAAATGTAGGCTATATATTTATTATGGGCTAAAACTGTATTCCAAAGAGTTACAGCCATTTTACTATACCAAAATAATTCTTTTAAAAGGTCCTTAGCAGTGGGGAAATATGTATGTAGCAGAAATAGGGTTAAAAGAAATGGATGAAAGAGAGATGGTATCATAGGAAAAGTATGAGTTCTATTTTTGTCAGCCAATCATTTTCTAAATCTTTGCTGGATTGAGAAACATGTCCATTAAAAGTTTGCCTGGAGTAACATGTGGTATAAGTGTGGGGTCCTGCTATCATAAATTGTGCATGTATGACTGTAGGCTAGTAGCATGTTGTAAGATTAATCATGCTGAAATCACTGCATCTCTAGAGCAGGCTTGCACAACTCAAAAAGTAGGTGGGGCCACACTGACCACAGAAAATTAGCTGGGCTGCCACAAGAGAAATATTTTCTTAAGATTTTGCCTTGGTTTTTGTGTGAGATATGAATTATGGAGTTAAGACAAGCGGCCAAGCACAATTAAGACTGAAGCCGGTCTTGCTAGTTGATTCGAAGGACTCACCCCATCCTAAAGGCCAAGGACACAGTGGTTTAGAGACAAGGTGCTTGCCTTTCATGCTGAAAGTACCAAGTTTTATTCCCAGGCGGTGCAGGCATGTTGGAATTTTTTGTTTGGGGGGGGGGGTCGCTCCCGCTCCTGTCTCTGATCCTGTGGTGGATAGGGTTGAGCACCTAGTCTTCTCAGATAAGGACGAAAAACGTGAGGGCTCATGTGCATGTTGCGTACATGGTATTAGATAGCTTGGCAGTTAAAAGTCGAGAAGGGCAGGGTGAACAAGGCCGCTGCCCCGGGCAAAATTCTAAAAAACTAATCCCTACCACAAGAACACACAGAAACTAGAACAAGAAAAATAAAAGCAAGAAAAGTCAGGTTTAAATGCCGAGGGCAGCAAACCTGATAAACCAGAGACCTAAACAGGAAGGCCAAATCTTGGCTGTATACTACAGTGGTCAGTGTGTGTATTTTCAGAAGTTTCAGTGGGCCCATATGTTGTGCATGCCTGCTCTAGAGCATCTTCCTTGTTGTCAGTTTTGTGATCTGGTAAGTTGTACATGAAATGGTGTATATTTATCCAACCTCCTTGTTCACCTTATATTGTGGTGATTTTTACAGCCTGTGGTATTGTAAAGTTCTATGATCCAAACAAAAAAAAAGTTGATGTTTCTTGTTACTTTTTTTGTATGAAATTTGTGGGAGAATTGTTTTTTTTTGTAATGTAAAGTACTGTAATAAATTGGACAGAAATCAAAATTTTTGTTGCGGTTTATGCACTTGTTGATTGTGTGTGCTTCAAAATAACTAAGCTTCAAGAGCTCTATCTTTTGATCATAGACAATAACATATCATAGGCCTATATTGAATTACATCATGTATGTAAAATACATGTATCATAAATAACTGCCTGCCTGCTTGTCTGCCTGTCTGTCTGTCCATCTGTCTGACTGTCTTTCTGTCTGTCTCAAAAAGTGTTTTGACAAAGTTGACATGCTTGATTTCACAACACTGCTTGGCCATCTGTGTCACAATTTTGGTGATTTGAATGAAACATAACAACAGCTGCTTTGTAATGTCTCAACATGGCTTAGTTAAATTCTCTGTTTCCCATTTCTATCAATTAGTGATTATACTAAACCTATCTCCCCTTCCACTCAGTATTGTCAGACTAAACATCGTTTTTAGCAAAACATTAACTTCACGCCAAGAATCTTTGATTTACCTGGGGTCTTTTAACTGGAAATTATTGAGGTGAAAATGTTGTGCACTATTATTGCCACTGTCTTAAATGCGGGATAATTCTTGCTCAAACTGACTCTTTATTTTGTCTTTGGGGCTGGGCATCATTAATGTGATGGTCTTAACCTGCGGCATACGTCATGGCTTTAATGGACCTAGAAGCACTTAAAACCATTTGAAATTATCTTATTTCTGAGAATGATCTAATTCCTGTCCCTGATCCTACGGGAGGGAGGATCGAGCACCTAGTCTTCTTGGATATTAAGGATGAAAACTCGGATGGCCCGTGTGCACGTTGCACACGTTAATGATACCTTGGCAGTTGGAAATCGAGAAGAGCAGGCCGAACAGGCCGCTGCCCGGACAAAATTCTAAAAAATTAATCCCTATCAGAACAAGAAAAGTGAGGTGTAATTAGCGGAGCCTCCTAAAATAAAGACCTAAACACGCTTGTATTCGTGATTTTTTATTGAGATTCCAGGTACTTTATTCCTCAATGACGTCATTGCCCGACTTCCCACAGTGTTAAAATTTTAAAACAGGCACGTGTGTGCCCACCAATGCACATGCATTTTTAATGTTCCTACCCGTATGTCGGCGGGTCTCACAGATACCATATGTTTGAAGAGGGTATTAGTACTATTACCGTAGGATTTTATTATCATACACAGTTTTACCAAAACTGACTTGATATTTTATCTTTGACGTGATGCGTCAGTATTGCGATTGTCTGAAAGACGAAATAATATTGCCAAAACTCGCGCTTACTCTAGACGAGAAAAATTCCACGGACAAAATATTACGTTTTCCAGAATTTTCTAGAGAAAAAAGCTCCAAAGAAATCCGAGTATAATTCCCCTGTTTTTGTGCGTCTCGCTGTTACCTCGTGAGATAAACAAACAGTGAGGTGGAATTGTTTTGGGAAGGGGATTTTCCTTGCGCCCGTGACCTACTTAACGTGTTGCTCTGATTAGGTAATCTCTCGTGTATAATGCATTCAGCCTTCACTGAAAATGAGGTCGTTGCTTACAGTGGAGAAGGCTTTATTGCCTGAGGTTGGATAGTGAGTGCGCGGGTAGTACATTTTTTTTTTCTAGTTCTTTTTCTGCCATCAAGGTAGACAGTTAAGTCTAGGAACGGATAGGAGGGATAATACACGAAAAACTACATTGTGTAATAGTCTGATAAGGAACCAAATACATAATAACTAACCGTTTGAGTTCGAGTTTGAGTTTGGGTTTTACGGCGCGTGGGCACGATAACGGCCACTTTGCGCCCTTCACGGTCCATTTGGGTACATGTTCTTTATATTTTGTATTCAGAGCTGTCAAGTTTAACATACAATTAAACACATTCATATTATACACTGTAATTTTAACACATCGGTAAAATTATTTAAAAAGTTGTTATGTATAGATCTGGAAAAAGTTTTATAAACCAGTACCGTATAAAAGTTATCAAATCAAGTTGTAGATCTTAGCCTTTCTCAGAAAGGACAAGCTGCGTTGCGGATCCACATCAGAAAATAATTCTTTCACGGATCCGCAGTGACAGAACAAATTAATTGAGTTATGAATAAAGCTAGTACAGCTGTAGTAGCACACTGATTCATGTCTGTTTTCGGCTGATTTTAACTCACGACTTTTGAAAATTTCTTTGAATCAACTAGCGAGACAGTTTTGTTTTAGTCTCACTTCTGCGCAACGGTCTGTTTTAACTCCATACTCCACAAAACCGAGGCTAAGCAGTCTTGGCTCAGCGCGCTGATGATGGTTATTTTCTTCGAGTGCTGCTCCACAAGAAAATCGTTCTAAAATCATAGCCTTTGCATACTCATAATGAGGTCAAAACGGCATGAGGATAACAGTAAGCTCTAATATTACAACATAGGTTCGGTCTTGAGTTTGGATATATAGCATTGTTCTCCCCTGTAGGAAACGGGCTACCTGAGATACCGGTACCATCAAAATAACACTTACTGATAATTACACTATACAGACAAAGAGAAAACAAGGAGCGATTGTAATCTGAAGTCTCCCAAAGTCACTGAATTATTTGTTTACTATTTCACCTTTCATCTACGCATTGTCAATCCACTGCAGGATGAAGCCCTCCGACAATGACTCTCATTCCTCTTTGTCTGATGTCTATTACTGTTGTAGTAGTAAAGACAAACACGAGGAAATTCACCAGATTGTGAACATTAAGTCTCATATTTTTAGAGGACGTATTTGATTACGAGGTTTTACCACTTTGCGGTGGAGGTAGTGAAAGATGACAGACTTCTAAAGACCTTAAGTAAACGGGGGTTAGAGAGTTATCTGTCTCCCGTGAGCCCAGCCATTCTAAAGTCTAAACTTGCACTTCCTGTCAGTTGTTTACCTTGTAAGCTCACCAATGAAAAAAAAAAACACAGAAAGAACCCATTCTTTTACCCCCTCCCACACACACACTTTTTTCCAGCCCCCCCCCCCCTTCAGAGAATAAACCTAGTTTTTCTTCTTGACATCGTAAGTTTTACCGCTCCTTCATCGGATAACAAAAAAGTTTCACTGCTCTTTACATGGGTTTTATTTTTTATTGACAAGTTGTACATGCTAAAACATGTTAAGTATAATAGTTCATGGTTTACAAATGACAATACACATAATTATACTATATAACTGAAAATAAGTATTGTTTCAAATAGGTTAAAACGAGAAAAGAGGCAGAAGAAAAGTCACAGAGAGCAACTACCAGTGTGAAGTAATCCTTTAATTTTGAACTTCAAAACTTTACAAATGAGTATAGTTTTATTATTACATGTGGGAATGGAGGTTTGGACCGTTTTAAACTGACTTACTTCCAAAGAGTTCGTGGAAACTGAACAAAGCCCTTACGATCTTCACATTCAACAAAGATGTATCCTGTCTGATATATTGTATTACTCTGAAAATAATTTGAGTTCAGTAAATTACTCTGGCGCCGCTCACAACGGTTTGCAGGAATCAATCAGTTAACATAAAATTTAGATTCTCCCAAATTACATTGTTTTCAAGGAAGGGGGGCCGTGGTATTTTACTTTATAAGCTATACCTGAATAGTGAACACAACTCAGTATTTCCTCTATTTGACATTGGTATTAGAATCTTGAACCCATAGCAAAGGCCTTTTTACAAATGTTTTGAGAGAGACAGCAGCGAGCTTTCCCGAGGGTGACTTGAAGGGTGCAGTCACTTTACGGAATCAAAGTACGATAAATTGAGGGTTCGAGTTGAAAAATTTAATTTGCGGCACTAATTTTATAATGGGATATGATATAACTGGACGCGCCAGTTCGGTACACGACTCCGATCTATGTGAATCTCTTCCATTCAACAGATAAAAACATTTCCGTTTTATGTAGAAGGGAATATTTCATCTGTTACCCCTGCTCACTGCGAGGGGATGGAAGTAGGATTCTGAGTAGGGCAATGTTATCTTTTTAAATGCAATTGCAGAAATTGTGGTTAAAAAAAAAATACAATATACACAAAATTTACAAGGTTTGTATCCATACAGAATATCAATAAAGAGTTCCGGAAATGTGAAGTACCGCGAACTGTACATTTTCTTCATTTGGTTCCACAAAATGGAATACGTAGATATACTACATGATGGAATCTACCCGACTTAAATGGACCCCCGTGGGCTTGGTCCCAGCGAATGAATACTCAAGTCAGTAAGAGACACCGGGAGATAGTTCGGCTGCGATCGACCCTTTTTTATTTTGAGAGAGAGAGACGGAGTGGCCGAACGGTTAAGCGATCAGAATTAATTTATTCTGTTTTCTTCTTGGCAAGGCGGTGGGTGCCGTAGCAGGGGTCGCCGGTTCAATCCCCATCTTGATCATTTCTCTTTCTTCCTTCTTTCACCCCCGTTTTGCTTTTCTGAGCACTAACTAGGCGCTACAACTTTATAATTCGCCTCATATTTTCTTTGAATGGGCCCCGCCAAGAGTGAGATTTTCACAGAGGTAACCTACCTCTTTTTCCGAGATAAAGTTTACAATGTTTCCTACCTGGACCTTCCTGGTGTAACACCTGGTCCGCCACTCCCTTTCAGATAACCTGGTCGATCGGCCATTCCTCAGTGGGTATCACTTCTTTCCCCCAGAACTGCTCCCTGTGATGCCAGAGGTTGGACTTTATCCCTCGGAAAAGCTCGATTCCGAAACACCACGCCCCCCCCCTATTTTTTTTTTTACAACTGCTACAGCGCCATTGAGGATTTAAAAATAAAAAAGGTAGGCCTATTTCGTGGTGGATTTGAATTAATTAGCGAATTGTGACTCATAGGGACCGCCACCCCTACACCGTTCCTCCCATTATATGCTTTTAAAGCGACATGTTCGCATGGTCATCTGACTATTTCTGTAAACACTATTCTAGTAATATAATCCAACAATTTAATTCCTTAAAAAAAACCAACAGCAACCAAACTTTTCAATTCATTACCACAATGATAAACGTATGGACGCCCCCACCCCTCTCAAAAAAAAAAAATCGCCTCTCCCACTGGGTAAGCTTTTCGTACGCTGGGGAACCCCCCCCCCCCCCCTCGTCCCAGTGTCCGAACTTCTCGAATCTCCTCCACCAGAAAGGCGGTATCGAATACTATCTGTATCTTAAAGTCTTGAAAATCGAAGTCTCATAGGGCTTAAACAATGCAGATGAAAATCGTATTAGCTCAACTTACTTTTATTTTAAAAACAACAACAACAACAACAAAAAAACTATTACAAACAAACACAGAAAATCTGTGGGGTCGCAGCAAGGCATCAGCAAAGACAAAATATGACAAAAGAAAAAGGTTGTATGTAGCAAAGTGTCGCGTAAAAAAATAACGCAGATACGATAAAAAAAAAAAAACAGAAGAAAAGGAAAGACAAACCAAGCTTTCGATCGATTGGTCTGCAGCAGGAAAAACATATAACGGGACAGAAAATTGAAGAAATAAAAAAAAAATAAAAAAAATCGTAGTATGTTATGCACAAACGAATACTGATTATTATTACTTTGGTTAAGTAACCACAAAGAAAGTAAAAAAAAACAACAACAAAAAAAACTTTAAAATATTCTCCAAAGTATGAAATTTGTACTTAAGTGTGTTTTGATTCTCGACTTCTTAGTTCATTTGTTTTCACCTCTCTCGTTCCATAATTCTTCTTCTTTGGCAACCTTAAGAATGGGTGAATGTTTTGTTTTCTCCAGAATACAAAATAATGTTTTATCTCACGTTCATTCCAACTCGTGTTTACACCGACATCTAGGAACTCGGTTACATTCCTCGTGCGCTATTGGCACCGAGGTGAAAAATCTCAACAGGTTTTCTGTTACACGCTAATCATCTGGCAAATACGTCAGTCTTGCATTACATCTTTTTGTTTGTTTTCGAAACTGGAGACGCAGAATCTTGTATTGTATTCTATGTCACCGCGATATTGAAGAAAAAATAAACAACCTTCACTCGGCTGTTGTAACTTGTACTCTTACGGCCCCCAAACGTTTTGCTCTCGGGGGGGGGGGGGGGCGGCGTACGTACACGCACCTACCCCTAACCCCGTCCTTACCCTCAACCCTAAATCTTATCAAATCCCCAACCCTGCCCCCTACCGTTTCAAACAAAAAAAAAAAAAACAGGAGGAAAAGAAAATCTGAAAGAATAATTAATTAAGACTGTTGTTAGGAGTATTTCGGGAGGAGCTCTCTAGCTCTGGAGTCTCCAAAAGGCTTTAAAATACGTACCCTTAGAACAAAAAAACTTGGGGACCGTATGCACAAGTAATAGCACCCTTGATACTCTTCCCTCTTCTCACCCCTGCCCATACAGCAATGGCACTGATGATAAAAACAACAGCGAAAACAAAAAGCAATAATAATAATAATAATAAATAAATAAATACAACAATTCAAAACATCTAGACCAACAGCAACAACAGTAATAACAACAGCACAGACCATAACAGCAACGACGATGACATCATCAATGCCGTCAACAAAAACAGCAACCCCAACAGCAACGCTAATAACCGCATCTTTGTCAAACCTTGACATGACATTGACAGCCACAACAAAGACAGATTATCTAGGTCACATTTTGTCCCCGTAGAATGACAAGATTCTATCTCCATTTTTTGGCCGAAATAAGTCACATACAACACACTTGTTCTTCGGGCCTTCTCCATCGTGTGTCAAAGAATCAAGCGGATTCCGTGTGTGTAATTTGTAAGTAGGCCACCGGGTATTACTAGAAAGAAACAAATGGTATCTCCAAAGGCTCTGCGCACATGAAACTTCAAGCACCAATTTCTCAAAAGTTGATGAGAGGGGATTAGAGGGGCAATTAGTCTGCGTTCGAATCACAGAGTGGAGATTTAAACAAAAACCAAAAAACAGAAGAAAAAAAAATCACTAAGAACCAAACTCAGTATGAGGCCACAATAGCTCAGGTAGACAACAGACAACAATATTTTGCCAGCCTTGTGTGTAGCCAGTAGAAATGTCCTAATAATAGGCTGTTGTTATAAGTACGTTACGTTCCGACAAGCGTTTTGCGCTAGGGGCGCGTACTTATACGTACTATCCCTAACCCCGTCCTTATCCTCAACCCTAAATCTTATCGAATCCCTAACCCTGCGCCTTACCTTTTCAGCAATAACAACAACAACAACAACAAAAATATAAGGAAAACAAAAAAAATCTGAACACTGTTGTCAAGGAGCATTTCGGGAGGAGCTGTCTAGCTCTGGAGTCACAAAAGACTTTAAACTACGTAACCCTAGCGCAAACAAAAAAAAAAAAAAAGAAATTGGGGGGACATACTTACCTGTAACAACATTGATGACTATGCAAGTGATGCTGTTCCCAAAACCTCCATGGTTTACACTGCCGGGTATTTCTCATGATATCAGTATTTTGAGAATCAACATTGCCAGATATAGCATGTTTTGGGCCGACTGTAACAAATCCCAGACTGGGAGATGTACTTATTATGACAGGACAACAATCACGAACGAACAAGTATAACACTTAACAGAACAACCAAACAGACTCACACATTTATTATATAATAAGATAAGATATCTGTGCAATTACATACATTACATTAACTCAATTCAAATACCATTCAATGGTCAGTATTCCCCACATTCATTCTTCTCCGGGTCCACAACCCGATAGTTACTTTCTAACTATGCTCTGGCCTCAGCCTCACATCCATATATATATTACTTGCTGGCCTCTCTTATTGGCTCCTGCTCAACCTAATCTCCGTATCTCAATATCCCCTCGATGTCTTAATAGCACATTAATATTTCAATAGCACATTAGTATCTCAATAGCACATTAACATATTAATAGCAACAAGGACAATAACAACGCCCCTGCCTGTGGCCAGACTGCCACGACTCATGTGCTCCCGCTGTCCTGCGCGACAGCTTCACTCAGGCAGGCCTGTGGGTAGCCTTCGGCCCAACCCCGGCACAAGTCCACTCACCGCGGGTGGCTTCTCTGCCCGACCCCGGCACCTATAAGAATAACATTACATCTGTATAACATCATACAATTACTATCCACTTCACCACTCATTACGAACCATCAAGCGTACACACAACAGTCCACATTTCACTCACCACACATCTGCACTTCTCTACGGTAACACACCTCTACCGTATTACCCAGTAATCAATGACTTTCACATTCCTCACATATAACTTATCTACATCATGGTCATAGGAGAATATAGTACATCAATCATCATAATTATCAATCATAGTTCAACCTACCAGACATCAATGGAAAACACACAATCTCCCGACTGCTCTCTCACGTCTGTCCCCTTGGACTTCTTAACTTGCAGTGATCTGACTATTCAGATTTTGCCTCTACTACGCCTCAACTTCACTCACAACATGCACGCTTCAATTCCCTTCCCCGCACTCACTGACCCCCGCTCACTCGCTCGTGACATCATCCCCCACCCCAAAAAAATTAATGCAATTAATTTCAAATCGCATCAAGATAATTGTCAACGAGTGAGCGTGAGCAATATTTACATAAAAATGATCTACTAATGTCCATAGGACATATGATACCGAAATCAGGGGAAAATATGGCGATCAATTTGCCCTGCACTATGCATATATGTATCACATCATCAATACCTAACTAAAACATAATACCTAATACAGAATCAAAATCAATCAACCTATCAACCATTCTTCATATAATAGTTATAATGTCAATGTTTTAAGATCGACGAATTGTTCCCACAGATCACTGTCAATGTTTATATGTTTCCCAATTTCTGCTGACATACGTTTTCAATTGTGCACAATCTGCGACTCTTCGTTGTTCTGTCTGTCGAATGTTCCTGTCCTCCGATGTGTAAGCCACTGAAATCTTCACCTAGGCTCGACTAAGGTAGTCGGCGATATGATTGCTGGTTCCTGGAATCGGTTGAATGACGAACGTATACGGCTGTAAAGCCAATGCCCATCTAGATAAGCGAGGGCTGGATGAACGATTCTTAGACAAAAACGTTAGTGGCTTGTGGTCTGTCTGGATGTAGAATTCTCGTCCCATCAGATAACGTCCTAATTTTTGGACGGACCACACAATGGCAAGACACTCCCTCTCTATTACAGAATACTTCCTTTCTCTCTGCAATAACTTTCGACTGACATAACATACAGGATGGAAACATTCGTTCTTCTCCTGTAGAAGACAAGCGCCGACACCAGAGTCCGATGCATCTGTTCTGAGGATAAATTGAGATAGAAAATCTGGCAATATCAGAATGGGTGACGATGATAATGCTGTCACCAATTTATCAAATGCTGTCTGACAATCAGACGTCCACTGGACCTTATCGGGCTGTCCCTTCTTAGTAAGGTCAGTAAGAGGAGATGACAAAGAGGAAAAGTTCGGAATGAACTTCCTGTAATAATTTAAAATTCCCACTAAGCTTCTCACTTGTTTCTTTGTCTTAGGGATTTGCAACCCTACTAATTTCTCAATTTTTGTTATTTCAGGTCTCTGAATACCTCTACCCACGAGATGTCCTAAGAATACTATTTCTGGACATGCCAAGTCCATCTTTGCGGGTTTAGCAGTTAACCCAAGGAGCTTACAACAAATGGAGGGCGGACTCGCTCGCTCAGCGAGCCCGCGACGCGTGGGAAGTAACATGGCTGACTCGGCATCCATACTGGGGGCATGGTTTCTCGTTACCAATGACTGCCGCGCGCAGCCCCCTGTATGGCTAGTTGAAATAGGTTTGGTAGAACCTGACTTTTCACTACATTTATTTCATTTATATTATTCACTGACCCCTCTCCAAGAAAAAAAATAAATAAATTACATAAAAATAAAATAGCTATACATACTCTTAAGTAGGCTAAACATTTGGTTGTTTTTTTTAAAGGTGTAGATCAGATGTAAAGTTCTAGGGGTTTTAATTTGATCTCTACTGGATTATTTTTGTCAGTAGGCCATCATATCGCTCTGCAGTGTTTTCTGATCCTTGCTTGGTAAGATAGGCTATAGAAAGGAAGAGAAACCTGTTACTGTTAGTAGTTACTGACCTAGGAGACTTGTCATTGTATTCTAAGTATAATGCAAGATTTAAAAGCTGATAAATACTGATTGTATGCTTATGTTATGGTTATTAATTACGACTAATGACAAGTACTGATAGATGGATTGTAACATTGTTAGTCTTAGAGTGTGTGGTTGAATAGCAAAGAAAATAGACATTAGGCACTGAATATAAAACATTTAGATCGAATTACCTTTACTCTGCCAAACGTCGCTTGCCTACACATAATCAGGTTGATGATGTCATGGTATCATTCCTAAAGCAGGTAGTGTAGTGATCACTGTCAATCCAAGCAATAGGCTATATATCAATGCTTGTCTCCATGGTAAACTCCAATAATCAAACAAAAAAATTCCTTCCTGGTATACCCCAAAACGGTCATAACACTGCCTGTCAGAATGGAGGAGGTTGAAAATGGTAGCTGGAGCATTCCTTGTATCCCCCACCCACGTCGTGAGCTCAACAGGTTTCTGCTCCGATGGTTGATTTCTCTCTCTCCAGTGACAGGTAATATCTAGACACCTTACCTCCTCCTCCCATCCACCCAAGGAGGTGAAGACCTGGTTAACTAGAGGAGTTGGTAAACTCAATTATCAAACAGAAATATTCCTTTATAGTATAGTAAAACGTCCAATGATCAAGCAGAAAAACGTTCATGGAAAACTCCAATAATCAAACAATAATGTTAAATTCCAGTAATCAAGCAGGAAAATGCTTTCATGGGAAACTGCAATATATATACAAATCACAACAAAAAAAAAAACCCAACTAAAGGCTATAGGTGCATGAAAAGAACTGTTTTTGTCAGTTTGTGCCTTTGTGTTCCATTGTCTTTAAAGATATACCTGTCGCTGATGAGTCTTTCATGATGATGAACAACAATGTTTCAGAAAATCTTACAAGCTTCTTTAATTATTTGGGTGACATGGCTGTCTTCTGTTTCAGTATTTGTAATTGCCATACTATGCGCCCAGATATTGGGAAAAACTTGAGTGCTAACAGCCTCGAGGACATTCCTGGTGACACTGAGGGTAAGGTGTTGGTTGACCCCTTTGATGACTCCCTTTGCAGTTAAAATGGACCGCAAGTGTTTGTCTGCCTCCTTGATGACAACAAACATATCATTGCACATAAGTAACCCTCCTTTTGAACACCTTTGTGTGAATACTGAAGACTGACTTCCCTGGTCCTTCACAAGGAGGCTCTGTGTGCACTTGGAACATTCAGTTCTCTCAGATACTTTACGGGCAATAAAACCACTGATATAAAACAGTACGTGGTCATGGAAAATGCTTGGCTTTGACAAAACCGTAACTAAGTGCTGCAATTCTTTTGTAGTTGTTGACGAGATTTCGTCTTCCTCTGGCCTGATCATCTGATTTGTGGGTTCTTCAATGGCCACACAATTTGCTTTTTGTGAAGGCAAAACACCATTTTCAAAAGAAGAGCTCGCAATGCCCATTTGAATTGTGCCGGGGTTGGATTATTATTCCAGCCATTTTTCCGTCTGATTCTGCTGAAAAAAGTCTCCAGATGGTCTTGAGACAAACGATAAGTCATAAAGTACTTGTAATTGTGGAACTTTAGGAGTCTCTCGCTGATGCTCACAATTGAGTTGAGTGTGCAGATAAAGCCTACAAAAGCAGTTCTCCGCTTTCCATTAATAAGCAGCTTGCCTTTTGAATCTTTAAGGCCCTTAATGTAATCTATTGCCTCATCAATTTCAAGTTTCCTTGATAGTAAATTCATCTCCATCATGGGACTTTTCATTCCTTTGTCATAAGGGGTTGAAGAATTACAAAAATCAAATAATTGGTCAAAAAGGCGCAAAAATTTTGTTGTTGCCGAACTTCCTGCAAATTGGGTCAAGACTAAGTCCTCCCTCAGAAAATCAATAGCATTGGCAACTGAGGAAGAAATAGTCTGTACAGCAAACTTCACATTCATTTTATTCTTTTCATAATTTACGTGCTTCCCTCGGATCTTGTTGGCAAGAACCAAGTTGTCACTTCTTTGCAGCTTGTCAAGTTGCACGATAAAATCCCAATTAATTAAATCTCCTTCATAGAAAAGCTGTTTTAAATCACCAAGACAGTTCCTGACATTCTTAATTAAATGGCAGGCATCAAAAATAAAAAACACTGGTTCATTTGTAACAGGGTGGGTAAATGAAGATTTCAATTCTGCTGGCTTTAAAACACAGCCCAACGAAGTGGCTGTTGCTTGGTTGGTGTAACAGCCATCACACACAACAGCATGAACAAAATACCCAGCATTGGAAAGTAAAATTAATGAATCATTGACAATTTGAGCTTGGGTTTCTCCTGTTATTTTGTCAATGAAGAAATAGCCAATTGGTTGTTTAAAGTGTTTTTTCAAACCAACAACCATAACAGTTAAAGCCTGTCCAGCAGGGGCGTCATCATCATCAGCACTCAGTTGGCCGAGATCAACTGAGCCTATATACGACTTTGACTCTGGGTCATATACAAATCCCTTTTTGAGATGCATGCAGTCAAACATAACTGCAACGTCCTTGGTTTCCTCAGTAAGACTTATCTTTAGTGTCTCAAAAACCTCAGACAAGAACCCTGGGTTGCAATGACGCGCTGCAGCCCATTGCTGAATAGATGATGGGTGAGGAAGGGATAAAAATTTCCTTACATAATCGTATGCTTGACTACTATAAAAATGTAAAGTTACTGCAAATTTCTTCAAGTCCTCTGAATATCGCATTCCATGTGGATTAGTCGAAGAGGCTTTCAGCTCGTTTTCAATCAAAGTAAACGTTTCCTCATCGAAGTTGGCATTAAGGATGTTGTGTTGCTCTTGTGATAACATTTTCATTTTTTCCATTTCATTCAAAAGTTTCGAAATTTGTTTGTCTCTTCTTTGAAGTTTCTGGTTTAGTGATTTTATATCTTTGTTCCTTCCTGCTATCTGTTCCTCTCTTTTTTTAATCTTGTTCTTTGCCTGAGCCAATTCTGTCTCAATACTCGGGCAACAATAATTGTGCTCATTAAGCTTGACAAATTTAGTTGCTAAGGAGGGATTTGAAGGAGATTCCATGTGGCGTTTTTTGGGGGATGTTCTTTTCTTTGGCGGTGGTCGCTTTGGGGTAACCTTTGGCTGCTGACTTTGTGGATGGTTTGGAAAAATAGTTGGCACAGCGGACTCGCGCAGTTTTTTAATAGCCATATCAATTTCATAGTCAGAAACTATGAAATGGTCTCTGCATATCCGTGAGTGAATAGTGGGCTGCCATAACCGACCCGTCTTTTCATCCTGACGGTTAACATTTCTGACCCATTGCTGACAAATTTCGGGCCTGGAAAAGGGGAATCTGACAAAGGAAAAAAAAAAAAAAAGAAACTTAGTTTAAAGAGACTGTAGCGAAGGTTGTGTGGACCGTAAGGTGGACTAAAGACAACGTGTGGAAGCCTAGTGGAGCCCTAGATTAGATTGAGAGGACAAGAATAGATAAATCGTTATAGGTTATCTAGATCTCATGATATATTATATATTCATAAGTTGGTGCTATCAATTAGAATACAATGCATGCAGCAAGGGCTTCAACAAGTTCTTGGTCTATAACAGAGAAGCGCTACAAAGCATGATGTGTTACCGTAACACAATACCGATGCCGGCTCGGCCCACGTGCCAGTCTCTGTCACTAACCGTGGCTACTGTTTGGGAATATTCTAAGCAAAGTACACATATAATCTCTAAATCTTGGGACTATTAACAAATTATACCAAAGTAAAGAATACTTACCCATGGAAACTTCTTTGAGAGTCCTTGTTATCACGGGCTTTACAGCCAAAAACAACACACGTTTTCACCATTGTACTGGTATCGATCGTAAACAAACCGAAGCCGCTCTGGCCGAATGCCCCCAGTACAATGGCGTGAGAAGGGATCAAATTTTCACGGTCACGTGACCCGAGTCCGCCCTCCATTTGTTGTAAGCTCCTTGAGTTAACCCAAAATGACGCAATCGTTTAAAAATTACTGTTAGTGTCTGAATATGTTCAGACCATGACGACGTATGACACGCTATATCGTCAAAGAATGACACGACATTAGGTATGTCCTTCAATACCAGTCTCATTAATCTTGCAAACGTAGCTGGCGCGTTTACCAACCCAAATGGCATGACCTTAAATTGAAACAATCCTATGGGCGTTTGGAAAGCCGTGTACTGTTTAGATTCCTCAGCAAGAGGAATTTCCCAATACCCTTTTGTTAAATCTATCTTCGAGAACCATGTGGAACCAGCCAATGAAGCTATTAGTTCCTCTTGGAATGGTATAGGCTCCCTATCGCCTACCGTAATAGTGTTCAATCTGCGAAAATCAATACAGAACCGCACCGATCCATCAAGTTTTTTCACGAGGACGATGGGTGATGAATATGGCGGGGATAAAATCTGGCCGAGTGAAGACTGAAAATAAAATAAGAGAGAGAGCGAGAGAGAGAGAGAGAGAGAGAGAGAGAGAGAGAGAGAGAGAGAGAGAGAGAGAGAGAGAGAGAGAGAGAGAGAGAGAGAGAGAGAGAGAAAGAGAGAGAGAGAGAACCTTTACAGCGAGAGAGAGAAAGAGAATCTTTATACACACACATGAGAGAAAGGGAGTGGAGACAAAAAACAAAAGAGAGAGAGAAAGAAAGAGAGAGAGAGGGAGAAAGAGAGAGGGAGAGAACCCTTACCTCTGCTCAGAAGTAAACTCCGAGCGTACACACAGATATCAGAGCCCCCGCCCCCCCCCCCCAACCCCCAGCCACGTTCCAAATAATTTTGATATCATATATCGCGCATTGAGTGCTAGCTGGATCTACAGCCTTGTCACATCTGACGTCTAAACTGTGAGAAAATGTCTGGTCCCGTTTTCCCTGCACCCCCGACAAGTCATTTCAGAACAAAACGCTATTTTAAAAACAGAAATTTTGGCGCCATGAAAAGAGGAGCCTGAAACACGCAAACGTTAAAATAAGTTTAAGTCCAATTTGGAGATCTCCAAAAGTAAAGAATTTAACTTTTCGGGTCCGATTTTTATTTTATACATATTTTTTGTTTGTTTGTTTATACACAGCCAAACACCCTGCCATTCTTTCAGTGTGGCTTTTCGCTTTATTGGGCGAATCACTGAATTTTCTAAATTTCTGTACCAGATCGTTCTGGAATTATAGACAAGACAATTTGGACTTCCGCAGCGAAGACCAGTCGACTATCCTTATGGAATTAAGTGTTTCGTTGTTTTTCCTATTTCCGCGTATCACAGCTCGCGAAAATAGATTTGTACGTGTCTCTGAAGTTCTTGTTGAGTACAATATAGATAATGAAATCATGCATGAACTGTTTAGACATACGACAATGTTCAAGAATTGATACGTAACTCGGGTTACGTTGGTTACATGTTCATCCGTCAGGAGATAGGCGCCGTATTGAGGGAATAGAACAGGGAGGGATGATACGACACACGTCACCGTGTAGATGGCACATACTGTTATCAATGTTTTTGTCACACGCATGGACGTGTTTTTGCGGGAGGCTCCGCATGTCAGTCTTCGGCGGTTCATCGACACTCGCTTAATTTTTACGTCGCGCCGATGACGAAACAATTAATCATAGTGAAGATTGGACAGATTCTCAAACTGATTAACGTCCAAATTTCCTCTAAAACGAACACAAAATCCCGATCGCGTCGGTACAAAGCTGAACGTTGAATAACAAATACAGTTTTGTTGCAGGTATCGTCGCAATTCACGCCAAGTTTCAACCAAAAGGAAACATAAATAAAGTTGGCATACCAAAAACTGAAAACAGTTGCGAGTATAGTCCACGTTCTCTTCGGAGTGATGATTCTGGACACCTTTAGTGGGAAATATACAGTAATGAGCCGTTCTACGGTGATCAACATTGGTATGGTCATAGAGGAAAAACCGGACGAGTAATCAATGATAATGAAAACTTGGTAAAAAACAAAGAGAAATATAGATACGCCTGCTGAAAACGGGAATGACTCACGGTCGTATATTGTATAAAGGATTTTTGGGATACTGTTGTATCCCACCAAATACAGAACATCACTGACCGCAAGACCAAGAAGTAGAATGTTTGAGCCATTTTGCAGGCCTTGCTTTCTGAGGACGAGAATACTCAAACAGTTTCCTACGATCCCTGATACAGAAATGACCGGAGTGACGATGACCATAGTGGTGAAGACCAGCAAGTCTGTAGTGCCATCGTCGATGATTTCCAGATATGCTGCCGTTGGGACGGTGATATTTAGTTGGAGAGGCATGACCTAGACTTGAAATATACTTATGTCAGAATGTAGCGGTACTTGGCTGCTGATTTCCTTGTGTCTGTGGTCAAACACCTTCCTAGGCAAAGTCCGTATCACTGACAGTTGGCTGGTGATGCACCGAGTGAAGTCGGTTATGCGTCTGTTTAGACTCGGTGCCCTAAGTCTTTCTCCCCGCCAGCTGATTCAAAATAGTTTAGACGAGCGCGTACTAGTGAGTCCCCACAAGTTTCGGTGTCACTAGTGAGCACGGTCCCAGTTCAACTCCAAAGTTCACATCTCACACTAAAACCAAGACAAAAACAACAACAACAAAAAATAACAGACTTGCCTTAGTGCACCCACAACCTTAGTATTTACAAGTGGTGATATCTTATACAATCGTAAGTCTTCCAAGTAAAGTGAAGAAAGAAAGTGATGACCGACCCAACTTTTTCACAGCTTTTTTAGTTCAGAGCTCCCTTAATTTTGTTCAAATAAGTTCACCCTTTATTCTGATCAAACTGACCTTCAAGTATAAAGACAATTATCAGTTTTTGAAAGTGATTAGATTATGATTGTGATGATGATATTATGAGATATTATTCGACAACAAAGATTATTCGATAACAAAGATTTCCTTTGCGTATGTAAGTTCTTGTCATTATGTTTCTTTCGGGATATCGTAATTGTAATTGGTGTCGCTTTCAAGTTCCTCCTCTCAACTTCTAAAACTACATACTTTTTCCAGTGATTTCCCTCGGATGTCGAGGACCAACTGAAATCTTAATGATGATATCAAATGTTAGTCTTAGAATGTAAAATGTCAGAGCAGTAACTGCATGGCTGTAGCCACCATGGAATGTAATTTAATGCAATGAAAGACCAACTCCAAATTGGTGTCTCATTTCTGACTAATTCAATTGGAATTTTCAGTGTGAAAAAAAAAAAAAAAAGTGATAATTTTACCTGTCTTGGGAATTACAATTATGTCGATTATTTGGGCAAGAATGATTTCACTGTTCCATTGTAAAAGTGCACCATGGAAGTTCACCTACTGGGGCGCATAAAGTTAAAATCTAAAGTATATGAGTGGGAGGGAAAGGATTGGTTTTTTTCTGACATTCTTGCTTTACATGTAACCTATTGAAAACAGGCTTTTTTTGTGTGTGTGTGATTGTATTGTGGTCAGTGAAACCATGGAAATTTGTCTGCGAATGGAACTTGAATTTTATCTGCATGTTTTTGTTCTTCTGTCAAAAAGAGAATCTATGTTTTCACTCAATGATGTAATGAGGCACATGTCAAGATGTAATAGCTTATTTGATAGATTCGTTTAAAAAATAGCAGGATATCACGATAGGTCATAGGTTACACATAAGCCATTTCCTAGGCAGAGCCATCATATCTCTAGTTTCTATGATTATCGTGATCGATCTAGTATGATTTACATTGCAAATGACATAATGTCGTCGGTTCACAGCCAGGAGTAATTATCCTCTAATATTACAAAAACATTTTAAAGTTATAAACTTAACTGAAAGCGTTTGATATTTCTACCTTTGAAATTCCAGCACCATTGCAGGCATTTACATTAATTTGTCACAATTTTAGGTTTTGGCAAGTGAAAGCCATTTATTATAAATGATCAGTGCTTTGAAGTTTGGTCAATTGAGAGAGGGGCAAATACTGTGCGGTGCGGTTTCAGAGAATATTATACTGTTCGACGGCTAAGAAATTTTTTTACCATTGTACCTGAACCTATTCCATTTATGATGAACATAATGTTGACATTGTACCAAAGATACTAGATACAATAAGATGAGGCACTCCCTTGTTCACGCATCTTTAAAAAAATGTGCACACAGTTTGTACACTGATCGGAGGCGGGGCGAACTATTATGCACGAGAAATGCGCCAGCTGTCTCATTATATCAGTGGTCTTGTCCAAAGCATCCGCGACGCCCCGCTATTTTACAGAAAATGAACCACATTAGACAGAGACCCTCGAGAAACAAGGATTTTTACATAGGGAATAGAACAGGTGTGGATACTGCGGCCTCAAGTCCAGGAACAAACGTCTTGTTTTGGCCATCAGATAGAAATAACGGGGTTTTAAAGGAAGAAACGAATAGACAAGAACACGCACAATGTACTGCTTCTTGGTAATTACCGGATGGTTGGTGGGCGATTCTGGTGGAGTCTTTTTCTGTCCTGTCACTCCGTTATAATTATATTCTATTTATCGTCTTGCTCCTTCTTAGCACAATTTGTGTGTATGCCTGGAGAAAGGTCCCAGTTGTCGCAAATTTTGGTTTTTGAGATAAGGGCATATTGTTCTAGAAAAGTCAATGCTGAATACGCTGCTTTTAAAATTTTTCCAATATCTTAAGTAGTTTTGAAGACATCACACATTTTGTAAGACAGGGGGCAAAAACAAACTTTTGAGAAAAACAGCTCAGCTCTTTCCCATGACAGACTGTTTGGATATTGTTGGGGGAGCGTAGTTTTATTACAAAGGCAAATAGGGAAACTACTGAGTTGTGTTCACTGCTCAGCTCTAGATTTCTATGTAAAATGATGAGCTCTCCTAACAAGATCCAAAAAACGTCCGACTTGGCTGTTTTTAGGGGCCGTGGCATGATGCACGGTAAACTATAGATGAGCAGTGAACAGTACTCAGTATTATCTCTATAACGGCTTTGTAATTAGTCCACGATCCCCTAGCAACAATCACTCCACTATTACTTCCTGAAGAGTCACATGTTGTACACATAATTAATAAAATACTATTTAAACATAAAATATTTCAAAATCCTTTTCATATGCTATTTAGAAATGGTTAAACTTGTGTTTTCTGCTAGAAGTACATTTCCGACTATGCACGACTTTTTCGACCTTTTCACCCCCTATCTAGCTCAAAAATAGCTGTACCGACAACTGGTACCTTTCTTTAGGCGCACACACATTTAACCGTTATCGTGCCGACATGCTTTCTCCAAACACAAACTCAGACCTTGATAACTAAGAAGAGATATATTATTTTCACAAGACAGATACACACACACACACCTTTGTCATTCTTCACATTTAACTGAGCGCATCTATGAGGGTAAAAATATCACGGAGAGCAGTTTTTGCCAAAGCTGGATTCGCCCAGTTTTACCGTAATGTAGTAATCAGATAGCGTTAAAACTACCACTTCAAGGTCCGTATCTCTGAATTACATTTGGACACGGCTGTGATCGTCTTGATCCAACTCTCCAGTTGTTCAAGGGATATTCAAAATGCACAGTATTTTAAAGTGCTTTCTGTAAAGTATTATTTTGTGACATATTTTGTTGACAAACAAACAAACAACAACAACAAGCAAACAAAAGAAGAAAAATGTAAATATTTGAGACGAGGAACAGCAGCTGTTGTCATGTAACACTTCTCTCCCCCAACTGTGGATTGCTTTTCGACAAGTGGAAAATTGCACCCGAAATATACTGGATATTTTTCTCCGCTTTTCTTTCTTTCTTTCGTTCGTTTTGTCTTTTCTCTTTCTGTCTTTGTTTCTTTCTTTGTTTTTTTCTGTCTTTCTTTCTTTCTTATATTTTCTCCACTCTTTCTTTCTTTCTTATATTTTCTCCACTCTTTCTTTCTTTCTTATATTTTTTCTACTCTTTCTTATATTTTCTCCACTCTTTCTTTCTTTCTTATATTTTCTCCACTCTTTCTTTCTTTCTTATATTTTCTCCACTCTTTCTTATATTTTCTCCACTCTTTCTTTCTTTCTTATATTTTCTCCACTCTTTCTTTCTTTCTTATATTTTCTCCACTCTTTTTTATATTTTCTCCACTCTTTCTTTCTTTCTTATATTTTCTCCACTCTTTCTTTCTTTCTTATATTTTTTCTACTCTTTCTCATATTTTCTCCACTCTTTCTTTCTTTCTTATATTTTCTCCACTCTTTCTTTCTTTCTTATATTTTTTCTACTCTTTCTTATATTTTCTCCACTCTTTCTTTCTTTCTTATATTTTCTCCACTCTTTCTTTCTTTCTTATATTTTTTCCACTCTTTCTTATATTTTCTCCACTCTTTCTTTCTGTCCTATATTTTCTCCACTCTTTCTTTCTTTCTTATAATTTCTCCACTCTTTCTTTCTTTCTTATATTTTCTCCACTCTTTCTTTCTTTCCTATATTTTCTCCACTCTTTCTTTCTTTCCTATATTTTCTCCACTCTTTCTTTCTTTCTTATATTTTCTCCACTCTTTCTTTCTTTCTTATATTTTCTCCACTCTTTCTTTCTTTCTTATATTTTCTCCACTCTTTCTTTCTTTCCTATATTTTCTCCACTCTTTCTTTCTTTCTTATATTTTCTCCACTCTTTCTTTCTTTCTTATATTTTTTCCACTCTTTCTCATATTTTCTCCACTCTTTCTTTCTTTCTTTCAACCAGTTACATGATTTTCACTATTTCTGGCAATTGTTTTTTGGTTCGCAAGGACAAAATTACATGAACTGCTAGGTAAACAGAGACAGTGGCGGGGGGAAGGGGAGGGCTACTGATTACAATTTTAGCCAACAGGGAAGGAAGACGATAAAAAGACAGAAGGAAAGCAAGAAAGTCAAGCAACCAGCTCTTAATGCTGATTACAATATCAATCGACATGAAAGAAAGAAAAAAAGAAAGACATACAGACAAAAGTGAAGAAACAAAGATTGAAAGAAAGAAAAGTAAGAAACGTTATGTAGGCTTCATGCTGATTACGACATCAATCAACAGGAAAGAGAAAGAATGGGAAATGAGTAAGAAAAAGAATGTGGCTGAGATGAGAGATGCGCGTAGTGAAGCGTTGCAGGAAGATCTTAATTTGGGTGAGGGATAATCAACCCATGGATGGGGCGTGGCAAATACAATCATGTAATTCAATCGTTTTGTGCATGAACTGTTGTTGTTTTTTTATAACTTCCCCATGGTGTATATGTCCGTTACTTCCAGACAATAAATCTGTGCGGATAACATTAGTTCATTTTCTACTTCTCACCTCTTCTTCCCTCTCTGTCTGTCTTTCTTTGTCTCACCGTCTTTCTCTCTCTCTCTCTCTCTCTCTCTCTCTCTCTCTCGCTCTCTCTCTCTCCCCCTCCCTCTCTCTCGTCCTTTCCAGTGGCGTACCGAGGTCGGTGATGTCCGATCATGTCCCACCATGTCCAGGGCCAACTCATTGATTGTATGCTTCAAGTCTCAAGTAAAGAGCTCAGACACTCTTTGATTAAATGCCCCCTAAAATAGATGCCCGGGAGCGTCGCCCCCTCTGACCCCCTCTCTGCACGCCACTGGTCCTCTGGCTCAGTCTGCCTGTCTCCTCATTTTTCCTCCCTCTTCATCAAAGGTTTTGTTTTCTATCTTTCCTCTCCGTGTCTTCTTAATGTTTTTTTTCATCTCCAGCGTCGTTCATTTCCTTTCCTCACTTGTTTCTGACCATTTTCAGTGTCTAAGCTTCGGCCCTCCCAATGCCCCCCCCCCCCCCACCTCCCCTTTTTTTTTTCAATAACCCATTTCCGCCCAGAGACGTGTTCGTTGTTTGGAGAAGACAGGGTGACCAATCGACACGTGAAGACTGTATCATTAACTGCGTGTGGCTCACTGCAAAAAAAAAAAAAAAACCCACTGGCACCAGATCTCAGATGTTCCGTGCCTGCTGAATGTCAAACAGTTAACATGTAACTTGCCTTTTAAAACCTTTTCAGATTCAGAGAGAGTCCTGGAGTTATGCAGTCTAAGTTGTCGTCATTTCACGTCCATACATTGAGAGATCTAGCCAAAACAGGAAATGGATCGACATGGATTTACCAGTAACAGCAAAATCACCTTCAGTTCTCCAATAATGTGTCTCTGGTCGGATATATCCACTACTTTTTTGTTTTGTTTTTACCAGTGCTGAACCCGTTCAATGGTTGGAAATAAATCATAAAGGAAACATTCTAGAGCAAAGGCAATAGTGACCCACTTTCCTACAACATAAATTTTGATCAATCTTAAAAATCTTACAGACTGATTCTTAACTGAGCACAGATAGAAGAAAAGGTTATATTTTGGGGGAAAAATTCCTGTCCCTGATCCGGTGGTAGGGAGGATCGAGCACCTAGTCTTCTCGGATATTAACGAACAACTCGGAGGGCCCGTGTACACGTTGAGCGCGTCAAAGATACCTTGGCAGTTGGAAGTCGAGAAGGGCAGGCCGAACAGGGCCGGCTGAAAGGGCAAAATTCTAAAAAAATATATATATATGAGAAAACAAGAACTACTCTCCCCCCCCCCCCTCTTTCTCATTGGATAATAGAACCCCAATCTCCTGCATGACAGGCGAAAATACTCACCACTATGCTGTGAAGGACACTCGCCATGGACTATGGTGAATCATATAACATTTTACTGACGGAGTGGCCTAACTGCGGGGCCAGAGGGTTTGTCCTGTAGGTTTGGCATAAGATTGGGTAGGCTTTTGTATATTATACTAGAGCTACCAGTTGGTCCACTGACTCGGTGAAAACACGGATGTAATTTTCAAACTTGAGTTTCGATCACCAACTGAGGCACAGAACGAAATGTCCTATCATACGTTTTAATTCTACTCGAAGAAAATGCGTCTTTTTTTTTCCGGTTCACAATGCCGGAAGACGTTCTTCTGTTCAACTCAGTTGTGGCTCAAATCAATGAAAGTGTTCAAAGTATAGCCAAATTCAAGACCTTTTAAAATATGTCAACGTACACCCTTACATCTTTCTATGGGTAATTTTTATTTCTTAGAATTTAAGGCTCGGCGGTTAAAAAGCCTCTCATGATCACACTAGAGGCCTGACTTCCTTCATAATATGATACATGTATGAGATTTCTTTCTCTCTCCTTTTTCGCATGCATGCCCAATTTGATTCATTGGAAGCAAGAATTGTTATGTTAGCTTGTGCTTCATGATGCGTCTAGGAAACCTGTACAGGACGACCACCATGAGATAGTTGACAACAATAAATAGGATAACACAGTAATGCCGTCTTACCCGACATGTCTCGTGCTGTCTCGGAAACCTCCACAAGACGGCCACCAAGATCGTTGACGGCGCTAAATCGGATGAGACAGTAATGACGTCCCACCTGACACGATGTCACGTCAGCGATGGCGGTATCAAAGCCCCAAACCCCCAGCCCTCGCCAGGGGGCTCAGTTAGAGATACAGCCAGATTAACAGTGGTAAACTAACGCCAGCTGAAGACTTGAGCAATTGACACAAGTACCGGGGTAACTGCGGTATGTAATGAGTTAATAACAAGTTACCTGAGCACATGTAAGATCTTCACACAGATACGGCCAAACTAACCTATTATTAAAGGTCAGAACGTATCACTATTAGCTAAAACTTAATAATTAGACTGGAATTCAGGTTATAACAGAAAAATAACACACAGCCCTGCCATGTTACGGCAAAAGATCCCAATCTAGACCAAATAGAATGAGCTTTTGAGTTTCAGTTTTACGGCCCGTCGGCATGATACCAGTGACATTGCGCCTTTCACGGTCTGTTTGGGTACTTTGTTTATGTTTGGTATTCAGAGATTCATCAATTTAAATTTCACATATAGAATTAAGTAGTTTCATTTAAACTTCATTATCGTGGTAAAATTCTCAAAAGCCGTTTTGTATAGATATGAAAAGATTTTTTCATAAAAGTGTATAAACGTTTTTAAATCAAGTCATAGATCTTAGCACCTTTCAGAAAGGACAAGTCGCATTGTGGGTCCACGGCAGACAATAATTCTTTCATGGATCCGCGGGCATAGTGCTTTATTCGGGCATGCATGAAATCTACATATTTAGTCAAAATATGCTTTATTGGTGGCTGGTAATTGCATAAGTGTGCTGTCTTTTTTTTTCTGGGTTATAATTTTTAAAGACTTTGTCTTGGTCATCAGAAAATGAGAAATGAACAAAGAATAAAGCGAAGTGCAACACGCACGAAGTATTTTTTTTGGATTACCCGTAAAATTTTGTCACAATTACGGTCTTTTTCAATGACACGGCAGAATGGGCACTTTTCTTACGACTGGTTCTTCGAGTCAGGTTAAATTTCAGTGACAGGACATCTTTCATTAATTTTTTGTGAGTGAGTCTGACGAATTCGGGCTTAAGGTCAAAGACCGAATTCCCGATAAAACCTCTCCAAAGTGGGAAACCATGTTCTCTGGAAACTGAGATTTGCTTATAACATGAAAGATTTGCCATTTTTCTGACATTCAGTTAAAATATTTTACCTGAAATCGTCCTAGGAATATTTTATTTTGAGTTTTTGAAGAGGTTTAAATATTTCACCTTTAGCTCGGTTTTGTCAGATCCACTCATACTTCTTCAAGGCTGTCCTAAACCCTTTCGTTCCCATTGTCCCCTCCCCTAGGCCACTCCTTATACATACTTTTTTTCTTCCACAAACATGTCAAAAATAATTATGACACATGATCATCCAAATGGTAATATGAGAATCTCCAACGTTAAATTTTGCTCCTTCACACCTTTTCATTTTTGCTCGGAACTGATACATGGAATGTGCACCATTCAGTGTTACGCATCACCTACATCGCTCTATTTTTTACTACAAAGGAATGCCTTTTTTCTCTCCCATACTTGCCGTGTTATGAAAAAACAGCGCATGTGCGAAAGTAAAGTTTTACGGGAGAAGCCAAAATAAAATTTAAAAAAAATTTCCTTAATCTCCGTTCAGTCTCCATTTTTTTTATGAATAAAAGAAGCTATAAGTCGTTCAAAATTAGAACCTAGATGGCATTTCATTCTAACTCTATACTGTTGTTAAAAAGTGAATTTGACGCACTGAAGGGTATTTACAGTTTTCTTTCGTAAAATGGCAGTACTTTACCAAGGAGGAACGCGGATGTTCTACAAACAATTTAGTACACACACTAGACATTAAGTCAGGCGATAAAAAGTGTTGACATCCCCCTATACTTTGAGTTAAATAGCAGAAAAACCATTACGCTTTCTTTGCCTTTGTGAAACTCTGAATAGTTTAATGTTTGCAGTACTTGACTTAGTTGAACCAATTTTCATCCCGATTACCTTTTTATTGAGGGTAAATAAACCATAACTCACTAAAGTATAACTATTTCCCATTCTCTCGCTTGTGCTGGACGGTATCGAGCTTCATTTTTCTTGAAAAGTTGAAGAATCTGAATATTATGGTGACATTTTGCATTTTTTTTTTGTGCACACTAAGCCCGGTCAGACACAATCAGCTGTTGACAGACAAAAAGTGCATACCATAATTTCCTATATTTTCTTAGTAAATCCGGGAAGACCCTATCATACTTAGCCCGGTAAGACCCAGTCACGATGCCGGCAGACAAGAAGTGCACATCATAATCTTCTATACTATATCTATCTATCTATATATTTGGACAACTTGGAGCGGTCCTTCCCTATGCATAGAAAAACGGCTAAACGTAGAAAGTTCAAACTTTCTGTGCTCATTAGTTAAAAAATCTACTAGGTTTTTACACATTCATTTTGAAGATATAATGTGTGGAAATGTACAAACTGAATTTATGAAGTCATTTGTTTTGTTACCAGTTCCAATCATCTTTTTAAAACACCATTTTCAACATTTCCAAATAGGTTTTCCCCTGAGGCCGTGTTTTGGTTTAACAGTTTGGTCACCCCAGGCTCAGGAACCGCATCACACTCGGGCTTCAAACTTTGCACAACAGCATATTATCAATGAGAAATTATGAAATGTTCAGGCTTCTACGTTTCGTTTTTCATTGTTTCGCCATCATTTAGATCTATTTCGAGTCGTGGTTCGCCATTTTAAGGTTTCGTTATCACTTCCTGGGATGTGTTCACTATCAAACACACTAACCCGTGCGCAAATCATGCTATTGTACGGGATGCGCAGGGTGTCAACTCACAAAGGCAGAGCAGTAAGACTTATTTAAAAACAAACAAACAAAAATAAAATAAATAAATAGGAACAGGCAAGATGAAGCAGGTCCATAATAATTACCCAGAACTGAAACTAATATTCAAACCGATTTATCCCGGGCAGGGCCGGGGACCTCAGCTAGTTATATATATTTGTGGACTTGAGATTTTTCGTTGCAAAAGGCTTCTGAACCACTCAACACTCAGACTTGAAATTTTATGTGGTGCATCGGAATGGATGTAATGGTGCACAGTTTTTAATAGAAGTCTCAAATCGGTGTAGTTTTTTTTATTGGAAATTTATTGTTTCCCCAATTTTAGATCTATTTGAGTCATGGTTCGCCATTTTAAGGTTTCGTTATCACTTCCTGGGATGTGTTCACTGTCAAACACACTAACCCGTGCGCAAATCATGCTGTTGTACGGGATGCGCAGGGTGCCAACTCACAAAGGCAGAGCAGTAAGACTTATTTAAAAACAAACAAACAAAAATAAAATAAACAAATAGGAACAGGCAAGATGAAGCAGGTCCATAATAACCACCCAGAACTGAAACTAATATTCAAACCGATTTATCCCGGGCAGGGCCGGGGACCTCAGCTAGTTTCATATATATTCTGACTAAATCCGGGAAAACCCTATCATACTTAGCCCGGTCAGAAACAGCCAGCTGTTGACAGACCAGGTAAAAAAGAGCATAGCATAATTTCCTATATTTTCTTAGTAAATCCGGGAATAACCCTACCATACTAAGACCGGTCAGACACAGTCAACCTCCGTCATTATTTCTTGGCTGTTTTACATTTTGCTGGCAGCAACTGGTTGCGATTTTCTGGGCTTAGTATGATAACCCCCTCAAAGAGGAAATACGCTATTCATTTCTTATCCTAAAAACTTAACAGGCACGTCCATTATATATTTTGTTCGATATTTCGTACTCGGCGCTTGATTCAAAACACAAATTTCAAGTCTGACCTGTTATTGAGTTATGACATGCTCACTTAACAATACAATACGTAAAAAATTTGCTGGGCAAAATCAGCTTCAGAGTGTTCAAATTCTGTTCAAAAGTTCGAAAAATAAAACCAAGCGAAACAAAACAGCAGGAAAAAAGTCAACCCCCCCCCCCCTCCCCCGAATAGGAAAATGTAATCATAGCATTGTGTTTATTGTAAAAGACTCTACATTCTCTTCTATTTGATTCAAATCAGCAAAATTCAGGGTAATCGATTGCCACCCCTGGGTTTCACTTTATTGCCTATAAAGTCATCACTCGTTTTGGCAGCGCGCACGTATTTGCCATCCGCTCGGCAGGAAGTTGATAGTGTTGGTCGCTTTTTTTTTCAAGTTGTTTTCACTTTCTGTGCGGTTACCAAAGTCATAATTGATGCTGCTGTCAGGCTTTGCAAGGTCTTCGCATCTTTCCCGATCACGTAATTGGCAGTTAACAAACATCTGCTGCAGAACCCATGAAAATTAAGTGATGAAAAGATAGCTGATGAGGTGGTAGAAGAGAACGGTTTATAATGAAATAAGAGGCAGAAGGAGAGAAAGGGAAAGAGAGAGAGACAGAGAGAGAAAGAGAGAGAGACAGACAGACAGACAGGCAGACAGGCAAACAGACGGACAGACAGGCAGACAGACAGAAAGAGAGAGACAGACAGACAGAAAGAGAGAGAGACAGACAGACAGATAGACAGAGAGAGGAGACAGGGAGAGAAGGAGGGAAAGAGTGAGTAAGGTGGGATCTACTAAAACTTCCAGAAGGATCACAGATTTGTAGAACTTCCCATTTCACCTTTATGTCCGCCTATGCACAAATCCTTCTCATCCACAATCCACCTTTCAATCCTTCCAATCACACCTCCATCTCACATGGGTCAGGCTGGTCTAGAGGCAAGGTGCTGGCCTCTCAGCCGAAAGTATAGGGCTCGATCCCCGGTCAGTGGAGGCATGTTAGAATTTTAGGGAAAAATTCCTGTCCCTGATCCTATGGTAGACAGGATCGAGTACTTAGTCTTCTCGGATAAGAACGAAACACTCGGAGGGCCCGTGCACACGTTGCGCACGTTAGAGATACCTAAAGGTACCTGCCCTTGAAGATGGCAGTTAAAAGTCGAGAAGAGCAGACCGAACAAGGCCGCTGGCGGGGCAAAATTAAAAAAAAATCCCTGCCACAAAAACACACAGAAATAAGAACAAAAAAAGTGAGGTGTAGATGCCAAGGGTAGCGAATCTCCTAAAAATAAAGACCCAAAACCAACCTCACCCCCAGCCCCCCACCCCCAACTACTCCCCCCCCCCCCCCAACACACACAGGTTCATGGAGTGCACGACAGCTGACTATAACTACACTTTATCATTACTTTCCATATTCATAAGTAGTTTTCTATTAATTAACTAAACAAAGAGACTGATAAATGATGAGTAACCTTTAATCTCTCTCTCTTTCTCTCTCTCTCTCTCTCTCTCTCTCTCTCTCTCTCTCTCTCTCTCTCTCTCTCTCTCTCTCTCTCTCTCCCCCTGTGGCCACTCACCTCGTTTTGTACACAATGACAGCCTCATTTTTAGTTAATGAAACACCTCTTATCACACGTTTTTGACTGAGAATTTCTATATAAAAAAGACTCAGTTATTGATACGGTATCCTCTCTGCTTAGCTTGAAGTTTCCGCTTTGCCAGGAATTTGGACAAACCAGAATGATCGCCTTTGCTTTTCTCTGCGTAGTTGTGGGCCTTGCTCAGGTATGTAAAATTGGTTTCTTTCACTTGGCGTCATTGAAATTTGTGCTCCCTTGACATTTTGATGAGCATAATAGGAACATGCACCCACACATTTCATTCATCTATCACGACCTTAGCTCTTGTTTGTTCTACCTCCATTTTCTGAAACAACAACAACAACAACAACAAAACTGGAGATCTTTTAATATGTAGAAGTATAACAAACATTCACTTTGACTTGATTAAAATGCTAGGGGCCAACAGCATTATGCTGAGGCCCCCAAGAAACAAAAAGATCTCAACCTTGATTAAAATGCTTAGGGGGCCAACAGCACTGCGCTGAGGCCCCCGAGAAACAAAGGATCTCAACAGCGTTGATTAAAATGCTTTGTGGCGCTTACCAAGCTCTTTCACAGTTCTGATTCATTCTAATTCCTTATCATAAATAATAAAGCCGCAAATGTTTAATGTCGAGTTTCTCTGTTGTGCAAAAAGTGGAGTTGAGACAAACAAAAACTAAAGCCCCGATATATCAGGAACGAAATTTTTTAAAAGTGCATTCAGGTGAACCCGCATGTTTCTGTTTTGTGTAGCTGTTTCAGAGTTTCTGCTGTAACTTTTGCAAATCGCTTTTATTTATAGAGAAGAAAACCTGTAGCAGTCACACCGATGTGAACGTGTGTTAAAACTTAACGGATTCCTTCTCCGGGCTACCAGTGCAGAACTTAAATGAAGACAACAGGGGAAGAACGTCAGTTGTCACACATTGGGAGTTTATGGTTACCTTCCTCAGGTCTCAGCTAATATCTTCAGCTTTGTACCTCTCGTACCGACTAGGTGAAAAACAACCGTTGTCCAGCAATAGGAACAAATTTAGATAAGGCATTCTCTTTTCAACTTGTGGATTTTCTAACTTTAAAATGCGAACTTTTCCCAAACTTCCTTTTGTGACATTTCCCCCTTGTAATCTTCAAATGTATTTGTCACGATTGTTCTCTTCCGGCTGTTTCAACCCATTCTCACGTCAGTGTTATTATTTTTGTTTCAGGGTGCCATTTATGACCCCAAACACTTCGAAGAGCCAATCCACCACATACACCACTCTCACTTGATCTCAGCCTCTAGACGAGGCATTGACGACCCCACACACTTTGAACACCCAATCCACCACTCTCACTTGAACCCAAACTCTAGACGAGGCACTGACGACCCCATACAAGGTCATACGTCCGACACCGGAGAGGTCACCCCTCAGAAAATCGTCAGCCTTATCAAAGCTACCGTGTTGGCTGCCCATAAGGGTATCAACGCCGGACAGTTGAAGAAGACGGCGCTGAAAGTCAGTGAAGACGTGACGTGGTGGCTGAAGGCTCACAATGTTGACGTGGACTGGGCGGGTATCGTGACGTCATCATGAGTGTTCTCAGAGACCAGCGTCCATGGAATTCTCCAGGCTGACGTGGCTCTTTGGGACGCCCTGGCTTACATGATGGACAACGAGGTCTCCAAGGAGGAAGACATGCACACCACACTGGCTGCTATCAGTCTGGTTTCTAACGCGATTGTGGCAGAGATCACTGACCCCAGCAAGCAGATCGTCTACACGTATATGCCTTATCCTGCCAAGGTGTAGAATGAAATAAAATAAACATTGCAATTTGACCTTTTTTATTACTTCAATCATTTCCATGTCATATCTTTCCACCTCTGGTGCTCTTCTGTTGAGATAACTGGTCAGTTACCCTTATATCTCGATCCCTTAATCCCTTCTGGATTCGTGCGGCCACTGCACTGGTGAGCGTGTCACCAACTGTCTCCACCTCTAGTGGTCATGGACAAGGGCCTGGGTTGTGGCAAAGTTCTCCCCTGGCCATTCAGGGGGAATGGGAACATTTTCCGCCCATTTCTTTCTTTGTCTGCCACGCGTCCTCGTTCCCTGAACTGTATCCTGGAGGATGGTCTTTGATAGTGCACTGGCTCTTGTCACATGTCCATACCATTTCAACTTTCTTCTCTTTACTGTGTTCAGAATGCCTTCAGAGTGACGCACATGTTGAATGATGGATTGGCGCACTTTTTCATTTGTGATGTGTTCTGTGTACGACACGCCAAGTACAGTTTCACTTATGGCATCTCCCTTCTCCACCCCCCCACCCCGCCCGCCCCACACCTCCTCCCAGTTTCGCACAGCCGTTTTTTTGGCACTGTGTCCGAGCAAGCACACTCTCAAAGATTGGCTCCTGATTATTTGTGCTCAAAATGAAAACGCAAGGAAAGATGAAATATGAATAAACCATTTCGCAGATCTTTAAGCTAGTAAGTATCATACCGCGGCTGGAACGTCGCAGCCAGTTGCTGCCAGCAAAATGTACACCCAAGAAATAATGGCAGAATCTAACTGTGTGTGACCGGGCTTAGAATGATATGATCTTCCCGGATTTACTAAGAACATATAGGAAATTAGGGTGTGCGCTTCGAGTCTGCGAGCAGCTGACTGTGCCGTTCTGGGCTTAGTATGATGCCCCACTAATTCTATTTTCATTACTCTGCTATATTAATAGTTCGACTCTCAGTGTAAACTACTGAAAACTCTACACTTCTGCCTTATCAACATGCTCACCTTTAATCAATCAGACTGTAAGTAAAGCAAATCAAACTTTCTCTAAACAATGAGTGAAGGTAAAAAAAAACAACAGAACATTAAATAGGTTGTCTAGAGTTGATATATGAGACTAGAAATACGCATCAACACTGACAGTTATACCAGCATAATATGACCAATTTCTTCAAAGACCCCCAAAAACACCTGGCTATTTCCCAAACAAGGAGATTACAGTAGCCAACTAGTCAAACCCAAATCTAAACCACTGAGCTCAGTAAATTAAATAGTATTTTGTGTTCTAACTCAAATCTTAAAACGTTAAAAAAAAAAAAACGGTACAAAATAAATCCAATTTGGCAACAAAGAAACCCTAACTAGTCGAAGTGAATGTTTATAGCTCCAGAAAAGTAAAATTTTTGGAGTTGCCAGATAAATACAAGCTTGAAATACCAAATACAAGAAATAATCATTTGCAAACAATCATTAGGAAGAACCCGTTTTCGGCCCAGATAAAAAAATTCGTACCCGGTTTCGGCCCGCTGACACACCCATTTTCTTACCCGTTTTCGGCCCACTGATTTTCCTTCATATTCTCACTGAACCTTCAAGCTCTCGAGTATCGATATGTTTTCGCTCAAAAATGACTAAATCTGCCCTTCTCTATCCGTGGATGACTAGTTT